>CM014729.1:27470071-28073928 GCA_004329165.1 Spatholobus suberectus
TAAAGTTAAATTGAATCCAATCATCCAAAACTCAGCTAGGACACTAATATTAAGCCAATAAACATTCAATAAAGTCAAATACTAAACCATAATAAGCATTTAAAATTAGTTGATCTAACATGCCTGTGCTCCTTAAAGCATGTCTATATTGAGTTCCCTGTGAAGTGTACGAATTTTGGAGTACAAGGGTAGTAGGACTAGCTTAGGTAATCAGAAACTAAATTGAGAGACTAGGAACTAGACTATTTAGAGATAGGAATATGATATGAGATAAGGGGAGTGAGTACGTGACATTATGAATGTTGGTTTACTTACATGGTTATTGTGACTTGTGATATTATATTTGTGTGTATCATGCTATGAGATGTATGATACGACTTGATATCATTGTGACAAGTGACCTAGCCTATGAAAGGAGAGAATGGGCTCGAGTGATATCTCTTCTGTGAAGGACCTAACCTATGAGAGGCGAGGATGAGGCTTACTTGTTTGTAAATTAAAGGTCCAAAGGAACACCTCTGTGTATAGTATGTATGAGACATGCATCATAACACTTAAGATGATTGTGTTGGTAGAAAGTATGTATGAATTCAGATGGTGGAGGCTTTGAGGCATTGTTTAACCCAGCCTTGGGGGTAATTATACCTGGTGTGGAAACTCCAATGACTCATGCTAATCCCATGGAGTCACGGCATACTTCGAAAGCTATGTAACCCTGACTAATCACCATAAAATATTAATCTAGTGTAGAGTGCTAAGTCGAAGGCATTAGTACGCTGATGGCACTTCTTTATGGCTAGCATGTACTCCTAGACTACTTTTTTGAGTTAAAATTGGTACCACATGTGCATGAAATAGAGATTGAGAAACATGACATGCATATGCATCTTGTTGTAGTGTGACATGTTGAATTGTGCTATATTATGATTATGTGAAGTTTGTGTGCCTTTGTTCATGACTGATTGTTATATTGTACATATGTTAAAACTATAATTGTGTCTTGTGATATGAATGGATGAAGTGTTAAGATTATGAGTATGTGATCGTGCTTCGCATATGTGTTGTTCCCTGTTTGATAGAGCATGAGATATGTGTGTCTAACTACTAAGCAAAAGACGTAAAGTATGGTTGTACCTTAGGTAAGAATGGATTTTTTGCTACCTTAGGGATATGAGAGAGGTTGTCTTCTAGACTAGTATTATGAGGGTTCTAATAGTCGTGAATAAGAAAGAAGATGGGTAAGTTCTCACCCAAAGTATCAGGAAAGTGTGATTTTAGCAAGAGAAATATAATTGTGTGTGTTAAGGTGAATGTTAAGAGTATCCTAAAGTATTACTAGCTTTAGGTTTGACCATAATGGACAACTCTACGTATCAAGTGAAGAAGGGTAGATTCTAAATAAGAATTTCTAGTTAGCTAAAGTAAGTTGTACATAAAAGGCATTAGTAGGGATGAAATACTAAGATAATGATGAGAATAAATCAATGTAATAGTTGTGAGAATGAATTGGAAATTAATAGGAGGTATTGACAATTAAAATTTGTAGATCCAACCATAGATATAGAGATTTATTAGAGACCTAGAGAGAGTAAAGCCATGAGGGATAAGTGATAAAGGTTGTTCGGGTAGAAGAGTTTAACCCAGTCACATAGTCCTTAGTGCACTCACAGAAGACGTGTGCTAATGGAGGTTGGAATCGCGTACAAGAAGCACGTAGTTAGCTTTAGTTTAAGTTTTATATTTTTTTTCTTATGTTTGTATGATGCCCTTAGGTGATAGCTGAATTGTATTAGTCATGTATGTATTTTCTTATCACTCTTGTATAAAAATTTGTTTATGTTTAAGAGCAGTTTTCGCACAATGTTTTTATGTTTTAAAGTTTTCAATTTCATATAAATCTAGACGTAGTTATGGTAAGATCCTTTAGAGTGTTACAAGAACTCATGGCTAAAGATGATTCTCAAGCTAGAGAACATACAATGTCAAATGTAGTACGAGTTCTTCATGAATTAGCTGCGATAGTAACTCAACAGGCGAAAGTTATTGATCAACTAACTGCCACACTTCTTCAGCAACCACCTCCAATATATGAAGTTTCTTTATCTAAAAAGAGGGATACCATATATTCAATGCAACCCAGCACGATGTCTTAGAGAAATTGTCAGCAACGATAACGTGGGTATTGGTCACCCATTTGCTCATATTGGTCACAATATTCACTTGAGAAACAACTGCAACAATAACATCATTTCTTTCATCCAGGGTGGCCTTAAGCTTAGGAGGATTGTCATTTCTAGCCATTGATACCTGCAATACATTGCATGATGACCTAGCTTTCCATAAACATAATAATTGCCCTTCTTCTTAAAGGTGGGGTTAATTGCACAACAGAAATTACTATTTTTATATTTATATTTGTATTTATTTTTCTTATTATGATTAGATCTTTGATTGTACCTTTTTTGGGTCAATTTGTCCTACGCCATATTTGCTTTGGTAGCTAAAGCTTTTTGCCTTGCAAAGGTGCACTCCTTTCAAATGGTGTCTTCAATGACGATATGCATAATGAGGTCTAACAAGGGAATCTATTTATGTCTTTGCTTCAGCTGTTGCTTGTATTCGGTCCATGATTCTAGAAGCTTCTCAATCAATAGCTTTGACATAAACTCATCTGAGAGGAAAAAAATTTTGGTCTTCAAATCTCTAAGTTGCTTGTGATACTCGTTGATCTGAACCTTCATGTCTTTGTCTTCTGTCATTTCCCAATGGTAGTAATTGCCGATAATAAACCTCTGTCTGCCAACGTCCTTGACAGTATACTTCACAGTCATAAAGTCCTATATCTCCTTTGCTTCCTCGCACAAACAATAGACATTGAAAAGTTCATTAGATAATGTATTGATGATGGTGTGCAGACATACCTTATTCACAAAAGTCTAGTCGTTTATTTGTTTAGCAGTTGTAGCAGTGTTTAGCTTTAGGTCTGTAAGCGTGGATACGACTCTATGCATGTCTAATAGGGTGTAGATGCACTCCTGCCACCATTGGAAGTTTTGTTCACCAAATAGTGCAATCTTAGAGACATTCAAGAATGGCTTGGCATAGGCAACCAAGACCTGAAAAACAATAGGCTCCAATACATGCAGTTTAATGTCTACATCATGAGCCATAAGTCCTTAAGATTGTAATTTGTAATGCCAAAAATATGAACAAATCAACTTGAGGCCTATGATGACACTGTCCCAAAGGACTTATCCATGTGGTATGCACAAGTCTCCCAAGATACAATAGTCGTTTCCTAATGTAAACTGAAGTATCAAAATTAACAAGACAATTTTCTATAACATAGGAACTCAGAGAGAGCGAGAGGAAGAAAAAGAGTGTGGTTTTGGAAATTTTGCTCAAGCTAAAACCATTTTTCCATAAAGAAATAAATATTTATACAAAATTGGATAAATTAAAACATTAACTAATCTACACATTAAGAAATCGGTTAGTTAATATGCATGTTATAAAATAGTGTTCACTTAGTGGGATAAAAGATAACGTAATGTTAGGCTCCACTAACCACATGTTCATATAAGAGACCAAGTCAGAAAAATGCTCATAAAAATTTAGTTTCTTCAAATAAGGTCATTTCAAAATTTAAAATTAATTTTCAAAAAAATGATTTATCAAAACATAGAATAAAATTTCTTTGAGGCCTACTATTGCGCATATAAGTGGAATTAGCAAATTTGCCTTATTTGAAAGCCTCTAAAACAATTTGATATATAAACACTATAAAGAATGCAAAACCAAGAAATGTGGGGCATATGCCTCTTGAAATACCCCAAAAATTACAACAATCTAAAGATATACAAGTAAAAAATATTGATAATTAGAATCTAAATATTCTCTCAAATGTATAACAAGTGTAAGTAATAAATACAAAAAAAGAGATAGAGAAATAAATGAAAGAACAAAGAAAATGTTGGAAATAAATGTAATTGGTTGTTTAAGTCTCGTCCCCTTCTCTCATTCTTCCTAAATTTCTTTTATTTATATGTCGCCATGAAAGTTAAAAGTTGTAGACTTGAGAGCTTGAGAGCAATATCAACATTCTAGTCTACATTAAATACACCAAGACATTAAATTTCCTTTGTGTAAAATTTGGTTTTTTTTTTGTTGTACAAACTATTTTGAAGGATTAGAAGTCCTCATGTCAATTTTATTTCTCATTTTTGTATAAGTACAATGCTACAACAATTAAAACTTCCTTTTGTTCTACTACTTTAGTGTATTAGTACATTGTACAAGATGTACTTGTTTGATATTTTCCATCATATTTGATGTTGTTTCATTTTAAATGAGATAACACTTATGAAGAGTTTTCAAATGTGTCAAACTAGTGATTGTGAAGGCTACATCAGATAATTTCTTTTAAGACAAATGAGTTTTCTAAACTTTTAGATTTTGACTTGTATGTGTTGGGAGAACAATTCAAATCTTTAGGATGTTGTTTAGATTTAAGGATTTTGTCTTTATTTTAGGGATTGTTTCCTCTTCGAAGATTTGGACGTAAGATGTATAATTTGATATTTTTGAGATAAGAAGAACCACCTCAGCCTGAAGAAGGGTCACCATCCTAAGTGAAAGAAGGTAATGTGAAGGGAGGTTTTTCAAGTTTGTCTAGAAAACTCATATTTGAGATAATCAATATTTTTGAGATGTTCTCGTGGACATAGGTAAGAGGTGTCAAGCCACGTTAAATTGTGTCTTTCATTGTTTCTATTTGTGGTGTTGTGTGTGACTCATATCCTTTGATCTTTATTGTTATGCATGAAGAGGTTTCTTGCCCTAACAATATGTTCTTTAGACAATATAATCTATAAGAGTCATTTGATTTTGTACATTTAGTAACTACTTTAGTGAACATTTTTGTTTTAATTATTTAATCATTTTAAGGTTGTAGATTAATCAAAACAAATTAGAGCTTAAAACTATCAAATAGGGGTGACAAATATAATTAGCGAGTTCAACCCATCAAGTCAACTTGCTTTACCTGCCAAAACTAGTGGGGTGGGATAGGTGACTTAAGCCACCAACTAGTCCCACCCTACTTTCAACCCACCAGAGTGGTCTACTTCACCCACCACCATGTTCCTTTTCATAATTTAATTCTTCTCTAAAATTAAAAAGTAAATGGGTGTCACATATTCAAGTTATAAATTAGTAAAATATAACACCTATTTCATTTTTGTTGTAGCAATATTTTTTGGACTATGTAAGTAAAGATTAAAGCTTATTTAATGTCTTATTTTGTTAAAGATGGTCACAAGACAAGCAAATTAGGTGAATGGACTGGAATAAACCTTATCACATATTAGTAGTAATTTGAAGTTAATGCATGGTAAAAACAAAGGAAGGCACCAATAACCAATCACGCTTGGAGTTTTGAGATATTTTTTTTATGGGTTTTGGTAAGTCAACCGGCCATTTTATGATCCGCCAACTGGACATGGCGAGTCAACCCACCAACTCAACTCTAAGTAGGGTGGCTTATGTTTCCCAACCCATTTTTGCTGACAAATCAACTTGTCCCGCCCTAGGTTAACCCACTTTGTGATTCTTACCATTAGATGTCTTGAAACTTAACATATTTAAATTAATCAATTGTTGAGGGGACAACTCAGATCCTCTGCAACCTAATTTCCATTCAGTCAACATCCTACAATATCTTAACTATTGATTGGCTATTGTACATCATCAAAGAAGAGAGAGACTGTAATGGTACAATCTTGATCTCAGCTATAGAGAGCATATTATAGGATTAGATAGTTGGAGAGGATCTACATGTTTAGATTAAATTCTTTTTAGAAGTTATTATTTAATTGATAGAAAAAGTTGTTAATGTTATTATTTAAATGTGTTTGATAATTTTTGTCATCTCAACAAAGGAAATAATATTTGTAATGATAAACAAAATTTTGAATCTTATGAATAAAATTTAATAATTTATTTTATCTAATTTTTGTTTTTCATTCTATTCTCAACAAGGATGCAAATCTTTTCTTATCTCTCCATCAATATTTTCTTTACGACTGAGATCAAGACTATCCATTACATTTTCTCTCATTCTTAATTGATGTATCACAATCAGTCAAAGGTTAAGATGTTGCATAATGTTGGTTGGATGAAAGTTACACTACAAGAAATGCGCGTATTAGAGTCAAAAAGTTATATTTGACCACGACATTGACGTTACTAGCATAGGCTTTGTTGACGCAAGGTGGATGCAACCTTACAATTCCATTTTGTTTTATTTTTTAATATTTAATTAAACAGTGTTGGCCAAGGTGATGCTAAATTAGAGAGTAATAGTGGCCTAGCAACGGCCATGGCTCACACTAAATAATATTTTAAAATAATTATTTTTTTGTAATTAGCATCTGCTAAGTGGAGCTAATTCTTAATTTGAGTGGGAAAATGAAAAGTTAGCGATAGCCATGAACCATGCTAAATAATTTTTTTATAAAAAAAATTTGTAATTAGTGTGTTAGCATAGCCGACACTAATTATTAATTTAAGCGTGAAACTGAAAATGTTAGCAGCGACCATGGCCCACGCTAAATAATATTCTTTAAAAAAAAATTGTAGTTAGTCAACGTTAATTCTTAAATTGAGAGGGAAAACGAAAAATTTAGCGGCGGCCATCACCCTATGCTAAATATGATTTGGGTATTTTTTTTATTTTTAGTCGATGCTAGCTCTTAATTTTAGTGCGAAAGCGAAAAATTTTCCTTGCTTCCTCTTCTTAAAAATTGTTCTTTTTCTCCCAATCTCTCATCTCCTACTCACTCTCTTCTTCTCCCCAGTTTTTCATCTCACTATCATCCTTTATTTTTATATTCTCTATTTTTTCCAATGCTTTCCTCTCCTATGAATTTTTATTTGTTGCATGTTTTGGGTGAGGATGGTTGTAAAGACAATGGTGGCAGTGATTGTGGTGATGGTAATTATAGCGGTGGATGAAGAAGAAGAGCTCGACAACGAGCTAATGACGACACCACCATCTCTAGCCAATGAACAAAGAAGATTGCGAAGGCAATGGCAGAGCGACAACACTACCACCTCCGGCCAATGAATGAAGAAGAAGAGTGCAGTCAGTGACAACAGAGCATGGTGGTGGAGATAAAAAAAGGGGAGAGAAAATAAAAGGAAAGAAGTTACCAAACTATCACAATGGCGACACCGCAATGGCAATGGCAACATACTATTGATAACGGTAATATTCTTTTTATTGTTTCCTCTTCTTAGAGTCAGCTTTAGTATTAGCCCTATTGGTCGAAACAATTAGCGTTAGCCTTTTATTTAAGTTAGCGTCGGTCAGGCCAATGCTAACATTAGTGTCAACTGTTTTTAATTTGATATAGCTTCCAATTTAGCGTCGGCCAAAAGAGCCGATGCTACTAATTAGCTTCGGACGTTTTAGTGTTGGCCATGAAACCGACACTAAGTTGAATTTAGCGTCGGTTTTTGTTAGTCAGCATTGGCTTTTGGCCGACACTAATTCTCATTTTTCTTTTAGTGTTAAGCTATAAAGGATCCGATGTTGCTAAACATGCTCTAAGCCTATCGGACTCCAATTAGTTAATACGAATTACAAAACATTTTGCCAAAACTTTCTTTCCAGAAAGCTTGCCAAAAATGGTACAAGCAATGATTTTTAGACACTCAATTTTTTCAAACACTTAACTAATACTCATTATTTCTTTTTATCTCTTTCTTTCTAACAAATTATATCACCTATAATACTATATTTTTTCTCTTTTGTCTCTGGGTGTTAAATAGCATTTTGAGGGTTGAAAAATTATTTTCCAAATGGTATGTAGTTGCTAGCGTCCTGATTTATGGATTTTTTGTTCCAAATCACTAGTCGCCCTCGCCCGACCCAAAAAGAGGGTAGAGATAATAAAAAGGAGTGGTTTCTTTTAATGAGCATAAAGGCATGTGCAAAAGAAATGATTTGTCAAGTTCCATTTTTGTCATCTCTGACACGTTATATCTCCGAAATTCAGTTTGATCGAATTTTATCCGTGAATGAAACACCTAAGATCTAGAAAGAGAAAAAGTTTGGGGCTTTTGCTAGGAAGCATGCCTTTATTTTAGAGTTGTAATCAAGCTTTCTTTGTTCGTCTTGTGTGGTAACCCTGAAGAAGACATGTTCGATTTAGATAAGAATGTTGCTTGGAAAGATACTGATGAACGCTGCACCGCACAAAGTGGTGTGGTTGAGACTTAATTTTCTAAAATACTTTTTAATATATTTTTATTATTAACTAAAATATATTAAAATTCCCAAAATTAAATAAAAAGGTAAAATCATGTCATTTTGTGAATCTTAATAAATTTTAACCAAGTTGCATTATAAATAACATGTTAATTCAAATAAACTAATTGGTTAAAACGTGAGATATGAACCTTGAAGGCTTGAATTAATACACAAGTCGATATACCTTCATCGTTTTCTCATTTCTTGATTTCCTCTCCTACTAAACATTGTTTCTTCAACTAATACTAAAACTAACAATAATAAAATTTGAATTACTATCTTTTCTCATTTTTTGTCTAGAGATATTCAGATACATAATTTATGACTAAAATAATTCACAGGGACAAATACTTAGACTTGTACATAATAGCAGTATAGCTCCTTCTTTCTTTGACGCATATTGCAGTATAAGCCACGTCTTGTTCTAAGAGACAAATTTGGTATAGAGGATGTTGACGTTCAGTTTAGAAATTTGATATAAACTTCAGCCACCCATATATTATTGAGAATATAATAAAATATTAAACTACAGGACTAAACGTTCCAAAATATATTAACGTTCCAAATACTTTTGATCCAATTCGATCTCCTTTTATAAATCAATGGATGAGACAAGTGAAGTAATGTATGATTATTCAAAAATTAAAATATAAAAAAGTGCAAAAAAATATAGTCTATATATATATATATGTATAGGGAACAACTCTTGTGATAACACTTGCTTATATGAGAACAAAACAACTAATAACAACCCTCAGATCAAAATTAAAAATAATAGACAATTAAGATTAAAACCCTATTAAAAACACTTCTTATAAGATCATCAATGTTATTGCTATTGTTGTCATTACCCCTACCACCATCGCCCTTCCCTCACCACCACTACTACTGTCACCACCACTACTATCGTTGTCATCACCACTGTCATCACCACCCCCACTACCTCCCCCACTGTCACTACCGCCACCCCACCACCACCAACATCGTCATCGCCACCACCACTAGTGATAGTGGCAGTGACAATGGTAGTGGTGGTGGGGGAAGGGCGATGGTGGTAGGAGTAGTGACGGTAGTAGCAATGACATTGATTATCTCAAAGGGAGCGACTCTTGTGAGAACACTTGCTTATATGAGAACATAAGAACAACTAATAACAATTCTTAGATCAAGATTAAAAATAATAGACGGTTGAGATTAAAATCCTATTAAAAACATCTCTTATGAGATCATCAATGTCATTGCTATTGTCACTACTACTCCTACCACCATTGCCCTTCCCCCACCACCACTACTACTGTCGCCGCCACCACTATTGTTGCCGCCGCCACCGCCGTCATCACCACCCCCACCACCATCACTGCCGTCACACCCCCACCACCTCCCCCATTGTCGCCACCACCACCTACCGCCACCAACATCGTCGTCACCACCGCCACTGGTGATGGTGGCAATGAGAATGGTAGTGATGGTGGGGGAAGGGCAATGGTGGTAGGGGTAGTGACAGTAGTAGTAATGACATTGATGATCTCATAAGAGGTGTTTTTAATAAGATTTTAATCTCAACTGTCTATTATTTTTAATCTTGATCTAAGAGTTGTTATTAGTTGTTCTCATGTTTTCATACAAGCAAATGTTCTCACAAAAGTCGCTCCCTATATATAAATAGGACATATCTAGTGAGAGAGTTATATATATATATGAAAGCGAGATAAGTAAATTTGGATCGTACAACCATACATGGATGTTCATGATTTAATCTATGTGATTACTTAAAAAGTCATGTGACTTTTAAAAAACTCACATGACTTTTTATGTTTTTATCTTGACCATTCATGACAAGATCTAATGGTCAATATTCATTTCTACACACACACACACACACACAGACACACACAGACACACACACACAGACACACACACACACACACACACACACACACACGCACGCACGCACGCACGCACGCACACACACACACGCACGCACACACCCACGCACGCACGCACACAGGGGACGTATCAAATGAGAGGGCCTTTTTTTAGAATACAAAGTCATGTGAATTTTTTAAAAAGTCACATGACTTTTTAAGTAGTCACATAACTTTAAATCATGATAATTCAAGTATGGTTATACGTTCCAAATTTACTCCTTTCACTCTTATATAAAAATGACCCTCTCGGTGGATATGTCTCCTATGTGTGTGTGTGTGTGTGTATAGGGGAGGGATCAAATGATACTGGTGTAACTTACACCAACTATTACATCGTTCAATAACTTGATATGGAATGTGATTTTTTTCGATCCAACTATTGAATTATAATTTCATATTACCAAGATTGTTTGTGTCAAATTTTGTTAAAATTGAATGACAATAAGAAGGTAATCAAATGACTCATGTTTTGCTATATTTT
Organism: Spatholobus suberectus; assembly: GCA_004329165.1. Taxonomy (NCBI): domain Eukaryota; kingdom Viridiplantae; phylum Streptophyta; class Magnoliopsida; order Fabales; family Fabaceae; genus Spatholobus; species Spatholobus suberectus. The sequence continues at coordinate 27,480,795 of CM014729.1, forward strand.
GAAAAGTATATATTATATCCATTTTGATTTATATGAATAAGGTATCAAATAATTTTAGATTAATATAAAATTTTATACATATGATCTATGTTAACGGAACTTTCAATCCAACTGTGAGTTTTGAGATAAAATTATCCAATTTAAAGTTATTAAATAGTGTAATAGTTAGTGTAAGTTACATCAGTATCATTTGATCCCTCCCTATATATATATATATATATATATATATGTATGTATGTATATTGAGATAAAATTATCCAATTTAAAGTTATTAAATAGTGTAATAGTTAGTGTGAGTTACACCAGTATCATTTGATCCCTCCCCATATATGTGTGTGTGTGTGTGTGTATGGTCAGGATCCGTTGACACCAGGTATCAAAGTTAGTCAAATTACACCTTCAATAACCTATTGTAGAATACAAATTTAACCAATCCAACTGTTGAATTATATGATATTATCTTCATGATCATGTATATCAAATTTCACATAATTTGGACTTTTTTAGATATACCATCTAACATTGAATATTTATATATATTTTAATTTTTTATTGTATGTTAAAATAAAGTAATATGATAAATTACTAAATAATTCTAGAATTGTGTGGAATTTTGGATACTTAATCTAACTAATAAGAACATTAAATTCAACAATTGGATTAGTTAAATTTACATTTTACAAAAAGCTATTGAAGGTGTAATTTGACTAACTTTGACACATAGTGTCAACGGATCCTGACCCATATATGTGTGTGTGTGTGTGTGTATATATATATATGTATATATATAACAATTATTTTATTTTATTAATGTGAATAACTAATTTTATCCGAGTACAATTTTTTTAAAAAAGAGATCATATGAGAAAAGAGATAAATATAAGATCTTTGGAAATCCGAAAAACAAAAAATAAGAGAATCTAGGAGAATAAGTAAAGATAAATTGGTTACTAAAGGATAACGTCACGTAACTAAATAATAGGAGATTATGGGGCAGTCAATTGTAAGCGAGTTTTACTATTAAAAAGGCCACAAAAACTCACAGAGAGAGGAAAAAAAAACAGAGATCAGAGAACACGAAAAGAGAAGAAGAGAATGTATATCCACTGCTGCAAGACTACCGTTGACATCAGAGGCTCTACTTTGCAGTACCAAGCCTTCCTCTAAAGGTTATTTATTTTATTCATGCTTTATTTCTGGTAATTGTAAATACGTACTGGTTATTTTCCTTTTTCTTTTGTGGTATTATGACTTGTACTAATCTTTTCTTTATATGCTAATGCTTCGATGGCCATGTTCTTTTTCATTCCATAATATATTAATGTGGGCTCATGTCTTTGTGATGACCTTGGGTTCTAATGACTTGGATTATTATCTGGATCAATGCTAATGTTTAAATGTAATCAAACAAGCATTTGGAAACACAAGTCTAAAAGGGAGCAGTTCCTTTTCTTTCTTTTTTTTTGGTTAGATATAGGTACAGTCACGTTAGGAATTTTCTGTAGGTGGTGAGTCATTATTGAATTATTGTCTTCATATTTTTGCTCGTGCGTAGTCCTAGTTCAGTTTTTTTTTTTCTTTTTCTTTCACCGTGTTTATATTTAGGTTTTTTTGGTTACGGTTTTTTGTTTAATATTTAGCTCAATGAGTAGTCAAATTTTTAGTGTCTAATATTTAGCTTGATGAAATCAGTTTAATGTGCACATTTTTTTTTACCATTATTTGTTTTACTTTTCTCTTCTTGCTTTTTATATACATATACTGATTTATTTTTTTTCTTTTTCATTTTTGGCCTAAACGTAATATATGTTTTAGTTGTTTTCTAAAAGCTTTCGTTTTTTTTAAAATATAATAAAAATTTTGATCGATCAAGGTTCACAATTTTGATTGAGTAGTGTATGCTACCTTTGGTGTCATTTGAATTATAAGGTTTACAAATAGTCATTTGCTATCATAAGTCTTGTTGTATTTGTAGATTAAAATGAACTTTTTTATTCTTTTTTTAGAAAAATTAAAAAATAAAATTTATCTAAATATGCAACAGCCAATAATGTTAATTGAATAGCATATATTATCTTGCACATTATTTGGATCGCAAGAGTTTAGTAACTAGCCATTTGCTAGCTTGACCTCTTATGCAAGGATTTTCTTTTTTTCAAAATAAATAGAAAATGTTTCTTTTCAACTTAAGAAAAAATAATCTTTTCCCAAAAAAAAAAGGTCCTTTTGAATTTTAAACTTTTCCCAATTTTTTCATAAAAATTATCTTTTCAAGTTTTCTTTACCATAAAAATAAGATAAAAATCATGAAAATTCGAATTTCAATTTAAAATTCTTTTCTCTAAAATAAAACAAAAATCAAATTTCTTTCTTATCTTTGAAAATGAAAAAAAAAAGTAAAAATTAAAAAATCACAAAAATATTTTATTTTTCTTGTTTTCCTATTGGGGTAAAATAAATATTTATAAAGTTATATAGTTTTGTGTAATTAATTAGAGGTACCATTTTTAATGGGCGTTGTAGGGTGCTAATACTTTCCCTATATGTAATTGACTCCCAAACCTATCTCTGATTTCAAAAACCATTTTTTTAAAAGGGTTTTTCAATGTTTTTCCCTCAATAAATATTGGTGGCAACTCCATTAAAAATTATTTTTGTGCCGTCTCCGTTGTGACCCAGTTGTGACAGATGGTGACTCCATTAGGGAGATTTGAGAGTCAAGCCTATATAATTAATTGTGCAAAATTATAACTTTGTAAATATTCATTTTACCCCTCGTTTTTGTGTATATTATCATGTTTCTTTTAATGTAAATACTCTTGTTTTTGTAAATATGATATGCTTGGTCTTGACACTAGGATAGAAGACTTTATTTCTGTATATATTTGTGTTGTTTGTTTCTTGTATAGATTTGGGTAGTTGTTAGGATTACAGGTTTATATGTTTCCCACACACACTCTACAATCACCTATGTCACACACTTTTTGGGCTCTATACCTGAGGCTGTGCAAGCCTAAGAGTATAAGGTGCCTTGATGATTGTTATTGAGGGGCTTTATGCTCACTTAGCAATTGTTGAGTTACTGCTCAAATTGTTACCAGTATCAAGGGTTAGTCATATTGAGAGAGTATTTTCCCTACTTGTGGCTAATTCATAGGCTAGGTCCTTGTCTGTGTGATAAGGACAATCTAGGTACCAATAAATCTTTAGGAGTTTAAATGCACCCATGAAACATTGTACTAATACATGGTGTAACGACCCTCTGTCGCCATATATATATATATATATATATATATATATATATATATATATATATATATATATATATATATACAGGGGTTGTTTGTAGTTATATATATACATACTCAATAATAATCAATCCACAAGTTCGTCTTTGTAATATATAAGGTATGAAATAAATACTGTATATAGGCCCAATAATATACAATACCAAGAGAAAACACAAAATAGAACTCTCTATAGCTGGTCACTTTATACATCATCTTAAAAGAAATAAACAACGATAAGGAATATCAATTCCTTTAAAGAAAGGAACAAAAATATGATTCTCCATGCTTGTTCAATTTTGCCACTGGCTGAAACAAAGCTTCATCACCAACTAAGTGAAGCTAAACTTGCCAAAAACTCAACATCTGCTCCCACACCAAAGACGTGATCATCATAGGCACGAACCACACGTGCAAACAACGCAAGGGTAAGCTTACTTAAAAAAAATAATGATAACACCAGTACAACCATTACAACAACAACCTTTAACACAATAACAACAACGATATTAACAACACCTCTATCACCACCATCACCAATCATAACAATTACTAACAATAATTAAGTAACAACAACAATACTACCTCCGCTATTAACACATAACACAACCACCATAACAATTGCCAAGTACTCATAGCAACAACGGCATTGAATAACCATAATAACAATTTCATCAACATACAAGTTTGGATTCCCATTTCATCAAAGAATGAGTTTGCATACATACAACACAACACATCATGCCTTCGACCCCAAAATGTCAATGTATGAATGACAAAACTCTCAAGAGATTTTCTACATTTCAAGCGATCCACCAGGTCTTATCCTCTACCATGGTCATCTAGCACCATTCAGGAATTGCCAAAACTCTAATATGTTGGATAAGCTTATGGTTGTCAGGATAAGTATATGTGGGTGGTGGTATATTGCAACATAAGGCCTGCACTGCCTTGGCCCCACTGCAGAATTACCCATCCACTCATCCCCTAGTGTAACACCCCAAATTTCAAGTACTAGAAATAAACCACAAGCTAGCTCTTAGTAAAACCCTTCCCATATGTTATTAGACAAAAGATGTCTTAAGAGTTATTGTTATTATATTTATTATTATGGTTATTATTATTATTATTATTATTGTTGTTATTATTATTATTGTTTTTAATACCTTAGTATTATAAATTAGTAGGAATATTATCATAGAACTCAAAAGAGCATCTAGGACCCAATAGGGGACTAAAGCCCACTAAGCCACATACCCACCCACATGTTATAAGAAGGGAATAGAGAAGGAGGGTTAGGTTTAGCCGTCACAAAATAGAAGAAGAAAGAAGTTAGAAAGAATGAGGAGAAAAGGGAAGAAGAAAAAGAAGAGAACAAGGAGGAATAGAAACCGGCGAACCCAAACCCTAGAACTCAGTTTTGCATGCTCCTAAAGGTGAGTGCTCTCCCCCGTGTCCTTCCTTGTTCTTGTTCCTCTATTTATATTTTCCTTCCTTATACCTAAATTTAAGGATTTGATGGGTTTTGAGGAGATTGTGAGGGAGTAAGGAATTTATATATTACATTAAACAATTATCAATGTAGAAGAGTGATTAAGAATCTAGTTATTTATTTGGGAGCATTTAAAAACCAAAGGCAATAGGAAAAACAAGTTGAAATTAGTACCTCGGATCTACCCAGCGAGATTAGATAGCCGCTGGGCGACTTTTCTTCAAAAACTAGATTCCGCATTTACACTAAGCGCGTGGACCCGCTGGGCGGGTTAGATCCTGACGCGAACCCGCTGGGCGGGTTGGGTTCCGGCGCAAACCCGCTAGGCGGGTTTGCTAGACCGCTGGGTGGATACGACTTTTGCTATTACGTTCCTTGTGTTTGTGAACTCCTTTTGGCAGTGTTTAACTCATTGTTATTTGTTTTTTTTATGTCTTGTTGAGTTTATATTGTATGGTTGTTATTTACTTTGAAAAAATGAGTGTGATATGAAATTGTGTCAATGATTCATAATAAAAGTTTATGAAAGCTGTAAGCATTGTATGTGACCATGCATCATAACATTTGAGTTATGTGATGAGGAAAGTATGTAGGAATCTAGCTGGTGGAGGCCGTGATGGGTTGTTTAACCTTAGCCTTGGGGGTTATCCGGTTGGGAAAACTCTAATGGTTCATGCTAATCCCATAGAGCCGGGGCGTACTAGCAAAACTGGGTAACCCTGACTAGTCACCAGGGGATATCATGCTAGTTGAGGGTGCGAAAGCCGAAGGCATCAATACCGATGACGCTTCTTATGACTTGCATTTACTCCTAGTCTACTTTCCAAAAAGTTTAGGTTGGTACCACATGTGCATGAGTAGTGGTTTAGGAACATAGCACGCATATGTATCTTGTTGTAGTGTGATATGTTGAAGTATGCTACGTTGTAATTATGTAAATTCTACGTGATCTTGTTCATAAGCGAATGATGTAATGTGTACACGTGTGAAATGTGATTGTGTACTGTGATAAATTGTCAAGATTATGTATATGTGCTCATGTTATGCATGTATGTCGTGCTTGCTTGATGAAACAAAACGATGTGTGTGTCTAGTTACTAGGCAAAAGATGTGAAATAAATGTATGCTTGTAATTAATTGTGTTTGCTACCTCAAGGATAAGTGAGAGGCTAGGCCCTAGGATAGTGTTGTGAGGGTCCTAGTTGGATAATAATAGTTGTGAATGAGGTAGAGAAAGAGTGAATCCCCACACAGCATAATAGAAAGGTATAAGACAAATAAGAGAGAACAAAATGACAGTATTAAGGTGAGTGTTAAGGGAGGGTCAAAAGTATTTTAGAATGTCTGTGGCCTTAGACTTGACCCATAGAGACCAACCTTAAATATTAAAAGAAAGCAAAGTAAAATCTAAACATGAAGGGTTTAAATACTAGAGAGCATTTTGGGTAAGAAAGAGTTCTTAGGTTGAGAATGAGATAGTAAACTAATATAACAATCAGGAAAATGAGAGAGTAGTTAACACAGAAAGTATTGAAGATTAAAAGGTGTAGATTAGACCGTAGGTATAGCGAATTATGAGAGACCTAGTGAGTTTAAAGCCATAAAAGATAAATGATGAGGGTTGTCCGAATAGAAGAGTGTAACCCAGCCGTAGGATCCTTAGAGCACTCACTGAGACATTATGTCTCATTCCTTTAAGTTTCTCCTTTTTCAGGATACAGGTGAAGACATGCGTAGATGCAGCTTGGAGTCACGTGCAAGAAAACGTAATGTAGTTTATATTATGTTTTTGTATTCTTCTTTATATTTTGTACGATACCTTCGGGTGATAGATAAGTTATGTTTGGCATGTATTTTTTTTTATTATATTGTTCGTATATAATATTTAATTATATTTATGAGTAGCATTTGTATGTTGTTTCTACCTTTTTAAGTTTGTTTTTTTTTTTAAAATCTAGACCTAGTTACAGTAATGCCCTTAGGGTGTTACACCTAGGCTCAGCTTTAAGACCCCACTTCTTATCCAGGCACTAGGTTGGAGGCCTATCTGAGTACTAACTCTAGTCACCATCCACCTTACATGCCTACTCGCACATAGCTTGAGGCCTTCACAACCTCAGCCAACAACATATGCATGCCAATGCATGTATCACCAATAAAATCAACTCTACCAAACAATCATATATATATATATATATATATATATATATATATGTAGCAACATATCAACACAACCATTAACTTAACCATAATAGTTATCAAATCATATATATGTATCAATATAACACCATGTGGCCTACTCAACACCACTTGTGGTCCAACAGTCACCATCAACCCCGTGCACGCCTAATTCGGCATCTTGCATGGTCAACAGGTGAGGCCCTATCCAAGCGACCTACCTCATGAGAAACCTCATACACTAATATCATACACATCAAGTGGAGGTCCTATCTAAGTAACCTTCCACTTCACAATTAATCCAATAATCAACTACAATTTGAAAACCAAGACCTTCTTTGAAAACCATTTGGAATCGTCAAATCTTGAAATTTACAAAAACCTTTGAAACAATTCACTTCTTTAATTTAAAGAAAATCATATCCCAATTGGACAACTCTCCATCATTCTCAAGTAGAGCTTTTGAAAATGTATAATACTCTTTTTATATGTGTATATACAAAATACTTCAAGTTTTGAAATGAAAACTTTAAAATCTTAAATAGTACATTCAGTTCTGAAATAACAGATTATGTACTATAGAAACAAATTATATCCATTTAGTAAAAATGCACCAGATTTCGTTTTTCAGCAAGGATAATCAATTATTGGTTTCCATAATCGATTATTTCCGAACCAAAACCAGAAGAAATTTTTTTGAAACCTAGATAATCGATTATCAAAGTCCATAATCGATTATTCCCGAAACAAAATCATGAAAACAGCTTCTGGAACTCCAGATAATCGATTATGAAGCTTCCATAATCGATTATCTGCGACAGGACTGCGAAAAACCCCAATTTTCTATAGCAAAACTCGAACTTTCACCACCCAAACTCAAATTTTCAAATCAATGGGGTTCCAATATTATCAATCCACCCCAACCAAGCTCATACACAATAGATTATACAATTAATTCAACATTTCATCATATAATTCATGGATTTCTCGTCAAATCTTAGATTTTTCTCTAAAAACCCATTTTCAACCAAAACCAACGAAAATGGCAACATCCACAGATATTCAACTGATTATAAAGCAATAAATTAACATACTAACTGTTATTAACACTAAACCACCGATTTGTAAGCTTCCCTTACCTCTAAAAGTCTCTGGATTTGAATTTTGGTTTTTTGAGAAACTTGTGTCTTGAGCCAAAACCTTCTATAGATTTGTTCCTTCTCTCACCACAATCACTAAGTCGAGCTTGGAAATCCTCTAACACACTTATCAACTTCAAATTTCTAGAGAGAGATTAAGAGAGAAATGAAGAGAGAGAAAGAAAATGAGAGAATGAAGGGAATTCCTCCCTTCCCTTCCCTTATATACTCAACCCTCCCAGAGTTCTCACACAGACTTTTGGCCAACTGAGGCCCAAACCTCAACAAGTCACTTTCCTTATCTCAAAATTGGTCTAACTTAACTGTTTTCTCTCAAAAACCCAAAATCATTCTCACAACTTATCCAAATTGACTCAAGCATATATCTCAAATTTCCTAAATTCAAACTAGAATTTCAAACCAACAACTCACAACCATCATCACATACAACATACCATACATAGCAACAATTCATTTATTTCTTTTAATCACCTAGATTACTTATCAAATTTCCACATTTTAGTTATTAAAACACTTAATCATGCATTAGGAAAAACAAGGTGTTACACATGGACTTAGTGGCCTTCCAAAATTAGAGTCATGACCTTAGGAACATCTCACTGTATGTTTTTACCTTAGTAGGTCACATAGGAATTGTATTTCTCCCTTTCCTTCATTTTTTTTTACATATTTATCCAAACATTTTATAGTAGTGCCGTTAAAATATTTTCATGCATCACATGCATTTTTCTTCTATATTTAATGTCATGATCATTAGTCATTCTAGTACCTAGGTTTTCTTTCTAGTATAGAATAAAAGGTTCATGCATGCATTTCAAAAAATAAAAACAAAGAAGGAAGATAAAACGGGGAAGAAAACGAAAAAAGAATAAATGAAAAGAGAATTCATGCATACATTTGTTCAAAATTAGGATACATGCATATGATGTGCATAATAGGATTACAATCATCTCATTTAATAATGTTCAATTAGGAATAGAAAGATTTGATGGTGTTCAATATAGAGGAGGTTCATAGTCATGTATCAGACATTATCTATCGAGCAGCGAATACTCCCTTGGATAATTGTCAACCACATGTGCATCCTAAGATGATTGGTTCATGATTGAAAATGTGGGGCAAATATTGAAATGCTAGTAGAAGAGACCTTGTCTATTGAAAAGTGAATGCTCCCTTGGAATAAGTGTAAACCACTTAGCAGCCTATGAATAAGCGTTCTTCTAGTGCATTATATGTGGGAAATCTCTATCAATATTGCACGCTTAGATCCAATCTTTCCACAACCAATAGTTTGTATCTTTTTCTTTTGCTAACAATGTTTTTTATACAGAGAGAGAATAATAAATCAAGAAAGAAAAGTGTTTCCCCGGTATCCTTTCAGGACATGCTGCCAAGCAAAGATCATGGATGGGATGGAATAACGTAATGAGGAGTTGAGGAATGAAGTCAATAAGCTGAAGGAACAAATGGCACAGCTTCTAGAGGCACTATGATCTCTAAAAAGGAAAAGATCAGAAGGGACCCATCCAGTGACCAAAGAGAAACTGCCAGTCATTTCTACATACCCGCCCAGTTTTACCTCAAATTATACACAACCACAAAGGTATATGGTGCCATTAACTCTACATGTTAACAAACATATGCAACAAGTTGATCCTCAAGAGGTCCAATGGCCACCATATGGCCCCCCGTCTAACTATACACCCCCAACAATTGTGAACCTGTTAACTAACAATTCACTACCCACTCAGCCGCAACTTGCTTAGCCACAAGATTCGTCCACAAATGCTATCAAGGCTTCAATCCCCTCTAACCAACAAATCACCTCTGAACCGCAAACTACCATCGTTGCCACCCAAGGAAATTCCTTGTACTATAACACCACTATAAACCCCCACCAAGTCATATACGAATTTCAGCCAACATATGTGAATAAGCAAATTCAGTCCAAGGAAAAGCTGCAAATGTTGGAGGAAAGACTGAAGGTCATTGACGGCTACAACTATGACATTAGAGAGGCTGCTGATTTTTGTCTGGTTTCGAATGTAGTTATTCCCCCGTGTGAATAACCAATTTTATCCGAGTGGAGTTTTTTAAAAAAAATAAAAGAGATGGAGAAGATCTTTAGAAATTTGAAAAAAAGAAAATCAGAAAATCTAGGAGAATGTGAGAAGACTTGGTCACAAGAAGATAAACCAGTTACATGTTAGCAGTCACATAGCTAAAAAATAGGAGATGCTAGATAGTCAATTACAAGTCAATTTTATTACAAAAAAACTGATGCACACTCAAGGGGAGGGGGCAAAAAAAAAAAAAAAAAGAGATCAGGGAGTTTAAAACCATCACCACATTACTCGTTAAGTTTGCAAATTGATTTTCCTTGCTTAATGTGTTGGGACATCTCTCAAGCCACAAAGCATTTGAAGGCAATCAGATTCAGTCAAAGGTTTTTTTACCTTTTCTTTCACTTCTTTTATTTTATTGTACATTTTTTTGTATTCTTGATCAACGAAATAAATATAGCACAATGTGTTCAATATATACCTTTATAAATCATTTCATTTTAAGTTGGACACATCATGTTATTGCCACCATTTTTCTTTTCACCATTTCATTTATTTTGTTCCTACTTTTTCCCATTTTATTTATTTTGTTCTTATTCTTTTTTATTAATAATAAACAAAGATGTATATGATGACTTTCGGTGTGATGAATACATATGGTTTGTGATTTTTTTTTCTCTCGTTCTCTTGTGTTTGTTTTTTTATTGACTAATTTTGTGATTGATGATTAAGGCTTTGGTAAGGAGATTCACTTCGTCTGCAACTTTTTTTTTTTCGATGTGTTTGATTGCATCAAATCTCTATTAACCATAGTTTGGATTACTACAGTGTTGTTTTCATTTAAAACAAAAAGAAAAGGACAAATAATTTTAATCTTCATGATATTGATAGAGTAGTAAATACTACCTTTGGTCAATTTGAATCATAAGGGTTTATGAATAGCCATTTGTTATCTTAAACCTTGTTGCAATTGTAGATTAAAATGTACTGTTTTTTCTTCAATAAAATGTTTATTTTTAGAAAAAATGCAATTTATCCAGATACCCAATGACCAATAACATTAATTGAATAGCATATACTATCTTTAATGTTATTTGGACTGTAAGAGTTTAATGACTAGCCATTTTCTAACTTGAACCCTTGTGCAAGGATAAATTCTTTTTTTTTTTTTAAATGCAAAAAGGTTATTTTCAATTTTAAAAAAGTCTTTTCCAAAAAATGTCATTTTGAACTTTAAACTTTTTCATTTTTTTTTATGAAAAAAAATATCAAAAATATATTTTCAAGTCTTTCTTTGCCGTAAAGATAAAAAGATAAAAATCTTTCCCAAAAAAAATATATAGTTTAAAGTTATCTTTTCTTTAAAATAAAATAAATAAAATTTCTTTCTTATCTTTAAAAATACAAAAAAAAGTAAAAATCACAAAATCACAAAATATTTTTTTTCTTGTTTTCTTATTGGGGTAAAATAAATATTTATAAAGTTACATAGTTTTGCTTAATTAATTAGAGGTACCATTTTTAACGGGCACTGTAAGGTGCTCATATATTCCCTATGCGTAATTGACTCCCGAACCTATCTTTGATTTCAAAAACCATTTTTTAAAAGGGTTTTTCAAAGTTTTTCCCTCAAAAGAAATATTGGTGGCGACTCCATCAAAAATTATTTTTGCACCGCCTCCATTGTGACATTGATAGCAACAAATGGTGATATTTGAGAGTCAAGCCTACATAATTAATTGCGCAAAATTATAACTTTGTAAATATTCATTTTACCCCTTGTTTTCTTGTATATTATTGTGTTTATTTTGATGTAAATATTCTTGTTTTTGTAAATATGATATGTTTGGTCTTGACACTAGGATAGAAGACTTTATTTCTATACATATTTGTGTTGTTTGTTCCTTGTGTAGATTTGGGTAGTTGTTAGGATTACAGGTTTGTATGTTCCCTACACACACTCTACAATCACCTAACTCACACACTTTTTGGGCTTTATACCCAAGCCTGTGCAAGCCTAGGAGTAGAAGGTGCCTTGACGGCTATTATTAAGGGGCTTTATGCTCACTTAGTAGTTGTTGAGTTACCGCTCAAATTGTTACCAATATCAAGGATTGGTCATATTGAGAGGCTATTTTCCCTACATGTGGCAAATTCATAAGTTGGGTCCTTATCTATGTGATAAGGGCAATCTGGGTACCAATAAATCTTTAGAAGTTTATATGCATTCATGAAACATTGCACTCATACATGGATTTAGTGGCCTTGCAAAATTAAAGTCATGACCTTAGGAATATCTCAATGTAGGTTTTTACCTTAATAAGTCACATGGGAAACGTAGTTCTCCCTTTCCTTCATTTTTTTTTTTGTACATATTTATCCCAAAATTTTATAGTAGTGCCATGAAAATATTTTCATGTATCACATGCATTTTTCTTCTACATCTAATGTCATGATCATAAGTTAGTCATTTTAGTACCCCCAGGTTTTATTTCTAGCATAGAATAAAAGGTTCAAGCATGCATTTCAAAAATAAAAAACAAAGAAGGAAAGTAAAAAGGGGAAGAAAGAGAAAAAAGAAAAAAATGAAAAGAGGATTCATGCATACATTAGTTCAAAATTAGGATACATGCATATTATGTGCATAATAGGATTGCAATCATCTCATTTAATAATGTTCAATAAGGAGCAGAAAGATTTGATAGCGTTTAATCATCTTATCATAGAACGGTACTTCCAATTATCTTATCATAGAACGTTCTTGCAAAGTATTGATAAATAGAGCTATTATTTTTTGTCAGACAAAGAAAGCTCCACCTGAGCTGCCACTTCTTGCCATCTCTAGGCATATTCTTTTAATGTCTCATTATCCTTTTTTGACATGTTTTGCAACTCAAACCTATCCAGGGTAATGTCGATGTTATGATGGTACTGCTTAAGGAAGGTGTCAACTAAATCTTTCCAAGAGCGAATATAGGCTAGCTCGAGATGCATGTACCAATTTAAGGCTGCCCAGTTAGGCTATCTTGGAAGACGTGAATGAGCAACTTATCATCACGAGTATGTACTGCTATCTTTCTATAGTACATGATCAAATGGCTCTTTAGGCAACTAGGTCCCTTATATTTATCAAACTCTGGCACTTTAAATTTTGGGGAGGAACAACTAGCACAAAGAAACCCTTAAACAGGTTAGGGAAAAAGAAGGAAGGAAATGCCAACATAGTGATATTCCACTCCCCTGGGACACCTAACTATAGGTCTCCTCATTTCCATACTCCTTGCATGGCTTACCTTAACATTACTACCAAATCACAAACTCCCTATCCTCAATCCTTCTACCCAACTTCACTTGTTTTAACCATGACACATGCTACAAGACCATCCCAAGCCAATCAATCATGGAACCAAAATCCCAACGAAACAAGACTACAAAACAATCAAGATCGAAAACCAATCCAATTTGACCATATTCTTATGTCCTACACTGAGTTTTTGCCTCTCTTGCTTCAAAACTCATTGGTGATTCCTTACCCAATGAAACCACTAGAACCACCATATCCTAAGGGATACGATTCTAACACCAAGTGTGATTATCATACGGGTTCTGTTAGCCACTCAATAGAAAATTGTAGAGCTCTAAAGTTCAAAGTACAAGAATTGATTAATGCCAAGTGGTTGAACTTCAAGGAGGATAGCCCCAATGATGGGAGTAATCCTTTACTGGGTCTGGAGGGCTATTTGTTAGTGTTAATTTAGAGGATGCAGAACAACCCATGAGAAGGAAGGTAAAAGATGTGAAGACCCTGCTAAAAGGCCATTTTTGGATAAATGTGCAAGTTGGTTTGATTGAGGGAAACTCTAACCAAAATGAGGGGTGTAGATTACACCGTGATGCAAGTCATGCAATAGAAGAGTGTGATGAGTTTAAGCAAATCTTGCAAGACTTGATGGATAAGAAATTGGTGCAAGTAGGCTATTGTAGAAGTGAAGTGTCGACATTTGGTTCAACTCCAAACTTCCCAAAACCCTTGGAGAACACGGAGCTTGACACTGAAGGGGTCCCTACACATGATCTTCAAGAGAGCTTTTGGAATGTTAGGTTTAAGTTCCCAAGCTTAATAGTTGTTGTTGAGCAACACATTTATGAGGAAGAGCACATCAACTTGGTTCGCACTTGCCCATCAAATGTCAAGATCAACAATTGGGAAATTATCGAGCTCCATGCGGTTTTCAATTCATATTTAAAGTAATTTTGTAATGCTGATCCAATTACTCTGCCCAAGGCTTTAAGATTATTCTTTGTTAAATAAAGGCTCATGTGTTTCCTTTCAGTATATCATTAATAAAATGTGTTTTGAATTCTCTAATTAATACTTTTTCTCTCTTCTTTCTTTTCTAAATCCTTTATCTTATTGACTTTCTTTGTTGTTCTAGTCCCAATTTTAAATAATGAAGATATGAAAATAACACACTTGAAAATGACAATGCTAGTATCACATCAAGTAGTTTTGATTGTCTCGTTAATCAAACTAATGAGGAAATTGAAGATGATTTGGGACTTTCCACCAAGTTATTGAGGTTGATGGAGCAAAAGACTCAAGAGATCCAACCCCATGAAGAACTGACTAAGGTAATTATATTAGGGACTGAATAGGAGAAGAAAGGAGTCAAAATTGGCACATTCATGAGCGCCACAAGTTGATAAAGCTAATAGAGCATAAGATATTATTGAAGCCAAAATGTTCCCCCAGCTAAACAAAAGTTAAGGTGGATGAAACTAGAGTTATCTCTAAAGATCAAAGAGAAGGCCAAGAAGCAATTTGATGTGAGATTTCCTGTTCCTACGAAAGAAAGGAAGTTCGAATGTACGTTCATTACTAAGATCTAAATAGAGCCAATGTAAAGGATGATTTCCTAGTGCCTCATATTGATGTACTGGGAAACAATATAGTTCAACATTTATTCCTTTTTATTATGAATAAATTCTCAAAATACAATCGAAGGAGGAAAGGAGAAAACCACCCCTAGGCAACTTTAAGAAGGAGACTAGGTGCTCAAGAAGAGTTTACCAATTCAAAAAGACCGTCTTGGTAAATGGGCACCAAATTATAAGGATCTATGTATTCAAGAAAGCTTTCTCAAGAAGAACCCTAATCCTCTCGAATATGGATGGCAAAGACCTCCCACATCTTGTGAATTTTGATACAGTGAAGAAATATTATACTTGGAAAGAGAGAAAAAGAAACAAAAAAGAATAAAAAAAGAAAGAAAAACAAAAACAAAAAAGTGGAAAAAAATAAGCTCGCTAGATTGATAACCAGAAGGTCAATCTAGGCAAAAGTTAGAGCAACTCGTTGAGTTGAAAATTCAAAACAGTGACTCAGGCAAAAGTATGGTCAAATAAAGATGAGCAAAGAATGGCCTTGTAGAAACACTGTTTGGAATCCTAAATTGGGGCAAATAATGTGCTAGAATTATCAATTGGGGCAAATGGTATGTTTAAATCATAAACTGGGGCAAATGGTATATTTGCATCATAAACTGGGGGATATGATGTGTTGAAATTATCAATTGGGGCAAATTATATAGAGCAAACGATGTGCCTCTAAAGCTTATTGAAGGGTAGTTAAGGTTACTCATGTGCGACACTAGCATTGTCATTTGGAAAAGTGTCACTCAAATGGCAAAATTCCTCCATTTCTATTTTGTAAATATTTTAATTCCCGCCAATGTTTTGTGCATATCATTCTCTTTTGCCATATAGTGACCGTCCTTGTAAATATGTTCTCGTTGTCTTGAATAAAATTTCCTTTTTCCTTCAATAGTTGTCAATTCATTATGCATCTTGATAATAATATACTGAAAGGACATATGTGCTAACATACCAAAAAAATCAAAGCCTTTAAGTTACTTTAATAAATTTTAAAACCCACGGTTTGCTCAATCAATTCTTAATCAATGCCACAAAGCGCAACTAGCACAATAACATTGCTTTAACTTGTAAAGCTTTAGTAGTAGCTTAAGGATTGCTCAAGATCCTTAAACAAATGTCGTTTGAACAAAAAGGCAAAATCCCTTATTCATAAATCTTAAGGGGCGTGACACCGAAAGGAACGAGGATCTTATACTCTCTTAGGAAAATCAAAGCCAAAAGGAAAAGTTTAGTCTAATAGGTTGTGTCTCATAAATATTTCGTATCATATCATCAATGCATCGCATTTCATCAGCTTTATTTTTGTTTGAACTTCTTAGTCCTTAGAGCCCATGACTCAAGTTTCTTAGATCTTCAAGCCTATAGCATAGATCCATTAAGCCCAATACCTGCTTGGCACACTTTACTTTACTTTTCTGTTTAAGCCCAATACCTACCTAGCACACTTTATTTTTCTGTTTAAGCCCAGTACATACTTGGTACATTTTACTTTTATGTCTAAGCCAGGGATCAGCCTGGCACCTGCATCCAAGCCCAAAACCTGTCAGGCATCTACACTCAAGCACGAAACCTACCCGACATTTGCATCAAAGCTCAGAACCTACCCACCACCTACATTAAAGCCCGAAACCTGCCCGACACCAATAATCAAGCCAGGAACCGACCCAACACCAACATCCAAGCTCGACACCTTCTCAGCACCTACATTAAAGCCTAGAACCGACTTGGCATCTACATCCAAGTCCAGAACCTACCCGACACCAGCATCCAAGCCCGAAACCGACCTGGCATCTGCGTCCAAATTTGGAACTAGCCCACCATCAGTAATAAAGCCTAGAACCTAGCCAACATCTGCATCAAAACTTCAATACTTGCTTGGTACATTGTATTAGGCCCTCTGATAAAATTGATTCATTTCTTTACTCATCTCTTATTATAACAATTTGACAAAACATTGTTGCTCAAACTATTTAATAAGAAATAAGTAAAGAGGGGCAATAGTGAATAACCAATTTTATCCGAGTGAAATTTAAAAAAAAAAAAAAAGATCATCTAAAAAAAGAGATAAAGATAAGATCTTTGGAAATTTGTGTTGGAACCAAAGACATATGAAGCATCTAGTCTCTCAAATTTTGAAGATAACAATAACTTATTAAGTTTTAGGTCTCTGTTGTAAAAAGGTTCTTTAAGCATCCAACGCATCTTTAATATTACATGTCCAACGAGCCAGTCTCTAATAAGCGTCTAATGGACTCGTGTATTATGATCATCCAAGTGTAAGTCTCTTTAACGACTAAGTTTTAAAGTCTGCTTTAAACTATGTGTATTCACAAAAGACCTTGAGACTAATGTTTTACTTCTTAGAGTGATCTAATGTTCAAATATCTGAGCATTAAGTGAAAGTCAGATAAATGTTAGTGTATAACCGCAATGTTGCAGAAAAAGGAAGTTAACCTATCAAGCTGGCAAGCCAAATAAAGAATGTTCAGAAAAGCAGCTCACTAACACAGTACTACTCTTTCCATTTTAGTACAAGAACAAAAGTCACTTTTTTGACCCTGCTGCAAGCTCAATATACATGCACACAATCCTCTCTTGAAGACTAAAGCTGATTTTTTTAATGGCTATTTTTTAAAGACTGTATATATATATCAACTCAGAAGAGAAGAATGGTCAGAAGCAAAAAAAAAAAAAAAAAAAAAGCAAGCAAGTGAACAAAAATCGAGCCTTGTGTTTTTTGGACGACATTTGAAATATCTTCAAACTCTTTGTAGAAAATTTCTGTACTGCACTTAAACTTTCATATTCTCACATTGTGAGTAATTTATTTTTTTTAACAATCTATGTTGTAAAATCCTGGACGTAGCTCAAGATTGAGTAAACCAGTATAAAATTCTTTGCATGCTTTTCTTCTCTTATCCATTTATTCACTTAGTTTATTTGTTGTCTTAACTCGATCTAAATTGCTTATAAAGTTTTTGAACACACAATTCAACCCCCCTTTATTATGCATTCCTGGTTCTTTCAATATGAAAAACAAAAAATCAGAGAATGTAGGAGAATAATAGAAGATAAGTTGGTTAGTAGAGGGCAACAGTTATGTAGCTAAAAAATAGGAGATCATAGGGCAATCAGTTGTATGCTAATTTTGCTATTAAAAAGGACAAAAAATACTCACATAGAGGGAGGAAAAAAAACAGAGATCAGATAACACCAAAAGAGAAGAACAGAATGTATACCCACTTCTAAAAGCTAGTGTTTTGTTTTTTTTTTAAATATAATAAAAATTTTGATCGATCAAGGTTCATGATATTGATTGAGTAGTGTATGCTACCTTCGCTGTAATTTGAATTATAAGGTTTACGAATAGCCATTTGCTATCATAAGCCTTGTTGCATTTGTAGATTAAAATGAACTCTTTTTTTCTTTTTTTAGAAAATTAAAAAATAAAATTTATCCAAATATGCAACGGCCAATAATGTTAATGGAATAGGATATACTTTCTCTAACATTATTTGGATAAGGGTTTAGTGACTAGCCATTTGTTAGCTTAAACTCTTATCTGAGAATATATTTTTGAAAAAAATACAAAATATTTCCTTTCAATTTAAGAAAAAACAATCTTTTCCAAAAATAAAGATCCTTTTGAATTTTAAACTTTTCCCTTTATTTTACAAAAAAATCTTTTCAAGTTTTCTTTACCATAAAGATAAGATAAAAAACATGAAAAAAAAATATCTTTCAAATTTCAATTTAAAATTCTTTTCTTTAAAACAAAACAAAAATCAAATTTCTTTCTTATCTTTAAATATGCAAAAAAAAAAGTAAAAATTAAAAAATCACAAAAATATTTTATTTTTCTTATTTTTTTATTGGGGTAAAATAAATATTTATAAAGTTACATAGTTTTGCGCAATTAATTAGATTTGGTAGCGACTCCATTAAAAATTATTTTGTATCGTTCCCATCATGACCCCAGTTTCAACAATTAAAATAAAAATAATTATATATATATATATATATATATATATATAGGGTCAGGATCTATTGACACCAAGTGTCAAAGTTAGTTAAATTACACCTTCAATAACTTTTTGTAGAATGCAAATTTAATCAATCCAACTGTTGAATTTGATGTTCTTATTAATTAGATTAAGTATACAAAATTTCACACAATTTCAAAATTAATTAATAGTTCATCGTATTACTTTATTTTAACATACAATAAAAAATTAAAATATATGTAAATATTCAACATTAGTTCACACATCTAGCAAAGTCCAAATGATGTGAAATTTGACATACATGTTCATGAATATAATATCACATAATTCAACGGTAGGATTAGTTAAATTTGCATTATATAAAAAGTTATTGAAAGTGTAATTTGACTAACTTTGACACTTAGTGTCAACGGATCTTGAACCATATATATATATATATATATATATATATGGGGAGGGATCAAATAACACTGGTATAACTTACACCAACTATTACACCGTTCAAAAACTTGGTATAAAATGTAATTTTTATTGATCTAACTGTTAAATTGTAATTTTATATTACCAAGATTGTTTGTGTCAAATTTTGTCAAAATTGAATAACAATAAGAAAGTAATCAAATGACTTATGTTTTACTATATTTTGAAAAGTATATATTAAGTCCATTTTGATCTATATGAATAAGGTATCAAATAATTTTAGATTTTGTACATATGATCTATGTTAAAGGAACTTTCAATCCGACGGTGGGTTTTAAGATAAAATTATCTAATTTAAAATTATTGAATATATACAGATGTGTATATATATATATATACACACACATATAGGGGACGTATCATATGAGAATGACCTTCTTATATGAGAATGAGAATGACTAATCTCAACCATTAAATTAAAATGAAAGGCCTAAATTAAAATATTTAAGAATTCAAATTTAAACATCATGTAATTATCAAATCTCTAAAAAATTCACCAAACAAAAATTAAATCTCTAAAAGATCTTAATTATCATGTTACTCTTTTTCAAGATTGCCATTAACCTATCACCATCAACACCATAATCATTGTTGCCACCACCATCATGATCGTTGCCACCATCGCCGTCACTATTGCCACCACCACCACCGGCAGCAGTGGTGGTGGTGGCGGCAACGATGACGATAGTAGCAACGGTTATGATGGTGGTGGCGACAGCAATTATGGTGGTGGTGGCAATGTTGGTCATGGCGATGGTGGTGATGTGTTAACACCATGACCATTGTTGTCATCGCTGTCACTATCGTCGATCATGGTGATGGTGGCGACGACAATGGTAGTGATGGCAGCGGCGGTCATGGTAGTGGAGGCCGCGGCGGTGGCGCTAGCAGTGGTGGATGCGGTGGCAATCAAGGTGGTAGTGGCAGTGACGGTCATAACAGTGGTGGTGGTGGCGGTCATGGTGGTGATGACAATCTTGAAGAATAGTGAAACGATAATTGAGATATTTTAGGACGTAATAATCGATATCTTTTAGAGATTTGATTTTTGTTTGGTGAATCTTTTAGAGATTTGATAGTTACATGAGGTTTAAATTTGAATTCTTAAGTATTTTAATTTAGGCCTTCCGTTTTAATTTAACGGTTGAGATTAGTCATTCTCATTCTCACCTAAGAAGGCCATTCTCATATGATACGCCCCTTATATATATATATATATATATATATATATATATATGGATGGGGATTAAGTTACTCCAAGAGTAACTCTTAGTAGAGTTACTCCACTCAGTAACTCTTGAAATATATTAAATTTCAACGATCCAACCGTTGAATTAAAAGATTATATTCAGTAGATCAAGTCTACAAATTTTTATAAAGTTTGAAAACTATTTGATACTTCGTTAAATAGATTCAAATTGACGTATAATACATTTTTCTAAATTATAAGTAAATGTCAACTATAAAATTAAATAGCTACAAATGTCCGATTTACCTAGAATTTGGTGTAGATGATCATTGGCATATAATATTTTAATTCAACAGTTGGATTGTTGAAATTTAATACATATTAAGAGTTATTGAGTGGAGTAACTTTACCAAGAGTTACTCTTGGAGTAACTTGATCCCCACCCTATATATATATATATATTGTTATTTTATTTTATTAAAATACATTAACTTAAGCAAGCCCCGATGCACAGTTAATATTAACTATGGGTACCACGCATGCTGTGTATAAGATCACTGGTGAAGCCAATATGACATAAGAGCAGGTATACATAGGATATAATTTGGAAGTGGAAGAATAGAACAGTGAGGTCCATAATTTGGTGAAGGAGGTGCAACTTGATTAGTGTGGCTGATATAGATCAAATCTGAAATATCAAACAGAGGTTGTGTGGCCTGGTTTGTAATGTACACTTGACAGTATATACCATGGCCTTATTGCCTTGATACCTATGAATACCCAATTTTGTCTACCCTTTTTATTCCATTCCTTCAATATTCAAATCATATTTGCTTCAAGCCGTGCTTATCCAAATAATTATCTTATGATTTGTTTTATTCCTTAATTCTTTTGGTTTCATTGTCTTTAATATCTAAAATCAAATTTGTGTCAAAACAAAAATTAACATTGTCAAAAAAAAGAGAGGGAGAGAGAGAAAGACAAATTGGGCCTAAGAGCCCATCAATCAAAAGTCCAATTAGATGCTAGAATTTCAAACAAGTAATATTTAGTCCAATTTACAAATAATTCAAAAAAAAATAAAAATATATAAAATAAAAATCAAAAAACTTCTTCTTTGCCACAGCTTCTGCACCATCATCATTACCTCCTTTGTATCTTCATCCATTTTTTTCAAACTTCCTCTGCTCCATCACCATTGATTTTAACCTGCATTTGCACCAATGTTTTTTTTTTTTTCAAACTTCTTCTGCACTTGGGTTGCCATTGTCAACAAAACAACTCAACAAATCAATTAAAAAAATGAATTAAAGTGCCCATAAATTTTGAGAGCTCAATTAGGAAAAAGGTCGAAAAAAATTGAGAGTGAAGTCAGAAAAATTGGAGAAGAGAATAAAACACCAAAATACTAAGAAATTAAGACCTTTGGCTGCGAGAATTTGAGGGAAAAGTAGAGAAGAAGGGGAAGAACTTAAGCTACATTTGGGTATGTAATCAAACTCTCCCCTATTCTAATTCCCGTGTATGTGTTCGCATTTATGGCTTCTCATCTGTAATTTGTTTTCGGTATAATGAACACACACACACACAAGGATCACAACTAATCCCAAATCAAATTTTAGGGAGTGTGAACACACATGTACTCAGGCAACATTAGCTCCATTCATTCATTAACATAATAAATAGAGAAATGAAAAAAAAATAGAACATAGAAATGTTTGAGTGAGCCACAATTAGGAAAAGAAGAGGAAACAAAAACTAATTGAAAAAAAAAAGTAAGAGAAGAAACCAACCCTCTACCATCACGCTCTGTCGTGCTTCGCCGTCGAAAACAATTTTCAGTGGCGACACTACCCCCATTCCTCTACTTCTGCTTCCTCACTTCTTCTCTTTCTCCCTTTTGCTCTTTGCTTGTTTATCGCCAATGACCGTTGTGGTTGCGACAAAACCACCACGTCACTCTCCCCTCTCTCTGCCACCCTTCGCTCACAAGCAATTTTGAATCTGCTCACAAGCAACCTCGCACACATTGCTAGTGTCACTAGAAGTCTCCTTATTGGTCACTCCTCTTCCACCACCATCATCGTTGGAGCAAGCGCCAACACTGAAGTGCCCCTTTCTTTCCTCTCACCGCACCCCTTCTCTGTGTGGTGAACAAGATGCAAACCCTTTTGTTTCACGAATAAGGAAATTTCCATGAGCCTTTTCTCCTCTTTTTTTTTCCTTTTTTTGTATTCATATATTTTGTCATGAACCTTTATTTTGTTGGATTGGACATTTGGCCTAACTGGGTTGTTCATGGAAGCTAAGTTTATTTCAACATTTTTTTTTTCCTAATTAATTGTGGATCGAATCTAGTTTGTATAAGGGCCCTGCTATTCCCACCCCATTTTTCGCTTTTCTCGCCCCAAATGATTTTTGGTAATATTTTTTTCAAAACTACCCTTTGACAAAAATGCAATTCCGTTGTGTATTGTACACAAAGGAAATGTGTATTCGTTGTGTGTATAGTTCACACCCCACGAACACAACGAAAAAGTATTTTCGTTGTATACTACAGACAACGAAAATGTGTTTTCGTTATGTATTAAATTTCAATACATTATTCAATACCTAATGTATTGAAATTCAATACATTGTGTATGATGACAAATTACACATCAAAGGCAGAGGTAGGAATCAAACAGAAAATAGAAGTGATTATCATAAAATATGTTAATTTTACATTGATCATCATAAAATAAGTTGTTACGTATTCATCTAATTACAATGAATCTTTAGTAATATCTACCAGATAATCATCTCCTCTAGATACAAATAAGGAATTGAAATATTGTATGCAATGCAAATATAGATTTTGCCATGAACGAGCGTCATTATTGCAATATCTATGTCATTGTGGTGCGATAGGAGGTAGTAGAGCTCATCCTTTAAATAAACCTAGAAAAGGACACAATTTTATAAAGTTAGTGAATACATTTACATACTAGCAATACTAAATAACTAAATAATTAGAAAATATATACCTGTACAAAGTGACAACTGTGAACAAAACCAATAGTAATAAGCCGGTAATGTCCAATAGGTGAAGGTCAACTCCTAAGCGAAAAAATGTGCAGCTTTGTAGCTTGGATAAGTGGATCAACATGACATTGTATCGACTAGTAATAACATACCCATGTCAGGAATGGACATCCACTTATCATGGCTTGCTATTGTGTGTTGGTCAACATACAAAAAGGGCTCAAGTTCAATCACTTGTTCTGTGCCAAAGAGGTCAGCATATTGAACATGCCACGGCTGAAGTTCTAGAATCAAATCATCATGAATTAGAGGCCAAGACTCCTTACCCTTACTTAGCAAAGCTAAAATTGCCCAATAACCACAATTTCTGTATGATCTCACGTCAACAATATGGACAATATATTCATGTAACTCATCGAGAAATTCATGTATAAATAACACACCTGTGTAGGTGGAAGTGCCACAAGAAAATTTACGACGCACGCTAGGAGGTGATAAACTATTTACAACCGTGTGCATTGCATCAACTCGCTCCCACATCAAAGATGTTTAGTGGATTTCTCAGACTTTGGTGCTTCTTTTGTTGTTTACCTTCTCTTTAGAAGGACACATTAAAGTTGTATCTAGAAATGGTAGTTCACGGACTTTAGTCTTCAATGTGATTTTTCCAAGCACGTCATATTCTGAAAACCGCTTTAACTGTGCACCACCTTATGTGTAAGCGATAAGTCCCCCCAATAGTAAGTCATTTCATCTGCAAAAAGTGATAACCTCCTCCAATGCATATGAATGGATAGCAATATAATGAAATCGAACATATTGATATATGTAGTAAGTTCGCATGTACAAGATAGTCCATGAGTAGTTATAAATGTGTAGCCACAAGCATAACTATCAACATTAACAATGTCAACATGTTTATACTCATGAAACATCAGGTTCTGTGCTTCTACAAAGCCTCGTAGCTTGTGGTAGAATTTGTTATTAAACTTGTATTCCAATACATTGATGCTTTTCTAAAATGACACCTTTATTTCAGTGCGTTGCAATATGAGCATATTATTCATTGCATCCTAAAAACTACACAAGTCTTTCATGCTATCTCAGAGTAACCTCTTCAATCTTGCATGTGCACCCTCAACCCTGTTAGGAAACATATACATTTGTCAATAAAATCGCACTATTATAAATAACATATGACATATGTTAAGCTAATAAATAAGTTAACACAAACAACTATTAGTTGTTGTAGTTCCCAGATACATCACTCAATTTATCCATGCTATGACAACTTTTTTCTTATGAGGTATTAGCCACTTATTTTTCACGCAGTCAATGAAGAAAGGAAAAAGTGAACACATCTCCTCAAAGCTTGTCAGGTGTTGGTTATACACACATTCATTAGGAGATAACATTAACCCACTCCAAGCATCCAATACCTTATCCCATTCCTCCACAGGGCTCATATACATCTTGCATTTTGCTTTAACATTTTTAGCAATATGAAATTGGCATAACAAGTTGGTTGAACTTGGAAAAACATGTTGCAATGCATTCATCAAAGCAAGGTCTCTGTTAGTGACAATAACTTGAGACAAAATATCATCTTTTACAAACAATCCTTTTACCTTAGTTAATGCTTATGTAAAGTTATATGTTTGCTCATTCTCCAAATAAGCAAACGCCACAAAAAATATCATCTAGTAGAAGTGACCCCAATAATCTCCAATAATGGAAGCTGATATTTGGTTGTCTTATAAGGAATCAATAATCAACACAATGGGAAATGCATTTAAAAGCTTGATGAAATCTGGGTGTAACCACAATATATCTCTGACAACATCTTCAATATCTACCCTTCTGTACTAGTACAGATATTCATCACGTTTCATCAACTTCATCAGATGTTGCATTTCAATTCTTGAACCCTTTACTTGCCGATGATATTTTTGAAGTGCATTATACATGGTTTTGATAGTGCTGACATTCGTCTCATCTTGGCTTTTGATTGTCAACAAAATCTGACTAGGTTTCACCATGTTTTTGGTCATTTCATTTAGCAAAGATTTTTCTTCACTACTCAACCGATCCGCATATGCATGGCCTAACAATGTCTCAGCTACATCGTGGTTATGACATCCACAAATAACAAAAAGTTTCTATCCAATGCCTTTCACAAACTTCCCTTTCAATTTAAAGAGACAATCACATTTTTTGGTTCCCTCTCACAAGACATTAAGACAAATGTCTTCCTTAGTCTTGTCTCTAATCATTCTATGACAACAACAAATCCGCACATTTTCCCAATTCGTCGAACCCACTTCAACAAATCATCACATTCTGCAAAAGCATGTATCCAATCATCCTTTATCAGTTCAATAACATAAAAAAATATCAATCAATGTTTCAACCTTGAACAGATAATTAATCAATATACCTCTAGTCATGAAAAATTCATTGTAATATGGACACATTTCTTGTAGGTTCATGTTCAACCTCTTTATGACATAGTTCTCATTGGCTTTTATAGGATCTTCCAAAGCATTGTCACTTGCTTGTAATGGATGCTCAAAAATATCATTATTTGCTTCAATTGCATTCCCCCACATACTTGGCACATTAACTTCATTAGAGAAAAAAAGTATTCCAACTTTGCTCCATATTGGAAACCTGCACTCACTCAACAACCAACAAACAAAGTTCGTAAATTTTCATGTTATAAAATCGAAACAAATAAGTTACAAAACAAAAATGCATTTCCATTGAATTTGTAAAATGCATAAAATCAAAAAGAAGAGTCGTCAGCTCACCGGGAAGCCGCCGAATACAATTATTAGACCAAATGGTGATGACTGAGCTTATAGAGCTTCAATGTGACTAACAAAGGAAGCAAATGGATGAACGGTACCAAAATGGAGGAGGCGGTGGTCATGAAGGAGCATTGTTTTTGTGGGTGGGAGAAGGAAAAATGGGAAGGCAGATGGGTGGTGGGAAGTGAATAAAATGGAAGTGGTAAATTTGTATTTTCATGCTTTTCTGAAAAGGCAAGTGGTGAAAAAAGAAAAAAAAATGGTGAAAAGAGCAACCCCCATTGTATAGCTTACTAGTTTGCTGGGTTTTAATAAGTTATCGTTGTCTTAATTTATCCTTTGCTTTATTTTACACATCTGGGCCATTAAATTTGTTCAAGATGTATATATAAGACTTTGGTGTAATTTAGTTTATTTGGGTACTGATAATAAAATAAAAAGTTTAAAAAAGACTTTAAAGAATGTTCTTTTTACTAATAATATAACTATAAAAGTTATTTTATTATAAAAAAGTTTTAATAAAACGTAACCACAAACATTTTACTAATATTACCATAATTATATAGGTATAACAAAATAATTGAAGTTGGATTTTTATCAAAATAATAATACTACAAAATCTTTAATAGAGAAGGGATTATTTGGATGTGACATTTTCTTAATCCTAAGGCTTAAAGGCGTAAGTTGTGACAACTTGTTGTCTTAAAGATCTTCTCTAAATTCAATGCATCAAAATTAAATCTTTAATAAAAATATTTTGTAACTATTAAAAATCGAGACTAACAATTTAACTACAAGCAATTTATTATAAAAAGGATTAATTAGATGTGACATCTTCTTGCTCCTAGAGTTTCGAGGTTCAAGCTATGACAATTTGATGTCTTTAAACTCTTCTCGAAAATAAAATATTAAACCAAATTAAATTATTGTAATAATAATAACAATAATATATAATCAAAATTAAAATAATGAATTAGCTTAGGTGTAAACTTCTGTCAATTTTATAGTTTTAGGACGTATAACAGTTCAGAAACCCTAAAATGCAATTAAATAAAAAAATAAAATAGAAATATCAACACACAAATATTTTCTACCTAAAGAACTATGTGAATCTAATTCTCCATTACACTAGGAGATATGTAGGAGCAGGGGCCACTCCTGTCAATCTCAAAAACAATAAAATTTAATCAATTTCAAGATAAAAATAAAAAAAATTTTAATAAGTAAAATCCTTTTTTATTTGTAATTATTTTTGGGGAAATAAATATTTTAAAAGTTATTAATAGATTGCTTAATTAATTAGAGGTAACTGTCTTTATGACAAACATTGTAGAGTGTTAACACCTTTCCTATATGTAATTAATTCCTGAATTCAAAATCTAGTTTCAAAGACCATTTTCTTTTTAAGGGTTCTTCTAATGTTTTCTTCTAAATAAACCTTAGTGACGACTCCCTATTTTTAAATATTTGTTCATCATTTCGTTGCGACCCCAGTTGCGACAATACCTATCCCCTCTACCGCTTAAGCTACCAAAATATGGTCTACGTACTTACTCTCTTGATAGAACTTCCACGAGATGTGGTGAGTTTCCAAGATAATGAAGTGGTGATTTTTGACCTTTTCTTTTTCTTTTTACTTTCGGTACAAATGGAGGTTTTAATTCTTGTAACACCCTTACCTTAATTTTTTAACTGTTTTTCTAATATTTGATAATTTATTTCTGAAAAATTAGGAAGAAATTTCAAATTTCTATTTCCCACAGTTGTGTCCATAATGTCGAGAGCTATTTAATCGTAATTTTTAATCATTTTTTCGAAACGAGGACCAAAGAAATTAGAAAATAACAATTTTGTCCTTATTTCTCAACATTAACGGTTGACATAAGAAAAAGATTCAATTGATATTAAAATGCCAATTTGAGCTTAGAATTATGCTATATGCATTAAAATTTAATTTTGCTAATTGTCTGAGAATTTTCTAGAATTTTTGTACAAAATGACCAAAATGCCCCTATATGTTTGTTAAGCCTGACAAGTATTAGTTTAACATCCAAAAATAGTAAAAATAATAATCTTAGCTCTTTTTTAGGTAAAATATTTAATTTTATAATTTTCATAAAAATTTTGATATTTATTGAAATAAAATGGATTTAATATGAATATGAATTTTCTAGCTCAAAAATATAAAATAAATAAATAAAATTTGAAATAATTAATAAAAAATTAAAATTAATTACTAGAAAATTTTTTTGATGGAAAATAATTTATATGTTCATATTTACATTAAAATTCATTATTTTGATATTAAAAGTTAATTTATCTAAGTTTAGGCAATTTTATCGGTACCTGTTGATTAAATTTCAAAGAAAATAAATACAGATAAATGGGACAGATCAGCTACTACACGTCCACCCCTGGGAATAACTGATTCGCCACCTGTTTTGTATATTTGTCCCTCTAAACTAATCAAAAATAAAATAAAAATAGGTTTTATGACATAATGGATGATGTCATCAAGTGGACACTTAAGCCCACTTCTTCCTCTATAAATAGCCAGCATTTTGGACAAATTTTCACACATCCTCCTCCCACTCTAGCTAGCTGAAATATATAATCCCCCCTCTCTCTCTAAATTTTTTTTGTACTTCCTTATTGTCCCAAAATTTTGTTAGTTTTCCACCATTTTGCAAACTTCTCTTCTTAGAAGCTTTACACCTACATTTCATCAAGTTTCATCCTCACTTCCCAGTTCTGTTGAAAACTATTCTATTACTCACTAATAGGAAGTATGGATTCATATCGAGTTAAAGGTGGCATAGTATAACTTAAAATAAATCCTAGATTCTCCTTTTATTTATTGTCAGTTGTATTTTATCAATATTTTATAGTAGAATTCCTACCATACATGTAAAAATGATTTTTAGAATAAATCACCTCACTCCATTATTTTTCTTCCATGTATGATTGATCATGATTATTAAAGATGGTGGTAACGTCCAATGATGCTGAAGACAAGTTAATAGATAATCCTACAGACGAGGACCTACAAATCTAGTTTATAGCATTTTTCTTTTGTATGAATAATAGGGTATACTAATATTGCTCTGTATAGGATTTTTTGGTGTATATATAGGATTAGATAGTATCTATCTTTTGATGTACTTTTTACCTCTTTGTATTTAGTTGTTTTCTATTATGACTAACATGTATTACGAAATCATAATATATATATATATATATATATATATATACACATACATACATATATATATGATAGGGTCAAGATCCGTTGACACCAGATGTAAGAGTTAGTCAAATTACACCTTTAATAGCTTTAAATCTGGATCATACAACCATACATGGATGGTCATAATTTAATGCTATGTGACCACTTAAAAAGTCATGTGACTTTTTAAAAAACTTGCATGACTTTAAATGTTTTAATCTTGACCATTCATGACAAAATCTAATGTTCAATATTCATTCCTCTCATTTTCAAATAAAAAAAAGCTCTCTCACTAGATACATTTCCTATATATATATATATATATATATATATATATATATACACTTTATCTTCTATCTTTTATTACCATTTCCAAATTCTGTTAAGTTTAGAATTTTTCTATTATAAAAATCAAAAAAATCTTATTTGCATTTTCATCAACTCAAACTTAATAACTAATTAAGTAATTAAATAAGTACAGATTATATTCAATGTGAACGGGTGTCACAATTCTTACATCAGTTGTGCAACGTGCAATAGATAAAGTTTTTGAAAGTGTGGATTGATCATGTTAGATAATACTGAAAATATGAAGTTTCCATTGCCAATGCCCAATAATACCAAGAAATAATTCCAAGAGGTGCCCTATAATATTCCAAATAAGTCGTTCATAGGCCAGTAGCAATCATATGTGTCTTCTTCCCTTCCACACAAGAAAATGATCCAAGTCATGCAAAAGGGAATGCACTCAATCATGCTAATAGTATGACCCGGTAAAATAGGATACGATTCATTATGCTTGCAATTTCTATATTCTCCCAATAACGTGCATATTCTCATGGACCAAAATATGGACCACCTTTGCCGATTGCCAACTTTGAGTGGAAGCAAAAGCTTCTTTATATAAAGAAATTGCAATCTTAATGTAGATTTATCAAAAGTGCCTTTCCATTTTAGCTCACGAGTATCATAAGATTATTATATTTCCACGACTGAAAATTATATAGGCTTAAATAAGTTTTTGATCATTACATTTTAGTGCTTTTTTGAATTAGTCTCTATTATCTCGTGAATAAACCTAGCCGAATGGCTCGACTAGAGTTGCTCCAACACAGTCCCAAAATAATTAGATGATTTCGCCAAGAGCAAGAATATGTCTCTCTGTTGTGGATTCTTCCAAAGAGCACTTAGTAAATAGGCAAAAAAGAAGATGAGATGATAGAAAAATAAAGGTTGAAGAAACTATAAATAAAGTTGTAAAGGAAAGCTATAAAATGCAAGATAAAAGATAAATAGGTTTGATTGGATTGATTGGTTATTGTTTTAAAAATTGAAGTACAAGACCTATTTATGCTCGAAATTTCAACTACAATGTGTCTAGCCACATTTTTTTTTGCTTAGTAACTACCTAAACAATGGCTAAGATTTCGTTCAGTTGGTTTCCTACTCATTCGGCTAATCTTAGCCATTAGATTGGTTGATCCATTCTTGACTTAGCTAACTCTAATGGGTCTGCTTGTTTGAAGGTTGCTTGCAATTGCCCCTACATTTTAGGCATGACCTTTAGTTATCCATATTTGCTATGTTTTGAATTTGGAATCTATTGTTAACTGCCTCCTATTTTTAAAGGAGCTTGGGCATAATTAGTTTTCAATAATGCATTATCTTTAAACCTCCAAAAATCATAGGGAATATTATCATATCTTAAAGATTCAAATTATTCCCATGTTTTATAATTATACAATAACAACCTTAGCCGAAGTGCAGCTATAATAAGGCTTTGTTAGCAGAATGACCCCATTCTTGAACTAGTACTAGAATTAGCCAAACTACCTCTACATAGCAACCCAATTTGGCTATGGCTTGGCTAAGCCAAACCCTACCTATTTATGCCCAAGTACCAATGTTCATTCTACAACATGTTGAGAACTAGAGGACCTTTATTCTTCATCTAACTAAACTATTTTGGGTGCCAACAATCTTTATCCATTTTTTTCGGTCCCCTATTTACATTTTATCAGCACTATTGACCTTTGCTGTTAAGTTTTGTCTATTAAGTGCCTATGTGGCCATCAAATTGCCAAATCAACGAATGTCACATAGGATTCATTTAACATGTGTCTTGTACATGTGGATACCAATAAAATATTACCATTAAACATAATTTAAAAAAAAAAAACCCATAACATTAGAAAAAGCCCTTGTGCTGAACAATAAGTATCTTCTTCTTCTATAAACCCCTCATATGAGACAACCAAGGTTGTCGCCACCATCGCCATTGCTATCACCACTCCTATCACCATCGTCATACCACCGCCATTGTTTCCACTGCACATTTGCCTTTGCCACCACTACCCCCACCGCGTCGCCTCCGTCCCTCCACCACTGCTGCCACTACCTTCATCATTGTTGTCATACCACCATCATTGTCGCCACATGGCGGCAGCAACAACAACGGCAGTAGTAAGGATGATGGTCACAACAGTGGAAATGGTGATGGCAATGGTGATGGTAATGGCAACATTGGTGGTCTAAGAGGTATTTATTATTGGGTGTTAATCTCAGTGATCTTATTTTGATCTAATGATTGTTATTATTTGTTCTCATATTCTTATAAAACCAAGTGTTCTCACAAGAGTCACTCTCCACTGTGAGAACATTTGATTATTGTAAAAGATGATAATTAACATTAAATCTAGACTACTAGATCATATTTGAATGGTCAAGATTAAAAGAAAAATGGATATTACTTTTTTAATTAACATATGACCATTAACTAATTTATAATTTTGACCATCCATGTATGGTTGTATGATCCAAATTTATTATTTTCATTTCTGACAATAACCAAGTGTTCTTATATGACTTGGCCTATATATATATATAATTTGGAAGGGATTACTTTTTTTATCTAAAGTTTCGTTAGGAGATTTAACATATGATTTTATTGAACTAGTAGTATATTCATCTTTTACATCCATAAAAAAGTGTGGATAGCAGCTGAAGAAAGAACAAATTTGTCATGGAGATTGTTTTCCGTAACTACTATTACTGAGTCATGAAACTTTGTCAATCTTATATATCTTAATAACATAATTATGGGTGTATAATCTATAATTTGGTTTTACTGTTTTGTATTAATCCTAAATGTGTAAAATTATATTATCCTTTTGTAATATTTTATCTAACATTTTATTCTAAAATATTAATAACTTTATTGTTCTTAATTCTAGAGTAGCTATATTAGCATATAAATTTCTTCTTCCGATGAGGATGAGCATAAAAATTGTTACTTATAAACTTTACATATTTTAATTATAAGTATTGACTAATTATGCAAAACATTCTCAATTTTTGCTATGTGTAACTCACATGGAGTGGTTTGTTTTCCTTGACCTTGAGAAGTTGATGGAATGTCTTGGAAAAATTGTCTTACTATTATTTTATTGTTTCTTCTTAAATTTGAATTACTTAAAGTTCTTAACAAACTAGCCATGTTTATATGCTTTAGTGTTGTATGTGACAGGATCATGCACCTCTATTTTTAAGTTAATTGACCAACAAATTTATCATTTTTATTAGGCTTTTATTACTAGGACCACTAAGCTTAGAAGCTAACCAACATCTCGACAATTTTCACTGCTAGCAACTAACAGAGGCCTAAAAAACTTGTTTGAAATAAAAATTCAGACACAAAATCTAAACTTCTCCTGCAATTTAGGCTTTGATAACAGAGCAGAATTATCAATTAATTTGAAAGAGAAAATTAACACGTTTACAATGGTTTATTTAAATTAAACTTATATAAAAGAAGGTTACCAAAGTTAATACAGTGTGTATCGTAACTTCATAATAAATATTAAGATTAAAGAAATTAAAGAGAGCGGAACTAAACAAGACTTACATGTCAAGTCGTCGAAGCATTTATTGGAACCGTGTGTGTGGGTCTATATATAGTAACTTCAAAATAAATATTAAGATTAAAGAAATTAAAGGGAGCAGAACTAAACAAGACTTACATGTCAATTCATTGGAACCATTTGGCAGACGACACATGGGTGTGTAGTTAGTGGATTAATTCAAACTAGCCGCCTTCAATGATAAAGCAAGGTAAAAGAGGGTGACTTTAATTTGCTGAACACAATGACGTCTATTACTAGAGTCCCACAAGAAAACAAATGTAGACTACTATCTAAAATAAAAAATCCACAAGAGCTCAACTTCTAAGCATGAAGTTTAAACACAAGTTTAAACGCCGGTGACATACCCCACTAGGTTGGCAACAATCCATGTCACCTTCAACGACTATTCTTTTTTTTTTTTTTGAGGAGTCAACGACTAATGGTATCTAGTAGATAAACACCAACAATTACTTTTGGCTGTATACAAATTATTTATGTAACCACAATATAATCATTATACATTAATTAATTGAGATGTTGCAATTTAAATAACACAAAAAGACATCATTGCTATTTAGTGCAAAAAAAAAAATTCTTATGCAAACCTTGAGCGAATTAAAGTGGATGAATTAATGGTTTGAATAGGTTAAAGGTTAAATGAAATTAAAGTTGCGATTTTGACAGCAAATCATTATTCTTATACTGTTTTCGTCACATTTTGTCACAATTTTTCCATACCGTTAAGTAATTTTCATAAAAAAAAATTGAGTAAGAAAATCAAGATGTTGTGATCTCCTCCATTCTCTTCCAATAAGATTTTAGGGGGTATGAAATTACTATTAATAAATTACAAGGAATTTAGTTTTAAATTTTTTGAATGCTGAAAATGATTTTTTTTCACAGATATTATCCAAACTTTGTGAACACCAAAGGGATAAAAATTAACAAACGAATATATATATACACACACAAACACACACTCACACACAAATTAGATTGAATACAAAGAGATTGACTAATAGCAAGTGCATACTTAATCAATTTGTCTATGAAATGATTACACTTTTCTCCCAACTAAAGTGATAGGCAGTTTGATTGAGGATTGATATGTCATCTTCATGTATATCAGCCTGAATTTTCTTTATATATATAAAGGAGCTATAATCTTGCATATATTTGCATTACTTAAATACTCATTCAAACTCCAATATATAGATAGATAGATACATGGACAGACATATATATATATAGAGAGAGAGAGATGTGTCCTAAGAATAATGCTACTAAA
Organism: Spatholobus suberectus; assembly: GCA_004329165.1. NCBI lineage: Eukaryota > Viridiplantae > Streptophyta > Magnoliopsida > Fabales > Fabaceae > Spatholobus > Spatholobus suberectus. The sequence goes on from CM014729.1 coordinate 27,515,833, forward strand.
ACCTTTTCTTTAAGTGCAAAAATATCAATAAGTGTTGGTATTTTTTTTAACAAAATTACAAAAGGAATTTGAAAGAAAGTTATTAATTAGTCAGTTGATAGTGTTAGAAACAAAGATTTAAAAAATAAAAAATAAAAACAGGCCCCTCATCTCATTGTAACTCTCTTTTTTAATTAGTAATCATCTTATTTATCTCATTAATATAATTAACTTGTCATATTCTATTAATCATAATATATATATATATATATATATATATATATATATATATATATATAAAATTTAATATTATAAATATTGGAATAAACTATAATACGGACTATATCATTAGTGTTTTTTTTTCTTAGGAAAACTATATCATTAATATTAATTGCCTATTTCGCTTATAAAATGTTACAAATATTCTTTTACCTTTCCAAATTTCAATATTTTCATAGGTAGGATTTTTTTTAAAAATGATATAAGTAAAAAATGATACACGAATTGTCATACTTAATTATATAGGAAGAGATGGTTCTTTTCTAAATACATATATTATTTATAAAATAATATTAACAATTTTAATAATTATTGCTTCAGTATAAAGAAATTTTTCAAAATTAAAATTAATGAAATTTTATTTAAATTAATTAACAATATCTGAATAAAAATTAAACAGATTAAATTTGTTATTAATTAAAAATAAATATTTAATGAAAATAATTATGATAATTTAATAAATTAATAAATAATTTTGCATTCCAAAGAAAATGAATTCTAATGATAACCTCAAAATAAAATTATAATAATTTGAATAAATTATTTTGATTAATTTAAAAATTTGCTTCGGAGCTAATATATCGACTAGCTACCATCAGTCACATGAATATAAATACGGATTCCACGTGATGGTGATGCCATCCACAATGGCCAACATTAATTGTACGTACGAAAGATGAAAGAAACCAGGAACCAGATCCCTGGATTTCGTATCAATTTCCCTTGGTTTATCATGGTTGACTGACCACGACCTAACAGAACATGGAACAGATGGCGAAGGTCAGGACCATTTAGTACGTGAGAAAAATGGCAAATTATTCAGTCCTATATTCTTCATGTACGAATTACAATTTCTATATTTTATAATATATATATATATATATATAGATAATAAATTTGAACGCTGAGTGCATTTTAAATCTTGACCTAGTATAATAAGGCACGGGTATTAGGTTTACAATTTATAATTTTTAATATATTTTCTATTATTTTTTAATTTTTAAACAAATATAGGTTAATAGATATGTATATAAATATTTAAATATGTATAAAAACAATTAAAATTACAAACCATGCAACATAATTATAATCAATCATTATGTCAAAATTTACCAATTAAAGTTCCTTGCCATAACAATTTCTTGTCTTTTTAATCAACTATACTAATTGATTTGTCTTAATATTCAGAAACCATAATTTTGATTATTAAAAAAATCCATCGCACTATAAATAATAGATATAATGTATATTTTTAATAAAAATAAAATAAAATAAAAGTAATATACAACATATAATGATTAATAGAATTAGAATCAACATAGCAATGACATTTTTTATTGTGAATTAAATTTAAAAAAAGCAATATTCCTTATTAGTGGTAAATAATAATACTAACAAATTTTAATAGGTCCCGTTAGTGATATATAAGTGAGAATAACACTAATAAATTTAGAAATCAAAATTAATCAAATTTATCAACAATAATTATTAAAACCAATGATAATAAATTTATTCTAAACTTTTTTGCACTCAAATCAATCAATGTATTTACATCACTTCCAAATTATTTCTAAATCAATTAATGCATATATTAGTTTTTTGAATGACTTGTCATTATATTGATTATAATTTAAAAAAATATTAATTAGAAAACAATTTGCATTGATTAAAATTCAAATAATTCACATTGATTGATTGCTTATAATAGTATATTTACCTTGAAACTTATATATGTTCAGATTAAAATCAATCTAAATTGATTAAAATTAATTTATATTGATTGAAATTTAAATAATTCAAACAATTTATGTTGATAGATTGTTTATAATAAAAATAATTTAAGCACTTTATATGGCTTGAAACGTTTCAAATGGTTATTAAAAAGTTTTGTTAGCAATGTCGAATATCAATTATTTTTTAACCAATCAATTGTTTTCAATTAATATAAATGATATTATTATAAATAAATATCATTAAGATTAAATGTGAAAATCTCTTCAATGAAAAGTTGTGTATGAATAAACATCCATTTTCAACCACCCCAATTAAAAAGACAACGAAGAATGTCAAATTGTCAATATAAACATTTTCAAGACAATAGCTAGCAGCAAAATACTTTAAAAGTAAGTAAATGAATTAATATTCCAAACGAATAAACACATATAACCTTTAGCATATTTCATAAATACCATTTATTTTAATAAATTTAAATTTTTTTATTCTAACCATAAAGTTATATTTTTAATAAGTACATTTTATATAAACACTAAATTATTATTAAATGAACAATAGGAAAATTTAATGTTTTTAGTGAAATAAATTCCATTGAGAATTATTAATTGTTTAACTTCTAAATTTTAAAATAATTTTTTTCAAAAATACTTTTTAGCGAAATCCAGGGGATAATAAGAATGAGGTTTAATGATTTTTCATCTCCAAAATTACATTTATTTTACGAAAATTACCAACTTATATGGAAACCATCAAATTAAAAATGCATTATTATTTTTATTATTACTATTACTATTACTATTATTATTAAATATATTTTATGTATTATTATATGAATTATGATAGTGTCACATATAACCCTAATGATAAACGTAATTATTATTATAGTTATTTTTTAATGACAAAGAACAACCCATTACAACAAAGAGTAAGGAAGGATAAAAAATACTACCTTATATATTAAGAAAATTTGCATTCAAATTCATACATTCCCAGGTTTATACAAATAAAAAAAAAATCCCCGACTTCATATACATTAACAATAATTATATTTTTACTTTGAAATTTGAATGATAAATTATTGCCTTTTCGAAATTCATTAACAACACGAAATTTCTTTGCAATCCATAAAGGTAGAAAAATTAGAAGGTAACGCCTGTGATTGAAATAATGAAACAAACATTAAGCAAAACGATATAAGGTGCTATAGAATGCAATGAATTAAATTGAATTGAATAAAATATAATGCTAAAACCCACCAATTGAGCTTCCATTTAGAAGTAAGCACACCAAAAAGTTTTTCATTGCAGTCTTTGACTACCTCACCATATTGCTAAAAATATATAAAAAAATGCATGTCATTTCAATCGTAGAAAAAAGAATAGGAGAAATAACACACATAAAACTCTAAACAAATCTCAAAATTTAATGATTAATTACCATTGTTTGCAAAGCTAGTCAAGCGAAAAACCACCTCTAGATCTTTTTTTCAATATACTAAGATAGTCTTCTATGAACTATAATAGAGAGTGTTAGTTACTGCGATAAGAATGACATAAATGAAGAATATCCACCAATACGTAACCATCCCTACATATGCATTTAAAAATTTTGCATTTGACAATTCAATTCTCGTCTATAAGTAATAGGTATTGAGTAATAAAATAATGAATGATAAATCATGAATAAATCATTGATATATAAAAATAATAAAAGTATTTGAGTAAAAAAAATGACATATATCAACAATAATTACTAAAACTAATAACAATTAATTTATTCTAAATTTTATTGTACTCAAATACATCAATGTATTTACATCACTTCAAATTTTATTGTACTCCAATTTTATTCTAAATTGTAAATTTATTTATATTGTGAAATTAAAATGAATCTTGTGATAATTTTTAATTTAAATCTATTATAAATTTGAATCAAAATATATATTAGTATATTATCAATTAATTTGAATTAGAATATATAATTATTGCATTATCAATTAGAATGTTCAAATCATGATTAATTACCATAATTAAATATATCATAATTAAATAAATTATTTATTTATTATTTTGATAACTTGATAATTGATTATCATAATTATAAAAAGTATTTCATAAAATTTAATAAATTGACTACCATATTATATAAAATCAACATCTACATAAGATTTAATGATTTAATTGATTGATTAAAAATATAATAAAATAAAAACTATATAAAAATCAAAATTCATTTAAGATTCAATGATTCATCAAAATTTAAAAAAAAAGCATGATAATCGTTTTTTTTTTTTACTACCCAAGGGAATGCCTTCAAGCAACGTAGAGGCAGATTCAAAAGGCGGGGGAGAGGATGTGGACAATGGGTGGTGAGAGCATATTCATGTAGGAAGGCTCATTGGAGTTAATCTTAGAAGGTTGACTACTTGGCATCCAGTCATTGATGTTATGAGGAAAAGGTTTCTTGGAAGGGTAAATTTCCTACTATTAAGAGGTTGTATTGTTCTTTTGAACTTTGTGTTATCTAGTCTGTCTTTGTATTCCTTTATTTTCGTAAAATGCCAAAGAATGATGTAAACCACTACAACATTTTTCGTCTATTGCTACATGTAAAAAGTGTTGTGTCTTGCCAAAAAACCGTTGTATTTTGCTTAGAGAACGGTTTTAAAACTGTGGTAATCTAAGGCGTTGCCTATTCCTTTGGGAACGGTTTTTTTCATAAAGGCAACACTATCAAAAAAACCGTAGTCTTTGGTATAACATAGAGAACAGTTTTCTAAGTAATGTACGACAACAGTTTTACACCGTAGTAGTCAAAGGCAACACCAAAAAATCGTAGTCATAGTATGATATAAGAAACGGTTTTCTAAGTGATCTACGCCAACGGTTTTACATTATAGCAATCAAAGACAACACCAAAAACTGTTGTATATAGATGTCAAACAATACACTTATAATAAAATTAGTTTGAAATTAAGAACTAAAAAATCGAGATAATAAAGACAAGTAATTGGGTCTTTAATTCATTTTTCAAGAAATAATACCAATAATCATTCATCACTAGGTAGCCTAAAATAACAATGTACTCTACAAAAAAAAAAAAAAAAAACTGCATATTACTAATGAACCATCAAGATTCATGTCTTCATCTTCTACTTCAAGTTTTGACCTTCATTCATACCATCATCATCCATCTACAAAATTAAAAAAAAATGATCAATAAGTATGTAAATAAAAAAAATTGTAGCTAAGAATCCTAATGATTATTGCTACACCCACCAATTTAAAAACTTACATATGCAGCAAAGGAAATCATAAGATAGCACACTTACTTTTTTTAAAGAAAAATAACTGCAGCACCAATTTTATCAAAAGGCGCCAGCAACTATTGTAATAAAAACCCAAACGCCAGCAGCTTAAACACTAGACACCAGATGCTTGAGGTTTTCCTTTTTTATATGCATTATTTAGAAAAAATTCAACACCATAAATGTAGACCGAGCTATATTTTGGCAATTTCATCCATTCCATATCCATTGAATTTACTAGAAGAGTAACAACTAAAAAAGCAAGAAATATCTAATTGTCAAAAAATATGTAATGAAAAGCACTAACAAATATTTATAATTAAAAAAATGTAGAAACAATTTTCATTTTCATTTTAACATATATGGAGATTAAATTTATCTTTCAATTATATTCATTTTCATTTTTTATAATTTAAAAGATTATCTTTTACTTTGCTTACGTGATGATATTTTGGAGAAAGAACCCTGTTTTATATAAAGAATATATATATATATATATATATATATATATATATATATATATATATATATATATATATATATACTGAGAGAGAGAGAATATGTTTTATGTCTAATATACCTCACGCGGCATCTTTCTAAGCTAATGGAGAAATATATATGATTTTGTATATATTATATACTCGCAAATTTTTATGAAGTCAATATTATAATATTACATATATCCAACTATATATTCATATTCATTTACACATTCTTCTTATCAACAACGTAAATTATTAGCTAGACAAGACAATAAATTATATTTACAAACGTCAAAAACTAAAATGATCATTATTTAACAATTTCATAAATTAAAATAATATTTTTATAATTTTAGGATCTAAATTTATTAGTACTCATAATTTTAAAGACTAATTAGATATGTTTTATATATTCTAGATTGATTAGTCACAGGAATTACAAGACTTACTGCTCGGATTCTGAACACAAATGAAACTTGAATTATATTTTATAAGCAAGTGGATACCATATATTTTAATTATGCAGGCACTAAGCAATGGTGGTAGCTGATCAAGATAGGGAGGTTCTCTGTGGCATATTTCTATAACCCCCCAAAGATGCAGTGATAGAGAGACACGTGAGGCCACCGGTGTACATAGAATTGAGAATAAACTGTATCCAAATTAAACTTGCTCAACTCAAATTAGGCCAATAGCTTTTGTAGACATCCTTAATTTATGCAGGAGACCTTTTAACATTTATTTATGATCTATTTATATTGAAAGAAAAGAAGTTTCAAGTATGCATATAAGCACATGATAATGGTACATATAGACAGTTTAAAATCTTGGTTTGATTTCAAGACCTAAATTTTTTAGAGAATATGGCATAATCAGAATACTAGGAGCAAAAAATTGGAACAACCATTCTTATAAGCCAATTTTGACATGACCATCCACAAGTCAATATAAGATAAATACATGTTTCCCCTGTTTAGTCCAGCTCCCTAGGACTACATTGCCAAAGGCCAATGTCATTGGGATTTATCTTAGTAGATAATGGGTATGATGTGTGGCTTGCCAATACTCATGAGATAAAATACAGCAGCAGCCACAGATCACTTAATCCTAATGACATGGTTCTTTTACTTACGAGATACATGCATTTTAGTTTTCAGATTGAGTAAACCAATTGACAGCTTCTCAAATTGGTAATTTGATTTATTCATTATGCCTAGGCTTATTGGGATTGGTCATAGGATGATTTTTTTTAAAGGCTAAATGGATTTTATTTAAAAAAGGCTATTGTAGCACAGGGAGTGCCACATAGAAGACTATATGAGAATACAATGGAGCCACAAAAAATAAAAAACCCCTGCATTGATAAACATCTCGCAGCAAAAGAAAATCTAAGTGAAAAGGCCCCCTGTGTTGTTTGCAAAGTTGCAAAGATATTAGACCATTAATCATACTAAGAGACTAATAATTCTTTGACCGCTTGTGTGATTCCATTGAGACCATAGTTGTCGTATACACAAAATGTGATTTGTCTAATACTTTTTCACACATACATAGCTTATTCAGTTTATTCATTCATTAAGTTCAAGTTGCAAAATGAAGTAGCATGCAATTGATTTAAGAAGCACAAATAAAAACACAAAACTTATACTCTTTCACAGTTTCACTCACTTACAGAAACCATAATCAGCATCACACAGAGAAAGAATTAAAGGAGAAGAAAGTATCTTACATACAAGTGAAGACTTTGCAGCGAATCACAATTTCAGTTTGCAAATCCGTAGCATAAACAACAATATCCTTCTGACCACTATAAGGAGCAATGGATCACAGCCTTACACTGGTCGAGCACTTGTTGAGAGCAGACCGAATATCATGATGATCCTATGACCTAAGAGCATGTCATGAATAATAAAGGATCGTAACCAAAACAAATCAATGAACACCACTTTAGGAAATCAGGGAATCACTTGTTGAAATAAACAATTTAAACATCCTTGTGCCTTTTTTTTTAATTAATAATTTACTATACCAAAAAAAAAGAATATTATCAGATGTACATGTGAATTGAAATGACAGAATTGTTTCCACTGTAATTCAAATTTTTAAATTAAAATTTAAAGCAAGTGAGATAAAAACCATTTGAAGCAACCATCACTTCCTTGAAGCCTGTAATTGACAGGGAATGTCATTTTGGGTAGCAAGAGTAAGTTAAAGTGTGCACCAATGATGGTAATAAAAAAATATGAGGGAAATTTCACAGCACAAAAATCCTTCCTAATTCTCACTTCACAAGGTGCATACAAAACAGGGCCCCTCAAAAATTAATTTAGAACAAGTCGAACATGGTAATTTTCTCCCCGAGAATCACAGGGGTTGGCTCTAACGTATGCCCACGGGGTAGCACGATTTTAGCATGCACCCTAACACATTTTGAAGTGTGTTGAAAGGGTTAACCTATATTCTCCCCTTGGCCTTCTCGTTTGGTTTTTCTCGCAAAGAAGGGTTTTCTCGCAAACACATTACAGTGCAAAGAAGCCTGCAATGTGGGGGTAACAAACGAAAATCCCCTTTTGGCAAAAAAGTTTGCCCTATTGTAAATCACAAATTATACAAATTGTAAATAGAAAGTATCAATAACACCAACCTTTGAGTTCTCCCTTGGACAATCGATATTGGAGATTTGAAGAGAGAAACAGTTCACAGAAGGAGCAATGGAGCGTCGAATAGAGGAATAATTTGGAGAATGAGAAACGAGACTGTGAGGATTTAGAACAATTTTGGAGAAAGGGGTTGGGAATAGGGCAAAACGCGAGAGTACTTTTGAGAGAAGGGGAAACGAGATGTAGGGAAAAAGAAAAAACGAAACTTAAGCGAGCACTATTTTTTTTTCTAATTGAACGGTTTAATAATTTAATTTATGGGTTACTATAAACAACATTTTTACAATTGTTTCTAAAACCTACAAGCACGATTTTTTTCCATATTTTATAAGCAACGGTTTATAATTGTTGTTTAAAAAAAATACCGTTGTCTATTGAATCCGGAAAACGGTTTTAAATTGTTGTCTATAAAATTATAAAATTTTCTTAACTACACCAACGATATAAAAAACCGTTCTCTATTATGTTCTAAGACAACAGTTTTTTTGCTATCACCAGGACAGGTGTTGCCGTAGGTCAAAAATGTTGTAGTGAACGTTTATTAGGATTCAAAGTTATTTTTTTGTAGAGATGATGTGATGATAAGAATAAGATTGCTAGTCTTAGTTGGGATAAAGTAAGTCAGCCTACAACAAGTGCACTACAAGAGAAAAAAAAAAAAAAACAAATTAGTGTTGCAAAATTAGCATCAACCATCGATGCTAATTTCATAGTGAAGCAACAGCTTGTCAACACTAAATTGTCATAAGGTTGTAAACTTTTTTATGTATTTTGTATATGTTTGCGTCGAACTAATCAATGCTACAATTTTAAAATTGTGTTAATTAAGTTGACATTAAATTTAATGTGAATTTAACGTCAACCCAGTTGACGACGCTACCTACAACACATGACTAATGAAGTCGAGATTTGATTGGTTGATTTAATTAGGTGCCAAGTAGCATTAGCAAGGCTAACACAAATTTCACAATATACTTAGTTGATGCTAAATTAAACAATTAAGCCAAAGTGCTTCCTTCTTCCCCATTCTACCTAAGCTCTCTACACTCTCTTTCTTTGTCTCTTATTAATGACCACACTAGAGCTCTAGACGCTAGAGAAACCACCACACTAGCTGGAGTCATCATTACACTAAAAAGATTGCCCCATCTTCAATATCCAGTAAGGTTAGGTCATTTATCTTAATTATGACTCTCTATAGCAGCTATGGATGTCATGAACTGACCCCACTAATATTATGTCTATGCATGTACAGTTTGTGGTCACCAATTTTGAAAGTGGATGAATGTTGGGTGGTTCCCAATTTTGAAAGTTGATGAAAGTTGACCCCACTATATGATCGAAGATGTAATTAAGTTGTTGCTTAATATTAGATGTTGATTACTTTATTTATGTGACTCAATAAGTTTTGTAAAAAAGTAATTAAGTTATTGCTTAAAGGTAGTATTTTGTAAAATTTTTATGAATATATTGTGGCTTAGAGATACCCACTTTATTCAAATAAGCTCATGTCTAAATTGAGAAGAATTCAAAATTACAATTGGAAAAAACTATATTATTTTGCATTAGAAAACAAAACTCCTTCCAAGCAGAGGTGATGGTGGTGGGAGAGTGTCGAACATGGCTATCAAGCGGAGGCGAAGATGGTGCGAAGGTGTGTCGACCATTGTTGCCAAGTGAAGGTGGTGATGGTGGGAAGGTGCCAACCATGGATGCCAAGCACAGGCAATGGTGGTGGAAAGGTGTTGGCCATGATTACCAAGCAGAGGTGATGATGGTAGGAAGGTGTCGACCATGGCTACTAAGTAGAGGCGATGGTGGTGGGAGGATGTCGATCATGGTTGAGAAGCAGAGGCAGCGATGGTTGGATGATGTCGGCCATGGCTGCCTAGTGAAGGCAATGGTGGTGGGAAGATGTTGGCCATGGCTGCCAAGTGGAGGAGATGAAAGTGCAAAGGTGTCAGCCATGGATGCTAAGCGAAGATGACGATGGTGAGAGGGTCTCATGGGGAAAGGTGAGGGTGCTCAATGATATCAATGTTGGAAGACAATAAATCTTTTTTTTTTTCAAACTAATGTAAAAGTGTTTCGAAATTGAGTAAAAAACCATTTTAAGTCCAATTTAACCAAACACGTTTTGTTTGTGAAATTTACATTTAAAAACCAAAACTCGCAACCACCCCAAACAGGCCCTAATCATTTTATTTAAATTATTGTTGTTGCTAAAATTTATATTTGTCCAAAATATATATATATATATATATAGAGAGAGAGAGAGAGAGAGAGAGGAGAGAGAGAGAGAGAGATAGGATCTGTTGACACTAGATATAAGTTTTAAAACTTACATCAAATCTAAACTGTTAATATAAATTAATCCTATGATAGTAATTTTAACATATTTTGAGACAATCAATTAATTACCTTTAAACAATTAATTAAATTATTTGACGTGATTTAATTGATTCTTTGATTCTTTGATTGATTTAACTTTTTGTTTTAATTATTTATGAAAAGTATTAACAAATTATTTTTTTAACAATTTTTTTGGTGATAAATAGATAAAATTATATACTTATGTTAATTTTGTCATGTCTTATTGTAATAAATCTAGATTTTAACTTAAATTGATTAATTAAATCATTTAAATTAATTGTATTTTTGATTGATTATTCTTTTTGCAATAATTATTTACATAAATTATTAACAGATTAATTTACTTTTTACACATCTCTTCAATGATAAATAATAAAAATATATATAATTATGCTAATTTTGATATATTTTATTATAATCAATTAGTTAATTTTTTAAAATTTTAATCAATCAATTAAAATACAAACCTCTATTAAATCAAATTTACACAATTTTTTATACATGTAAAGTTATTTCATTAGTAAATAATATATAATACCCCAATAATTTATCGACAAAGTTAACTTACATAGGAACAAGTCTTCAACTAAATTAATGTAAATTAATTAACCGATGAATTAGTATAAAACTTTTATTAGTATAAAATATAATGATTAATTAACTCAAAGATTTCTAAAATTTTTTATTACTATATAATTAAAAATTAATTGATTAATTAACGTAAAATATGTCAAAAATTTTCAATTAATTTTTTAATTTTATATTAATAAAAAATTTACTAACCAAATGACTTACACATAAAAAATTGTGTAAATTTTATATAGGCATTATATATTGTTTACTAACGACATGACTTCACACATAAAAAATTGTGAAAATTTTATAGGGGTATATATTGTTTATGAAGGAAATAACTTTACACATTAAAAATTGTGTAAATTTGATTTAATAGATGTTTGTATTTTAATTGATTGATTAAAATTAAAAAAATTAACTAATTAATTAGTATAAAATATATCAAAATCATCATAAATATATATGTATATATATTATTTTTCACTAAAAAATTTGTAAAAAGCCAATTTATGTAAATAATTGTTGCAAAAAAAATCAATCAAACAAATAATTAACTCAAACAATTTAATTAATTATTTTAAGTTAAAAAAATAGATTTATTAAGATAAAACATGCCAACATTAATATAATTATATATTTTTAATTATTTATCATAGAAAAAAATTGTAAAAAATCTATTAATAATTTTCATAAATAATTAAAATAGAAAGTAAAATCAATTAAATCAAATCAAATAATTTAATTGATAGATTAAAATCAACTAATTGATTGTCACAAAATATGTTTAAATTATTATATATATTAAGATATTATAAGCCGTAAGATTAGTCTATATTAACAACTTAGATTTTGTGTCAGTCTTTAAACTGACACCTGATATCAACGGATCCTATCTCTCTCTCTCTCTCTCTATATATATATATATAGAAAGAGAGAGAGAGAGAGAGAGATAGAGACAGACAGACAAAGAGACAGAGAAGGCAGGAAAGAGACGGAGAATTTGAGTAAGAACTAAAATTTTATATGAAATTTTATAACAAATATTTTTAAAAACATAAATCCAAAGTATAAATTAATTTACTTAAATCTTACTTTTGTTCAAAATTTATTTTATACATTTTCTATGCAATGATTTTTGTGATTAAGATAGGTATTGTTATGTGTTATTTTGATTTATATAATATTGGTTAGTGATAAATAGAGTTCAACAAGATATGATAATGTATGAGAAGCAAGATGCTAGTTGTGTGTTGATAATTTAGAAACTATGTATTTATCTGTCTTATTGATGTGTTATTTGTTAGATGGGAGTAGAACTCAATAAGGTGTGATCTAATCTAAGATGCAAGATGTTAGTCGTGTGCTAATAATTAGAAAGTATACATGTGTTTATTAGATTGTTGTCTTGTCTTATTAATGGGTAGCAAGACTCAATAGGGCATGATCATGTCGAAAATACAAAATGCTAGTTGTGTGTTGATAATTTAGAAAGTATACATTTGTTTATTTGATATATGTTGTTTGTTAATGGAAACCAAAGCTTAATAAGTTATGATCCTGCCTGAGATACAAGATGTTGATTATATGCTAATAATTATTAAATAGTGCATGTTTTGTTCATATAATTAATATAGCTATTATGATGTCAATTTTTTTTTTCCAAATTTGTATAGTACCCCTAATGGTTAATAATTATACTATTAATATGCAAAAAATTGATCTTAGTTAAATATATGACAAGCTTAATTCTTATTAGAGAGACTTGAAATCAAAGTTTATTAGTGAAATTGATTAGTTTGTTGAGAACATTAAGGAATAACCTTACTTTTCTGTAAGAAGGAAGGATTGGATGTCATTGTGTGCAGGGTAAATATATGAAAATAAGATAAAGGTTCACTTTTACAAGATTTAGTTTTTTTATAAGCAAAATATATTATTAATGAAAGATAAAATGGAGACACATGCACAAGAAGTTCAAGTGAATGGTTGCCACAACAATTAAAAAATGAAATGTCATTCAATAAACCTCTATAGCAAAACACACATGAAATAGTACCCATCAGACAATACCAAACCTTGCAGACAATACCAAACCTTGCATCACTTTTCAATACCTACCCATTAGGCAACTTCTTCTTTTTACTTTGTCCATTCAAATGTATGTGGTCCGAGTCATGTTAGATTTCTCTTAGGATTTAGGTACTTTGTTACTTTTAATGATGTCTTTTCAAAATGCACTTGATTTCTTAATGAAAAGGAGTTATTTACTATATTTCAAAAAAAAATTGTGTTGAAATTCAAACTCGATTTAGGCATTCTATTCACATATTGTACAAACATAATACAAAAGAATATTTTTCCAATCCCTTAATAATTTTATGGCATCCCATGGTATGATTCATCAATTAACTTGTCATTATATCCCTAATAGAATGGTATTGTAGAAAGAAAACATCTTCATATTATTGAAATTGTATGCACCCTTTTAATACATGTCAATGCTCCTTTAAAATTTTGGAGTGATGTTGTGCTTATTACCAATTATTTAATTAATAGAATGTTGTGTTCTTCTTTGAACAACAAAATATCCCATTCTTTATTGTTCCCTAATGAACTTCTTTTCAAAACTTCTCCTTATGTCTTTAGCTCTATCTGTTTTATTCATGATCTTACTCCAAGCCTTGATAAGTTGAAGGTTTGTTCTATAAATTGCATCTTTCTTGGTTATTCTTGAGTACAAAAAAGATATAGGTGTTATTCCCCTTTAATTCATTATTTCTTTGTGTTAGCTTAGGTCACCTTTTTGAAGATACTCCATTCTTTACTTCATCGACAACACAAGAGTATGTCTCTCAAGTACTACCAGTTGCTCCTTCTGTACCCATTCTCATCATTTATCAATGTTGTCCTCATCCAATACTAGTAAAGGAAATTGACACCTCGTAGACAAGTGTTTCATCTCCTACTCCAATCTTTCAACCTGGTCTAGGCCCACCTAAACGACACATGGACTTGCTTATAGCTCTCTGTAAAGGTACTCGTTCTACTAGAAATTGTTATCACATTTATAATTTCTTATGTTATCATTGCATATCCACTTCCCATTATGCTTTTATGTATGTTATTTCCTCTATGTTTATTCTTCAGATTGTGCAAGAAGCACTTTCTCACCTAAGATGACATCAAAATATGATTAATGGGATGGTGGCTCTAGAATTTAATAAGACATGGTCTTTTGTTCCCTTTGTTGGGTGTTCACAATCAAGGTGGGTCCTAATGGTCAAATTGATCGCTTAAAAGCTCTTCTTGTAGATAAAGGCTACACACGACTTAAGTATAGTGATACCTTTTTCTCCTATTATAAAAATGGTATTTGTTCTTTTTTTCTTGCCAATAGATGTCATACACAATTGGCCTCTCTATCATTTGAATATTGAAAATGTCTTTTACATGGTGATTTAGTATCGAAGGTCTATATGGAGTAACCAATTGGGTTCGTTGCTTAAAAGTCGCTTGGTTTTGTTTATAGGCCATGCAAATCCTTATATAGACTCAAGTAGAGTCGTAGAGTATGGTTTGGGAGATTCAATTATTTTCTTCAAAAATTTGGTATGATTTGTAGTGAAGTTGACCATTTGATATCACCACTTCCATTGATCAGTGCATTTATCTTGTTGTTTATCTAGATGATATTTTCATTATAAGTTGTTTGTGATGGTATTCAACATCTTAAGCAACATTTGTTCCAACATTTTTTGGCCAAAGACTTAGGCTGACTAAAATATTTCCTTGAGATTAAAGTAGTATAGTTAAAGATAGTATTGTCATCTCTCAAAGGAAGTATACACTTGACATTTTAGAGGAAATTGGGATATTAGATTGTCAATCTATTGATACACTTACAGATCCAAATGTTATACTTATGCCAAGTCAAGGGGAGCCTTTTTTTAGATCCCAATACATAACAAGGTTGGTTTAAAAGTTGAACTATCTTACTATGACTTGACTTGTCATATCCTTTGTTGTCAATTTTGTGAGTCAATTCCTAAATTATCCTTGTAACAGTTATTAGAATGTTGTGGTTTGAATCTTGAGCTATATCAAAGGATCTCTAGGAAAAGGATTAATCGATGAGAATAGAGGTCACACTAGCTAATATTATTGCATATACAAATGCTGATTTGGTTGGATGTCCCCATGATCAATGATCAACCTCTAGTTACTATGTTTTTATTGAAGGGAATTTTATTCTTGGAAGAGTAAAAAGCAAAATGTTGTTGCTAAATCCAATGTAGAAGCAAAGTATCAAGTTGTGTCTCTTACTACATGTAATCTTATTTGGTTGAAACAACTCCTTCACAAGTTACAATTTTGCAAATTATGACCCATGAGTCTTATTTGTGATAATTAGGTAGCCTTACACATTACATTGAACCCAATCTTTCATGAACAGACCAAACATATAGAGATTCATTGTCATTTTATTTGTGAGAAGGTTCTTTCTAGATGGATCATTACATCTTTATAAATTCCAATGATCAATTGTCAAATATTTTCACCAAGTCACTGAATTCTAATAATTAGTTGTCAGATGTTTTCACCAAGTCATTTAGGAATTCATGGATAGCTTACAGATACAATAAGCTGCATTCACTTGATAGCTTGGGGGAGTGTTGACCATGATAATTATTTCTTAGTTCTAATTGTTTGCTTATTTCTTTATTTATTGTAATTATTAGTTTTCCTAGTTACTGTAATTAGGACAATTATTTAGGCTTTCTTAATTACCGTAATTATAGGATCAATTATGATTTATCGTTTCCTTTTTTTACCTAACGATGTACATAGACGCGTGAATATTAGTAGAAAATATTTATTCCATTCAAGTATCATTTTGTTAATTAATTCAAAGATTTTTCAAAATAAAAAAATTAGACTTTTATGTTTCTAAGCACTATACAAAATAAGTTGACATTGATAGGTAAAAAATTAGGTTTACATTAAAAGTAAGAGTCTAATGGTTATGCACTGTTAGTATAAAATGTTTTACATTGTCAACCAATTGATGAAATTCACCGTTGGCATGACTTTTAAGACTATTATTATAAAAGTTAACAAATTTACCATACAGAATGGTTTGTGATTGGATGAAAGTGTAAAACTACTTTATACTGTCAGTGTATGACCTTTTTCTCTAAAAGTAATTAGAAATTATATTATAAGAAATTTAGAGTAATAAAAATATAGTATTTTACTTATTACTAAATATATCACATAATCTAACTCTACCTATTAATCCATGCAATAATCTTAAACTAAATGTGACCAATAATACATCACTGTATATATTAAGAGAGTGTGAAATACAAATTCAAATTTTGTTAAGAAATAATACAAATTTCATATAAAAAAAGGCTTATGTAACTAGCTTTTTGTATGAGAAAAATAAATTAATTAAGTATCTCTTTTTAAGAGTTATGACTTAAAAATATAGAATAGGGATTGATATGAGCACATATAAATGATTTATAACATGTAAAGAAATGTATTCATTATATTTGTATTAAATACTCAAAGGAAGAGTTTAACTATCAATAATGATCCTACTCAAATGAAAATTTGTTGTCCCATTTCCTGTCCCCTCTAATAAAAAATTGCCACGTCATTTAACAAGCACACGTCACTTTACTCTTAGCTTTAATGGATAACTAACAGTGTCTTCTAGTTCGTTTATTTGTTCCCCCTCATTCTCCCTCCCAATGCATATAATGGTTCTCATGTCCACCTTTCTTTATTGTGATAGCAAAAAATTAGGTTTGTGCCTGCTATTGAAAAGATTATCATTAATAAGGATCAATGAAATTGTCTAAGCCGCCATGCAGGGCCGGTCCTATCATTTTATGGGCCTTAGGCAAAATAATAAATAAGGGTCACTTATGTATAAGTATTCAAAAATGTAAACATATATTATATAAAAAATAGACACATAATTTAATTTAAAATAATAGGTTTTATTACCTTAAAGAAATAACATAATTTTAGAAAATCTTAAAAATATGTATCACATTTTTATTCAATTTACTTCTACGCTATCGTCTATCATACAAAATATTATTGTCTTAAATTAAATTTTACATGTATTTTTTCCCTTTATTAATATACTAACTTTTAGTTTTATTTAGTATTTAGCCTGTGCATTGCACAAGTTAAATATTTATTTTTATATAATTATAACTATTATTCAAAATAAATAAATAGTTTTAAATTTTAAATTATATTATTATTAAAATTTATAATAAATAAATAATTTTAAATACACAAATTATATTTATATTTATGATAAATAATTTAAATTATAATATAATGTTATTTTTAAATTAAAATGAATAGGTGATTAAAAAAATCAAATACACACACATTGTGGATAACATTATTGATTACGCGTGTTCTTTGAACTGTGACATTTAGAAGAAGAAAAAAAGGAAGGTGGGGTGGGGGCGACAACTTTAATCATGGTTAATGGCTGCTTTCTATTGCTAGTCTTTCTCATTCTACAAATATCGTATAACTCGATCGAAGGATATCTTTAAATTTGTTAAGCATGTTCAATTCTTCTAGTCCACTCATACCGTGCAGCAGCCCCTGCCATCATTTAGAAAAGCCAATTGCATTTGTAAATAGCTGCACTGAGAAACTAGTTGATTACTAATATCAATATTTTATTTTATTATTTATTTTGTGGGGTACGTGATAAGTAATATCATTTATCGTTTATATATAACATACAGTACATGCCATCAAGTTGAACATGTGTTCAAGGAAATATTTTTTCCAAAAAAAAAAAAAGGAAAGAAAACACTGCATTGATTCTTTTAGTAATGTGGGCCCTTAAGTGGTTGATAGGAAAAGGCTTTAAATTATGTTGAAAATATTAAGCATACATTGTCCATAATATTGATCATCTAGTTGGTGGCACTCTTACAGGTGCATGCATTACAATGGCTTGACTATTCTAATCATACCGTACGTCTACATTATTTTTTGTCAAAAAATTCTATTTTTATAACTATTTTTAAAACTAGAAGAGAGATAAAAAAAAAAGAGAAAAAACTGTAAAATAAAATAAATAATATATATGATAAAGAGAGATTAAAAAAAAAAGTTGAACTATGAAAAGGTGTTACAAAAATATGTGTAATATGAATAATATAATTGTTTTTCATCATTGATAAGTTGTATCTTATTTTTCATTTTCATTAATTGACAGTATTTTGTCGTTTTCAATTAATTGAGATGCGACAAAAAGTTTGAAAAAGAAATTTTTAGAGGAAAATAAAATAAGCCTTGTTACGACTTTTTACTTTTAACAAGGAAGAGGTTGTACCAATAATATTTCAAATAGTATTTATTTTACTTGTTTTAATAAGTTTCAGATTACAATATAGACTATTTATAGTGTTTGATATTACATGTGTTAATTTTAACTCAAATGATATTTTACACTTATAAATATATCTAAATAATTAGACAAGTTCAAATTATTAAAAACAACTGATATCACCAATTATTTTAAATTGATATGTTCAATTTTTTTTAAAAAAAAAAAAGTGCGATCACTTATTTACAATAGGATTGATTTTGACATTAATTAAATCCAACTTTTTTTAAAGTTTTTCCAACTTGTTCTTATTTAAGTGAGATAAACAAAAAAAAATACTCATAAAAACTATATTTTCTTTTGTATTTGTTACTATTGAAATTAATTAGCTAAATAATGTTTGCGTTCTATAATTATAGATACATCTCTAATATCTATCTATCTATCTATCTATATATATAAATAGATAAATAGATACATACATACATACATACATACATGCATACATCTATATATTTATGTTACAGAAAGTTAAAATTTATATAGATATTTATTCGTTATAATAATTTGATAAATATGTGCACTACTTAGTTAACAATTTGATATTACATGAGTTGTTTTTTTTCCTTTTGTAAGAATGTTATAAGGTTTACAAAGGTTAATTACTTAGATAAAGGTCAAAGATGCCATGGTGTTGCGACCTGGATCATTTTTAAGACTAGTTATATCCATACAATTTTTAATAGCTTTAATTATAGTTTTGGTACTCATTCCTATAATTTTAATTGTTCACGTTTAGTCTTCTTAATTTTATCACCTCCAAATCCCATCTAATAATTAACAAAAATGTGATGTATCATTAATTTACATAAATTAGCAAAAAAATGTAGAAAAATATTTACATTAAAATGAAAAAAATGTATAAATTAAATGTAAGAAAAGCTATCTTTTATTGAATTTAATGGTCATGCACTGACAGTGTAAAGTAGTTTTACACTGTCATCCAACCACAAACTACTATTTATTGTAAGTTTGTTAACTTTTATAATAAATACTTTAAAAGGTATATTAATGGTGATTTCTGATTGGATGACAGTGTAAAGCTTTTTACACTGACGATGCATGATCATTAAACTCTTTTTTTTTAATTTAAATTTTTATTTACTTTTCCACAAATCTATACAAACCAATAATATATCGCGCAAATTACATTTCAATTAATAATTTGATGAAATTTTAGGGTGAAAGATTTAATTTGAATAATTAGGAAACTATAAGGGAACGAAAATTCCATATAGGTTAGAATTCAAGAACTTTAAGTCTTAAAATTGCATATATAGGTTAGAATATGGAAATTAAAAGTGCAACTAATATATATATATATATATATATATATATATATATATATATATATAGAGAGAGAGAGAGAGAGAGAGAGAGAGAGAGAGAGAGTAAGGTGAAAATTCTTGTTAACTAATATAAAAAATAAGAACAATAAATATAGATCATTAAAAATATTTAAAATTAAAAAATAAATATACATAATTTTTAAGTGGTCATGTGATTACTATCGATCTATATATGATTATATGACTCAATTATAATTCTCACACTTTTGAAATGAGATTTGTTTTTATACATGTTTTCTTTTTTCTATGTGAGAGTTCTTTCAAATCTAGATTAGAGGAGAAAATTGGCAAGACCAAGACTTTTCATGGTGGACAGATAGTAGAAGATAAGGATTGATTATTAGGTCGGTAAACATAGACATCAGGATATTTTATTTATATTATAATTCAAATTTCTTGTAAGACATAGTCAAGTAGCTGTATATACACTGTATATAAGGGGACTGCAGGAATGAAGTGTGATCATCAATTCCGTGCCTATTAAGGGGCTAATCCTTTTCGCTGAATTGTTCTGTGGTGTGTTACATTTTGCACCATGCCTTCTCTCTTCGCTAGAAACCAGAGGTTCTCATTCGCTGCTTTCCTGCTTCTTTTGGAACTATTGACAGTAAACCTTCGCATGGCAGGTCGGTCTCTCTCTTTGGTACCTGTGTGTCCATTCCATTTATTCGCGCCATTGATAATTAAGTTCGCTGGTAGATATATAATATTACAACACATTCTATATATCCATAAAATACCATTTTCAATCTTAGTGGACGTTCAGGAATTACTTTTGTTTTTTTTTTTTTTTCTCCCAAATGATTACTTTTCTTAAAAGATCTTTTAAGATTCAAGCTGACAAAAAAAATTGTTAATTATTTCTTTAAAATAACAAATTTATTCAATGCATGTTATCTATTAATTTCCCAAATGTATGTGATGCATATATTGCTTAATATGACTTGATTAAAGCCTATGCTAATTTCATAGATACGCTTATTTTTTTGGCTGGCAGATGCTCAAATTGGCGTGTGTTATGGCATGATGGGCAACAATCTACCACCGGCAAACGAAGTTGTAGATCTTTACAGATCAAACAACATAAGGAGAATGAGACTCTATGATCCTAATCAAGCTGCTCTACAAGCACTTCGAAATTCGGGCATTGAACTCATTCTTGGGGTGCCCAACTCCGACCTTCAAGGCCTTGCCACCAACGCTGACACTGCACGTCAATGGGTGCAAAGAAACGTGTTGAACTTTTGGCCTAGTGTCAAAATCAAGTACGTGGCAGTTGGCAACGAAGTGAGTCCCGTTGGAGGCTCCTCTGGGCTTGCCCAATATGTTCTAAAAGCAATCCAAAACGTATACCAAGCTATAAGGGCTCAAGGCCTTCATGACCAAATCAAGGTTTCTACCGCTATTGACACGACCCTAATAGGAAACTCCTTCCCACCATCACAAGGTTCCTTCAGGGGTGATGTGAGGTCATACCTAGACCCCATAATTGGGTACTTGTTATATGCTAGAGCACCTTTACTAGCCAATGTGTACCCTTATTTTAGTTACTCTGGTAACCCCCGTGACATATCACTTCCCTATGCTCTTTTCACCTCACCAAATGTTGTGGTATGGGATGGTCAATATGGCTACCAAAATTTGTTTGATGCTATGTTGGATTCAGTGCATGCTGCAATTGATAACACTAGGATTGGTTATGTGGAGGTTGTTGTATCCGAGAGTGGGTGGCCGTCAGATGGAGGGTTTGGGGCCACTTATGACAACGCACGCGTGTACTTAGATAATTTGGTTCGTCGTGCTAGCAGAGGTAGCCCAAGAAGGCCTTCAAAGCCCACGGAGATTTATATATTTGCCATGTTCGATGAGAATCAAAAGAGTCCTGAGATAGAGAAACATTTTGGGCTCTTCAGTCCCAATAAGCAAAAGAAGTACCCATTTGGGTTTGGTGGGAAATGGAACGGGGAAGTTGTTATTGATGACTTCAATGCAACAGTTCCCCTTAAGAGTGACATGTAAGATGGGAATCCTACTCCTCAAAGTCTATGTTATTCCACCCACGAAATAAGAAAGAATGTGATGTTTGTCTGAAATATTTATCCTTCGGTTTTGGATGAAAAAGATGTTGGAAAGTTAATAAAGATTAAACTATATAATATGAGGCACTCTCGCGACTACTTAGTTATCTAAATTTTATTTCATTGTTTATTTTTAATTATAAGCTTCAAATTATACTAAACCATGTAAGTTATTTCTTTTGTGCTGATCATATAACTTTTAATTAATTACAGTTGAAAAATAATGAAATTATTTATAAAATATGACGAAATAAATTAAAAAGTATCAATAACTCCTGCTTATATAAAAGTTTGAGCCTTTCTAACTAATGTTCCTAAGACATTGATTAAAGAATTAACAAATAGAATCTTTTTATTGTAATCATACTAGAACTATATTGAAAATCATGATAAAAATGCATTAATAACACTTTTTAATAAAAAAAAACAATATATTATTCTTTAACCAGCATGTTAACACTAATTAACAATTACCTAAAAGTATAAGTACTCGTTATTCTATTGTGCATAAAATATAAATGACTGAAGTTTCAAATTGCTCAAAATAGACCTTAATGTATCACTAAAAAAAAATAGACCTTAATGTATTTTAATTATCAAAGTGTTTCTGCCTTTTCGGCTTCTTCTGATATGAAACTTATGGTCCAAGTTCAAATATCTTCCGGAGTTCAAAACAGGTTTAAAATTGGAAAATACATTCCCATTTAGCTGCCGTTATAATTAAAATATTAAACTACAAGAAATTTTACAATTAAATATAACAAAATCAATAAATAATTTACATTTACAAAACTAGTCGTAACAAGAAATAGTAATTAATTAGTTAAGAAAAATAATTCTAATTAATTCGTAACTAATTTTTTTACGAATTTTAATCAACAATATTCATAATCAACTATGTATATAAACGAGTTTTTATCTTATAAAAAAAATATTATTAACTTCTTAATCCATGTATCTGGTGTGTGTGTGTGTGTATATATATATATAATGAAAGTCAAAGAATTTGGTTATTATAACAAATGAAAACAATGAATATAAATTATTATATTTTATTTGAATAATCAAGATTAATAAAGCAACATAACATTTTAAATAATCACATGATAATTAACTATTTTTTATTCTTGACCTTTAAGAATGAAGTTTGTTTCCATTTATCATTACTATTTTGTCTTAAATATATAAAATGGATTTAAATTATAATTAAAATTCTGTAAATAATGAAGCCTGTTTACTTCGATACTTTACCTTTAAATTAAAAAAAATCTCAAACAAATAAACCTTCCTGTTTAAAATTTTCCAAACTACTTGCCGCAGCCTTTCCATTTCTTTATAGCCCAACCCCGTAGCATTGTAGGTTCCCCGGGAGAGGCTATACAATAAAATGTTGGGCCTTTTACAAATGAACTTTGAGGGATTTTATTTGTACCCCACCTTCTTCTTCTTTTTTTCCCTCTCTGCACTTCCTTTTGCGTTTTTACATTTTTTTTTGTCAAAAATATTCTTTTATGAAAATTAATTTTCAGAATGTAATTTAAAAATATATAAACATTCAAAACTTAATTTCCAAAATTTAGTTTTATAATATTTTAAAAAATTGGATCTTGCCATTTTGACTAACAAGTGGTATTAAGAGTTGGTTTCTTAAAAGTTATTCAAGTTTTTTTTTTTTGAAAAATGGCAAGAAATCAAATTCCCTATGGTGAGGGTGTTTCCATAAATAGATCCTATGTCTTTAATGGAGAAAATTATGCTTATTGGAAAATAAGAATGAAGATCTTTATTGAAGTAATTGATATAGTAGTTTGGGATGCTGTTGAAAATGGACTCTTCATTCCCATGCATGATGTTAAGGGAGAATTAACAGAGAAAAACTGGATTGAATGGACTGATGATGAGAAAAGAAAAGCTCAATATGGCTATAACATTAAAAACACCATAACATTGGCATTAACGCATGATGAGTTTTTTAGAGTTTCATAGTGCACATTCGCAAAAGAAATGTAGGACACACTACAAGTCACACACGAAGGAACTCCTGATGTAAAGAGGGATATGAAACACACGCTAGTTCAAGAATATTAAATGTTTTGCATGAAAAATGGTGAAATTATCTCTAGGGTTCAAAAACACTTCATCACATTGTTGATCATTTGATTGGCTTAGGTAAGCAATTCAATAAGGAAGAACTCGATGTCAAGGTGTTGAAGTGTCTTAACAGAACTTGGCAACCTAAGGTCACAACCATTGCTGAATCAAAGGATCAAACAATAATGAATCTTGCTACCTTTTTTCAAAATTAAGGGAACATAAGTTGGAACTCAACATAATTGCTCAATATGAGGAATCTAATAAAAAGAAAAGATGAATTGTGCTGAAAGCCTCTTCCTCAAAAGATCTAGAAGCAAGTGATAGCTCGGACTCGAAGGATATTGAAAATGAGAATCTTAGCCTCTTGGAAAAGAATTTTAGCAAGTTCCTAAAAAAAAAAAAAATTAAAGTGCAAATCTGTCACAAAAAAAGAACTCTAAGAAAGTTAAGTCTAACCAATCTTCATATACGTGCTTCGAGTGTGGGAAGTAGGGACACATGAAGGCAAATTGTCCTGTTTACCTTAAGAAATAGCTTGGGGGAGAGAAGAAACAAAAGAGACAGAGTAAAAGTGAGGAAGCCTTACATTACTTAGGAGGAGAATGACTCATCAAGCTCCTTAAGTGAATCTAAAGAAGATGAAGAGGCCAACCTTTGTTTGATGGCTAATTATGAGGAAAAATACACTGTAAGTGACTCAGACTTTAAGATTTCATCTCACTATGATCAGTTATAAGATGCATTTATTGAATTGCATGATGAGTTTCAAAAACTAGCTATCACTAATAATAGGCAAAAGAGTAGAATTAATCTCTATGAATCTCAATTAGCCAAGTTGAAAAAGGAATATGATGAATTGAAACTAGAGCATGAAACATTGGATCCTATTTATAAAAACTCTAGTTGTGTTTGTGCCTCTTCACCGTCTAAATGTATGGAAATTACATATGAAAGTTGCATTAGTCTAAGGCAAAAAATGAGTATCTAAAAAAGACTCTATCTAAATTTACTATGGGCAGAACTAACTTGGATGTTCTGCTAGGTACACAAAAATGCTAGCTGGATAGAGCTGGGATTGGATACAACTACCAAAAGCTGGAAAAATCCTATAAGAATTTCATCAGCTTTAGAAAAGCCATTAGCGTACCCTTTGTAACATGCTTTTATTGCAATAGAAAAAGGCATAGTGCATACATTTGTAGGTATGTCTTAAGGCCAAAAGCTCAATGTGGTATTTAGACAATAGTTGTTCAAGACATATGACAAGAGACAAGACTAAGTTCCTCTACCTCTCTCCAAAGCAAAATGAATTTGTTACCTATGGTGACAACAACAAAGGAAAAATCTTAAGAGTTGGCAAAATTGGTAACATTCCTAACACTTGCATTGAAAATGTACTATATGTAAAGGGTCTAAAACATAAGCATTAGTCAACTTTGTGATGGCTATGAAGTTGTTTTTAATTCTGATCGTTGTATAATTTGTGACAACATTAGCAATGAGGTCAAGTTTGTTGGTAATAGGATTGAGAATATCTATATACTTCATCTAGAAAATGTATCATCCATTGAAAATAAGTGTCTTGTAGGAAAAAAGAATGATGTATGGTTGTGGCATATAAGGGTTGCACAAATCCACATGGGCCAGTTAAATAAAATAATAATCAAGGATTTAGTGATTGACCCACCTAAGCTCAAGTTTGAAAAAGACAAACTATGTGATGCTTGCCAAAAGGTCAAAGTAGTCAAGGTCTCTTTTAAACCAACAAATGTTGTTACTACTAAAAGACCTTTGTAATTGTTGTATATGGACATGTTTGGTTCCTCCAAAACTATGAGCCTAGGAGGAAATTATTATGAACTCGTAATTATAAATGACTTTTCTAAGTATACTTGGACCTTATAAAAGTGATGCTTTTAAGGCTTTCAAAAAGCTTGCTAAGGTGATTCAAAATGAAAACAATTTGAAAATAGTATCTATAAGAAGTGATGGTGGGAAGTTTCAAAACTATGACTTTGAAAGTTTTTATCATGATCTTGGCGTTGACCATAATTTCTCTACACCTAAAACACCACAGCAAATTGGTGTAGTTGAAGGAAAGAATAGGTCACTTGAGGAATTGGCTAGGACAATGCTAAATGAAAGTCATGTGCCTAAATATTTTTGGGCTAATGCAATAAACAAAACTTGTTATGTTTTAAATAGAATGCTTATTAGACCCATTTTGAAGAAAACCCCTATGAACTTTACAATGAGAGAAAACCTAACATATCACATCTTACTGTGTTTGGATGCAAATGTTCTGTACTGAATAATGGTAATGAACAAATTCACAAGTTTGATACTAAAGCTAATGAAGCTATCTTTTTAGGATAATCACTAAATAATAAGGCATATAGAGTCTATAATAAAAGAACCTTGCTTGTTGAAAAACCTGTACATGTTGCATTTGATGAAACTAACCCCCAAAAATAAAGGAAGGATGTTTTGGATGATGTGCAGATTTACTTAGTGATCTCTACATGAATGAGGACACAACTCAACAAGAAAAGGTAGATGAACTTGAACAAACAAGTCAAGATGTTGTAAAGGAGATGCCTAAGGAGTGGAAAACAATTAGAGACCTCTCATTGCATAATGTCATTGGTGAGATCTCAAAAGAGGTATCAACTCGAAACATTCTTAGAAACTTTTGTGGTACTATGGCTTTTGTTTCACAAGTTAAGCCTAAATCCATTGATGATGTTATTTTGGATGGGAATTGGATGCTTGCAATGTAAGAAGAATTAAACCAATTCAAAAGAAAAGATGTTTGGGAATTGGTCCCAAATCCCAATGACCATCCAATAATAAACACTAAATGGGTATATAGGAACAAACTTGATGAATCTAGAGTGATAGTAAGAGAAACAAAGCTAGGTTAGTTGCTAAAAGTTATAACTAAGAAGAGGTCATTGATCATGATGAAACCTATTCACCTGTGGCTAAACTAGAAGCTGTTAAACTGTTATTGGTTTTTGCATGTTTAATGGATCTTAAACTTTACCAAATGGATGTCAAAACACTTTTTTAAGTGGTTTTATACAAGAGGTGTATGTTTCTCAACCTCCTGGATTTATTAATTTTAAACATCCAAATCATGTTTACAAACTTAAGAAAGCTTTGTGTGGTCTAAAACAAGCACCAAGTTTTGGTATAAGTGACTTAGCAAGTTTTGCTAGACCAAAATTTTGATAGAGGAAAAGTGGACAACACATTATTCATCAAAAGAACTAATAATGACACCTTGCTTGTGCAAATTATGTTAATGATATAGTTTGTGGTGCTACTTATAGCTCTCTTCGCAAAGACTTTACTAAGACCATGCAGGGTGAATTTAAGATGTCCATAATGAGGGAGCTGACCTATTTCTTGGGGTTGCAAGTAAAGCAACTACAAAATGGCACATTTCTTAGCTAATCCAAATATTGCAATGAATTGCTAAAGAAATTTAAGATGGAAAGTTGTAAAGAACATGCCACTCACATGTCTACCTTTTGCTACTAGGACTTGGATGAAAGAGATAAATCTGTTGATGTTTCCAAGTATAGAGGCATGATTGGATCTTTGTTATATCTTACTGCTAGCCATCCAGACATTATGTTTAGTGTTTGTCTTTGTGCAAGATATCAGGCTAATCCTAAGGAATCTCATTTGTCTGCTATAAAAAGAATTATGAATTGTCTTAAGGGTACTAGCAATGTAGGTTTGAGGTTTCCTAAGGGTACATCCTTGAGCTCAGTTGGATATTTAGATTCTGATTTTGCTAGATGTAAGCTTGATAGGAAAAGCACTAGTGAGACTTGTCACCTATTAGGGAGTGTGCTTATGTCTTGGCATAACAAGAAATAAGCATTTGTTGTTTTATCCATATTAAAGCTGAGTACATAGTAGCTGGGAGTTGTTATGCACAACTCTTATAGATTAAACAACAATTGAAAGATTATGAATTACACTTAGATCATATAACCCTAAAGTATGACAATACTAGTGCCATTAACCTTACTAGAATCCTTATTCTACACTTTAGGACCAAGCACATTAAGATTAGGTACCATTTTCCTTAGAAACCATGTTCAAAAGGGTGAATGTA
This sequence comes from Spatholobus suberectus, assembly GCA_004329165.1. Taxonomy (NCBI): domain Eukaryota; kingdom Viridiplantae; phylum Streptophyta; class Magnoliopsida; order Fabales; family Fabaceae; genus Spatholobus; species Spatholobus suberectus. The sequence continues at coordinate 27,544,314 of CM014729.1, forward strand.
TTATAGAGTTTGTGGACACAAATAGCCAATTAGTTGATAGTTTCACTAAATCTCTCCTTAAAGATAGGTTTTACCTAATAAGAAATGAACTTGGGATATTAGATGAATTCACCTTACTTAATCTCTCTATGATAAATGTTGTAGCCTATATGAAAATGTATATTTAAATGCACAAATGGTTGATTTGTGTGAAGTGATTGGTGTTGCATGATTATATGTTAGTTTGTTTGTTAAGAACTGTTAAATAAGTGTTTTTGTTGTTAAAGAAGTGTTTATGATTGATTAATACAAAGATAATATCTTGAAAAAGGGTTTTCTAAGTCATTTAATGGATTATGGGTATCCTATAATCTATTATTTTGATCTTAAGAACATATTTGGGTTTTTTAAGATCAAAATAATTTGTTATATGAAAATACAATTGATTATTTCAGTATCAAAAGCTTGACCTTTCTGGAATAATCAATTGTATGACCATACAATCAATTATAACACAATGGTGGTTAAATTTGAAAAAGGATGCTTACTTACAATAATCAATTATTATAAAATTAATTGATTATTTGGTCTGTGGAATATGACCGTCTTTGGATAATCAATTATCCACATATATCATATTCATATTAGAATTTCATATGTAGAGACTTTTTATCTGCATAGAATTGATTATTTATTCAATATAATTAATTATTTTGCATCTAACCACTTTTTGAACACGAGTAACTATTTGTCTTTTGCCCCAATTAAAGTAACCTTTCATTTCTAACCCATCAACCACCTAATCATCAAAACCCACTACTTTTTACCTTTATAAATTGAGTCTAAGATAGCCCAAATCCTCATAAATCACTCAAACCCCATTCATTATCCCTAAAACCCCAAATCTTCTTCTACCTTTCTCAATCTCAATCAACCCTAAGTGGCTTCCTCCTCAAACCCCAACAAAAGAGCCAAAACCATGGCACTGCATAGTGATGGTAAGAAGGCAACTACTACTACTACTGAAAAGAGCAAGAACAACTTGGAAAGCTGGTTCAATAATGACACTGAAGAGATAGAAAAGTATCAGACGTTCTTCACGCATCAACAAATCAACCCACCCAATACTCTTTCCTTTAAATGGTGCATAGATTAGGGATTTTTCTTTACCTCTCTGTTAGAAGCCCAAGGATTGAAGACCTTTTTAAAGTTCAGTGCACTACTACAAAATAGGCTTTTAACATTGGTTGTTTTGGGGTTTCTACATCAATTTTTGAATCAATGTAAGATGATGTAAAAAGTTTGATATTTTTACATCGGACAAAGAACTCGCTTTCTACATCGATTCCTCTATTAACCAATGTAGAAACGTGCCACTTTCTACATTGGTTCAAGCTACAACCGATGTAGAAAGTCAATTTCTATGTATAGAAATTGACACCTTTCTATATCGGTTCATACATTAACCGATGTAGGAAGTGGCTTTCTACATCGATTAAAGCTTTAATCGATGTTGAAAGTCAGTTTTTTTTAATATTTTGTCTATTTTTTTAAATTTTCGAACCTGTAATGTAAAAAAAAAGATCGAGATAAACAGTTGAATCATATTTCAATATACTAAATCAAGAATATTATCAATAAATATTATTATACACATTGAAAGCATAATTATATGCTAAAGTACATCATCAACACATTTCAAACAATTCAAAACTACCTAACTACAACAAATTCTAAACTACCTCCTAAATACACTTACAACAATTCTAAACTAACTAAAAATACACTCTAAACAAACATAAAAATCAATTGTTACTATTTTTAATCAAACACTTTGCCCAAGTGTGCCAAATGTCTACAATTGCCTCATCACCCAATGGATTCGAGTCGGTGAATAACTACAACATATAATAACCTAACATTAGATCATAAACAATAAAAAATATAATTAATGTAACTTGTTAAAGTAAAATTAAACTACCTGATTCTAAGAATCCACAATATTCGCTTGGACTATGGTGGTCATCCATTACATCACGTAATAGCCACACTCATAAGATCCACTTTGTTTATTACACTACAATTCAAAATGAAATGTAATTATATCATGTAATTTTTATACATAGAAACTAATAAAGTTTGCTTTTGAATGTTAGGATTGTAAAGTACTTATCTTGGGGTAAATCCATTAAAGTTTGTTTGATGTTGCCGTGGCTTTACCATCCCTAATATGATATGTGGTCATAGCACTGATTAAAAAACATATCAATATTAATTATTTAATAAGATTAATACTTATAATATGAAGAAGAAAGCAAGTGTGCTACATTATGTTTGTACTAAGTTTTAAATCTCTTTCATGGGCTTCCTATGAAAGGAACATAACAACACAGCAACATTGTCCATAGGACAAACAATCAGTTGCTGCTAATGGGACCTGCATTGGAGATCAATTAATGACAACAATGACATAATTTAAAAGCAGTTCTAAACTTGTACTTATTAATGAATGAAAGGTGCCATGTAAATTCATTTCCTTGAACCATTCATCCATTTGTCCACATAAGTTTGGAATTCTTCTTTCTTATTCCCTGACTTTTGAATGACTTGAGGCTTCAAGAAACCATATGTATTTATAGTCCTTTTTTCCACACTTAAGCGATGCACATACCTAAAATGAAAAAAAAATGTTAATTATAAATCAATATTCTTTAATTAGCTAATAAACTTGAAAATAAAATGTACTTATAACATCCATAATTGTACAACTAAGATGTTAAGCATCTCATTGCCACTGCTTATTTCCATCATATCGTTGAAGTTTATATACAATGAGATAATGCTCTCCATGCCAAATACATTGGCATCCCATGGCACTTGTACAGGAACCTTAATGTGGTGCTTTGCTAACTCAAGCAGTAGGGGTTTTAACCTTTTTTTGGGTGGAACCCCTCTCTTTGGTCTATCAATATCCTACAAAATAAACATAATTTAATATTAGTAAAATACAGTTAGGTTATTTCAATTTTTAATAGAAAAAAAAAGTAAATAATATACCTTCGCCAAAACAGGCTTCACAAGATGTCTCAGCCATACAATGAAAGTTGAGGGTCTGCCCTATAAACTGAACCTCCATAGTGGGCACAGGGACTGGAGCATTACCATCTCAAATATGTTCAACCAACACCCTCACCAAATCATCTTGCATGCACATGTGGTGTATGGTTAAACCCCCTTATAAACTTTCCCAATGGCCACTAGTCGAAGAGGATCCTAATCAACATATAGCTCACACTAATCAGGGAAATCAGTGTGTCTCTTCTCCTAACAGATCTGGAGCAGTTGCGGTAGCACAACTCTCCTTTGTGCCAACAAGAACACCAAAAGGTGCTGCATGTGGCTCAACAGAGCAACTTGCTGGGAGAGACCTAGAGATTCCAATCAATGGTTGAACTCTTGTCTTAATCTCTCTGTAACCTACCATGTTATCTTTTGCATTAGTTGTTCCATCACTTCCTGGCTAACTAATGCAGTGGTGTGGGAATCATGTGAAGGAGGTCCAAAGAAATACTAAATTCCTACACCAACTCCAATAGTGCAAACACAACCCAGGTGCTCTGGTCACCCAATGACAATTATTAGTATATCCTGACGTCCATGGGGAATAAAAGAACCTTGTGCGCTCTGCTCAACTAAGGATTCTTATAACCAACAAATGAGAAATTTATAAGACAATTTGTAGGCTTGTTACAATTAAAATTTGAAAAAAAAATTAACTTACAATCCTTTCAACAACGTCGCATGTCTCCTGAGAAGTATAATCACCCTTTAGTCCTATGTGGGCATGCATCCACTCTTGGGCACTTGTGGGTGGTGATGGAAGATTAACAACTGCTGGTGAATCAAATAGGGCTAATTCCTTGCGTTTCTTTGCCTTATCCGCCACCATCTTCTTCTCAAGCAAGTCATAACCCTACGAGACAATCTGTGGAAGGTGTTGTTCTTTTCTAGATGTCCTGTGCCGTTTTTCTTATTCCATGTTAAAAATAACAAATCATTAACTTTAGTAAATAAAATTAAAAAACATATAAATGAAATTTTTAAAAACAAGAACCCCAACTAACCTGTTAGGTTTCATCCATCTGGCTTTGAACAAATTATTCACATGTGTCCTCATCAATACCATACTTTAGACATGGAGATATGTCCTTCTTATCCCCAAATATGTACTTGCTAGTAAGGGTAGTCTTAAATAGTCTCCACTTAGTAATTACAGATGAAAGTGCCTTCTTTCTCACAGTTTCCATCTCAAGAATATCAAAGGTAGTCTACAATACAAATCATAAATAAAGAGTTATTGTATAACAATAATATGGTTAAATACAATAGAAACCATAACATGAATTTATTATGGGAAATACCGTAATATCCTGCCAAATCAAATTTTTTTCAACCTCGAATATATGATTCCAATTAAGGAGCAGAATAAACACCTTTGAGCGAGCTTGGACCCTAAATAGCTATTAAATTTACTTGCATTTTCCCCTAAAGCTGTATCATTGTGAGGGTGAATATCAACTAGTACTTTCTCCTTAGCAACTCACCTAATGGCCATATCTCTCAGCCATATGGCTTGTCTAGTCCTTTTTTATGTGGACTACGAAGGAGGGCTATTAGATGGATTAGCCATGTGCCTATTTAGTCAAAAAAATAACAAAGGTCAATAACAAGATAAAGAACATCCCTAAACCTCTAATAAACAAGAATGCCATAAATAATTTCTACATAAAAGCTGGCAAAGTTTCCTCTATTTTCTAGTACTTTCCCACATTCAACCAATCACAATACCACATGTAAACCTATCAGACAATTCAATTAATAATCAATAACATCACACAAGGTCCAACTAAGCTCTATGTGGCCAAGCATGCAAACAAATCATAAGCACAATCTTCAACAATCATACAATTCAATTATCCTAAGCAATAATAGAACCATAAATTTAAAAACACATTAATAATTATTTAATATAATGAACCTAAAAACTGATGGGAAAGGCGAAGATACGTGGTGGCACATGAATGGTGGCGTCTCATCAATGATGGTGGCACCTAACAATACAAACAAGGAAACTTGTGTCTTAATTCAATATGTGTTTCAATTCAAAAGTGGCTTATTCTAATTAGATAATTTGGAACCGACACACACACATTCAAATTTGGACCCAATTTGGACCCTAGGTTCCAATTTGGACCCAACACACACATATTCAAAAAAATTTAGGAACATAAAAAGGCCAAAGACCAATAGGACATCCACACACTAGATGTAAACTACAAGTAACATAACGGATAAAACAAACTATTAAGATAACTAACAAGTCTGACTTATTCAACTAACACTAGACTCCACAATAGACCCATAGAGCATTCTCAAACAATGGCTCCTCCTAACATGGCATCCTTAACATATATGAAACATGGTAATCATGCAAAGAACAGAGAAATGGTAAGGAACAATCACAGGGTGTTTCGTACCTACTTAGGGCCTCGACAGTAATAGCGTGATGGCAAAGCATTTTAGAAGGCACCAAAGAGATAATGTGTAGGCCTGAAGAAGCATAGGGAATAAGCGTTAGGGTTGTGGGGAATGGAGTCGCGGATTAGAGTTAGGAGAAGAAGCATTTACCTGCACGTTGATAGTGATGGAGTCACGGTTGGGTCATAAAAGCATTCATGTCAGCGACGTTGAAGTAGCAATGGCACAGGGATGTGAGAAGAGCGGTTTCAAACGGAGAAAAATGACCTTGAGTTGCTTGGGCATTCACATCAACAGTGTTGGAGTAGCAATGGCATAAGGTTGTGAGGAGAGCAGTTTTGAACGGAGAAAGATGACCTCAAGTTGCTTGGGCGCCAACATAAAAGAACATTCTACATCGGTTATAGATGAACCTGATGTAAAAATCTTCCTTTTTACATCGGTTAAATTTCAACCGATGTAAAAAACTTAATTTTACATCAATTATAAATATAACTGATGTAAAAAAGACATTTTACATTAGTTGTGTAATAACTAATGTAGAATGTTCACTGTTTATTTACAAAAATGTCACTGTGCATTTTTCTACATCGATTAACGTATAATTAATGTAAAAGGTCGTCGTTAAATGTGTTTTTTCCATTAGTGGTGGTACTTATTACCCTGACATGGTGAAAGTTTCCTACACTTGTGCTAGGATTGATGATGGGAAGCTAAAATCACAAGTTAAGGGAAAGCAAATTGTGCTCATTGCTAAGACATGGGCTATGGTGGCTAGAATTTCCACCAATGGATTGCAAGTCACTAAGAATAGTGCATCCAGTTTGGAGGGTTTTGATAAAACCCAGATGTATAGAGAGTGCTTGAGGGATCCTGCCATTCATTTCAAGAGTTTTCAAGATGGAGGCATAAAAGTGAAGGATAGAATCTTGGCGTTCATCATTGCATGGCAGTTCACACCTAGGGGGAGCAACATGTTTAGTTATCTTAGAATGATTTTCTCCTATTATTTGCCCTCAAAAGGCAAATTCAGTTGGACTAGGGCTTTATCATCATGGACACCATGGTGAAAGTAAAAAGATTGACTGATTACAAGTTCCCTTATGCTGTGTTAGTGTCAAGGATACTGGATCACTTTAAGGTGGACACCAAAGGGGGTGGTTCTGCATCTTCAAGCTCAAATAAGATCAATGAGGCTTCTCTTCACAAGATAGGACTTATATAGGTTGGCTTGGAATGGATGTTCAAGGCCAGTGCTATTGCTCAGATACAAGTTGATAAGGCCATAACTCAAGCAGAAAAAACTGCTGAACAAGGTAGACTGCTAGCTGAAGAAGAAGAGCAGATCAAGCCATTCTCACTTTTTGAGTAAATGGTATTCAACAAGCTAGATGCTCTAATGGAGGATCATGGGGCCTCTCAAGAGGCGAATAAGAGTGGTTTTGAGGTTGTTCATAAGCAACTTGATAGGCTTGAAGAGCAACTTAATGCTCTTACTATGGCTCATGGCTCACAAAGCCCACATTAGATTTTATGTCTAGGCTTTATTATGTTTTCTTATTGTTTGTTTTGTTACTTATGTTAAGAGCCTTTTGACATAAAATGCTTGTAATCATTATATTTTGTTACAATGAAATAAGCACTTTTGATAATTAGTATTACTTTGACTTTGCTCACTCTATGCTTTGTCTTGATTAAAATTGGAACTTACCTATGTAAAGTGACTGATCATTGTATGCTCCTATATCTTTGGCTTTTGTATTTTAAAATTGTATGTTTGTTTATATGATGGCCAATAGAGGATAAAGATATATGTTTTTCAAATTATAGGTGTTGTATTGAAGCATAAAACTGTAACAAGCATGTTGAGTTAACCAAGCCACACATAGAAAAAGAGGGTTGTGCATCAAGTGTTTTGTCATCATTAAAAATAGGGAGAATGTAAAAGCAAAAATGACGATCATGTCATCCCTATGTTGTTTTGATGATTCTAGCCTCACTTGATGAGTATAAATTGTAATTGCTTTTGTGTGTGTTGTGTCTTGAGTCTTAGTTGTTTAGTTTGATTCCATTGATCATTTGATTTGATCTATAAGCTTAAATAAAACTTAAAAAGATAATAAGTGAAAAGATGTTTTTGAAAGAACTTAAAATTAATCTAAGAGGGCTTTTGTAATAATAGATTAAATAGTAAAATAACAGATTAAATTGATCTTGTTTTTGAAATCTATCATTAGGAATGAAATAATCGATTATGAACTAACAATAATCAATTATTTTGCTTTGTTTTGACTTACGAAAAGTTGGCTTCACTATTTTAATCAATTAGGTAATTAAGTAATCAATTATATGACCTTCAAAAAATACAGGCTTTCTGTAATAATTGACTATGGGTTAAAATAATCGATTATCTTGTTCTTCGTTCAAATCCAAGTGTTTGGATGAACAAAATAATTGATTATATAGTTAAAATAATCGATTATTTTAGTTTTGTCAATAAATAACAAACTCTTGATCTGTTTTCAAAGGTGACCCCATTTTCAAATCAAGAGTTTCTTTCTAAAGAGCAATTTATTATGAAATGCTTAAGTGATCCTAAGGCTTAATGTTTTCATCTTCTAACATCAAATCTTAAGCTTATTAACGGATCGTCATCAAGATTCAATAAGAGTCATCATTATCTAGATAAGTGTGAACTTCAATTTATGTATTAGTCATGATTCTAGGTGATACCAAACTTTAACCTTATGGTGTAATTGTTGTTTTCTTGAGATAATGTTTCTTAAGTGTTGCTTGTAGAGGTTTCTATAAATAGGTCTCAAGGTAACTTATAGGGTTCTAAAATCTTGTGGGTTTAGTTTTTATTTTTGCAATTCTTTTGTTTTCAATTGTGTATTTGTAAAACATTGGAATTACTAGTGGGAACACTCAATCGGATCGATTAAGGACTGAATGTATATCACAGTAGGGTGATCAAACCAATATGTGTCCTTTTCTTTCTTCATTTCTCTCTTTATCTTGGTTTATGACCATTTGATTGTATATTGAATATGGTTCATGCATTAATCATATAGGACCTGCATTAAAAATTACTTTTGGGTAATCTTTCTTTCACATCCCACTACGTAATTGATTGAATCAGTAAACATCGAAAGTTTTGGTTAAACGATTATGAAATTTTTTGAGGGACTTGAAATTTTTTAAAGATTCAATTCACTCCTTTCTTGGATCCTGTCATTTTGACTATCAATAACTTTTGCTTGCGAAGGTCCAAACCCATCTATGTATTATATTGTGTTCATAACCACTAGGAGTGTTCATGAGTCATCATATCCCACTAACCTGACCCATTCTAAAGGGACTTTTAACAAGCTCAAGTTTAAGAAATTAGACTCGATGCATTTTGAGGACAAGTTTAGGTTATACTTCGAATTGTTTCAACCTGATCTAATGTATTCTTTTAAAAAGTATAATTTTCTAAACAATTAGGTACTAATAATACAACTTCTTAAGTTAATAAATAATATTTTGTCTAATATGATATTATACTTATATTGATATTATTTATCTTAAAATATATATTGTAAGATAATCCTAAATAAATAGAAAAAATTTAGAAAATATAAAAATTAACGAACAATTTAAGTAAATGAGGAAAAAACCATAAAATACTAAAATAAGGAAACTATGAAATAATCCTAAGTAAATAAGAAAAATATATTAGAAAATATGGAATCTAAGAAGGAAATAAGGAAACAAGTTATAAAATATTAAAAAAAAAAAGAAAACAAGGAAACAAATCACAAAATATTAGAAAGAAAAAGGAAATTAAGAAATATTTATAACCAACAATTTTTTTGACACTTTAAGACATTGATTTTTTTTTTATCTTTTTCAGTTTTAATTTTAATTTTAATTTATTTTTATCTATTTATTTATTTACTTTTTAAGATTTTTTTTTTACTCATTGAGTAATTTGGACAAAATTAGGTGTTCATAGATACTATGAATGTCTCCAAATTTGAAAGCTTTGCATCATCTTGATGTTTTTGCCAAGAGGAGACTATGTCACCTTGTTGAGGTTCAAACATCATTTGTTTATTATTTATTTTTCCAATAATGTGTTTCTCTTTGGCAAAGCTCAGAAGTTTCAGATTAATTCATTACAAAGACTTTGAACTATGATAAGTTAATTCTAAGGCAAATTCAACATGTTAAACTATTTAGGATGGAAATGGTTACAACTATATCTTCTATTATATAAGTCTGAGAGAGACCATGGAAAGTGGAAATTAAGATTTCCATTGTTAAATGCTTGCCTAGCAAAGGCAAACTTTGATCATGTAATGAAGAACATACATAGACAACTAGCCTCTTTGAAAATGTAGTTTCTAAATAAAGCAACTTCTAGAATGTACCTTGTCAAGTTGATTGTGTCTTTCATATTCATGTATAACATGGGAACCTTATAGTGTCCTAGAACAATATGCAATGAGTTAATTGCTTGATGCCAGACACTTTATTTAGATGAGAGAACCAATAAGGTTGTAACTTGGTGAAATGAAGCATTGTTACCTCACCAAAGGCCTTGAGTGGTATAGAAATTAAAGACACGAGTAATACGAACATTTTTGTTGAGCAAGCTTAAATGGAGTTTTGAGTGCAAGTTCTCTCTCATAAATATCTTTGAAGAAGTAGAAAAGTATAACAAGGACATGATAAGGTAAAGATAAATGTTTATCTTGTAATGTAAACAATATCAAGAATAAAAAACTAATAAAAAAAAAGGTTGGTATACCAAGTTTAAAGGGACTACTTCCATTATAGAAGCCACCATTAACCACACCTTTACACAACATATACAAATTTATAATTTTATAAGCATTCATGCAACAAAAGCATGATATTTCGTTTCCTTTGTAACATTTTGACTTTGTTTCTTTATGTTTTTATGACATAATGTTAATAGATTACAATAATTGAAAAATAATACATTTTTTTTAAATCACCTTTAGATTGAGTTGATCCTTTAACGAGCTCTATAATTTAATTAAGAAAAAAAAATTCTTCTCCTATTATTATTTGAGTATAAATTTTTCTCCTTAAGGATAACGCCTTCCCTCCTCCAAAATATATATATATATATACACACATACACACACACACATGCATATATATACATACACACACACACACAAACACACATATTGTGTTCATCATTGTAAAATAAAATGTTAAAGAATTAGTATATTAGTATATATTTATAAAACTAATAAATTAAGGGCCCGTTTGTGGTGGTTGTGAGTTTTTGGTTTTTGGTTTTCAAATCTAATTTTCAAAACAAAACACATTTGGCTAAAATGATTTTTAACTCAATTTAAAACACTTTTACATTCATTTTCAAAACTAAGAAAAAATGTTTTGTGAATCTAGTTTAGTTTTTAAAAAAGTACACATCACTACATTTAACAATGGCTCTTCCCACCACCACCATTAACACCGCCGCCGCAGCTCTACTACCACCTTCACCATCACAACCATTAACGGCGCCACCACTGTCACTGTCGTCGTTACTACCACCACTATTGTCATCTTTGTCGCCACCACACAAACATACCCTTAAACTAATTTTAACAAAATAATTTTTTTTTCAAAATGAGTTTATTTTGAAACCAAAAATTTGAGAAAAAACTAAAACTATTTTTTAAAAACTAAAAACTAGTTGAAGTTTTTAAAATTTTCGAAACTCACAACTAAAAACTACCCCAAACGAGCTCTAAGTGAACAATGAAATATGCATGAGTTAAGATAATACTATAAAGAGAAATAAATTTTGATATCTCTACCTTGGTAAAAAGAGTGAGAATTTTTTGTTAAAAATATATATTATTTTTTTATAATTACACGAATATTAAAAATATAAATTTTATTAAAAATTAATGGTATCAGAATGTATGATTAATTAATTTATTGAAATAGAATGGATTGTAAATTTTAGACAATAATTACTAATGCCATGTATTTATATTTTATTGCTTATGCTATTGTTAAATAACACTAACATAAAAGGCATACATAAAATAAAATTTAAACACTCTATTTTAAAGTGTAAGAAGGAAAGGATAAATATTTAAATGTTTGCGACTATAACTGTAATTTAATTAAAGATTATTTTGATGAAAATATTCTTTAATTTTAGGAGGGAGAATGATTGCCCCTATTACTTTTCATTTGTGGATGGAAATGAAACATTAGGAGGAGTAATATTTTTATGTTTACTATTTTTTATTTCTTAAACGGAAATGAAGAAAAAGGAAAAAAAATATTTTAGGTCTCATCATATATTTTATTCATCTACATGTATTTTGATTATTTCTTTAGTCTCAAGCTTAAGTATTTTATGAAAGATAATTTTGTTTGAATTTAGACACATCTAAAATATAGTGGGACTAGTTTTTTTAACAGATTTTTTTTTCATACACAAGGTTTAAAATATAAGATATTTCTTAAGGAGAATTAAGCATGTACTGCTTGAATAAATTACATGTTGGACGTTTGATTATTTTATTTAATGAAATTAAATAAACAAAGAAATATATTTATTTTTTATTGAATGCTATAAAATAAGAAAAAAGATAATAACATTCTATTTTTTTTATTATATATTGAGCCCATTTGTTACAGTTTTTCATTAAAAAAAAAAATTCAAAAAAAATCACTTTTAAAAGTTTTTCATGCATTTATTTCAATGATTCAAAACAATCAGAAGTTGAAAAAAAATTAAAATTTGATTAAAATAAAAACTATTTTAAATAACTTTTCATAAAAATCAATTGTTTTTTTTAAAATAATTTTTATGATTGTAAACAAAAATAAATTAGCTTTTATTTTTTATAAAAAATCTCTAAGAATAATCACTAAATTATTTTATATCAAAGTTTTTTTTTTTTTGTGTGTGTACAATAATAACAATGAAATTTGAACTTAAGACCTTATACATACTATTCAAATTCTTACCACTTTTTTTTTTTTTTAATCTAAATTGTAACAAACAAAGCCATTATTTTGAAGGATCTAATAAAGGTCCATGAGACTAGAAAGCAAGCGATAAGCAATGATTAATGATAATGAAAAGGTGGTTATACAAATCATAAAAATCAGCTACTTCAAGGTATGCATTTTCCTTTGTTTGGATTAGAAGAAAAGTAGTATTTTAGTTTGTGCATTGCACAAAATAAATGTTTATTTTATATAATTAAAAATTATAATAAATAAATACTTCTAAATATAAAAATTATATTATAATTAAAATTTATAATAAATAAATATTTTAGAACATGTAAATTATATTTTAGATTTATGATAAATATTTTATATTGTGATAAAATATTATTTTTAATTATTGATAATTTATTTTAAAAAAATATTAAAATTTAAGTTAAAACTAAAGATATTGAAAATAATAGATTGAAAGATATAAGAGATTAAGAGAAATTCCTAAAAACGCTCTCATTAAGAATGATAACTAAAAACATTTTCACTTAAGATAATTATTCTAATTTATATATATACTAGTATTTTAGCTTGTACAATGAACAGGATAATTTTTTTATTTTATATAATTAAAATTTATAATAAATAAATTTTTTAAATATATAAATTATATTATAATTAAAATTTATAACAAATAAATATTTTGATCATATCAATCATATTTTAGATTTATGATAAATAATTTATATTATGATACAATGTTATTTTTAACTATTGATAATTTTTTTTAAAAAATATTAAAATTCAATTTATAAATAAAAATAAAAATGATAGATTAAAAGATAAGAGAAGTTAAGAAAATCCTTAAAAACGCTCTCGTTGAATAAATATAGCTAAAAACACTCTTGTTGAGGAATGACCCCTAAAAACGCTCTCGTTCAAGATAGTTATAATTTATATACATAGAAGATATATATGTATTATATATATATATATATATATGAGGAAGGATCTATTTACTCCAAGAGTAACTTTAAAAGTTACTCCCCATCCCACCTTTTATTTTCTTTTAATCTAATGGTCAAGGATAAGTTTTTCATTATAACCATTAGATTAAAAGAAAATGAAAGATGAGGATGGGGAGTAACTCTTTTAAAGTTACTCTTGGAGTAAGTGGATCCCTCCTCTATATATATATAATATATATATATAATATATATAATATATAGATATATATATAATATATTATATATCAAATTGATTTTTGATATTTAGTTACAACTTGTTAAACCGTTTAGTTGATATTAAGAGTGTATTTGAATTTTGAAAATAAAATTATATATATTTGAAATTAATTTTTGATATTCAGTTACAATTTATTAAAAGCATAAGAGTATATACCAAATGTATGTTAAGAGAGTGAAGTTCATCTTTTCATGAAAAAAGAGTATTCAAATGAGAGTGAAGGTGAGGGAGAGTGAGAAGAGTGGAGGCATGAAGAAATAGATAATTTTACATGTTTATATATATAGAAAGATAATGAGAGAGAGAGAAAAACTTTAAATTTAAATTGAAGAGAAAATTTAGAAAAAAACTGATTTTATTTTTATTTTTAAAGTTAGTTTTTTCTCTATTTCCCCTTTTTTCCCTCTCCAACTAAATAATAAAATCTTTTGAATTTAAAAAAAAAATCCATCTTCTGTATTTTTTCTCTCCATTGAACAATAGGGTAAGCGATAACATATCAAAAATAAAAATAAAAAAGTAGCTAAAGAATTTGACATTATTTTATTAATCATAATATAAAGTTAGGGTTAAATATGTTTTTGTCCTCCAAAAATATGATATAATTGGTTTTAGTCTTTAGAAAAAAAATTCTTGAATAAAGTCCCTCAAATATGAAAAATACCCTAATTAGATCTATGTACTAAACTTTGTTTAACTTTTCTATTAAATAATAACTACATCAGCATCATAGTCATCATTAATTTGCTGATGTAGTTGTCCATATCAACTATTATGTTTAGGTCAAATTAGTAACAGACTTTAAATAAAATTATTACATGTTTAACTCTAAACCACAATTTTTTTAACTCTAAAACAAAAATAATTACACAATTTTTTATTAAAAATTATCACTAGATACTTTAGGTAATAAAATACTTTATTTGAAAGCTAATGTTACTATCATTTAACAAAAAAGTTAAACAAAATTTAGCACATAAATTTAATTAAAATAGTTTTAATATTTGAAAGATTTTATTCAATTTTTTTTTCTGAAAACTAAAATCAATTTTGCCATATTTTTAGAAAACTAAAAACATATTTAACTCTACAAATTTATAAACATTGTACTGTTCTTCTGTCGCGCGAGCACGCTACAATTTCTTTTTCTTCATGGCTTCGGAGGTTGGAAACTTTTGAGTTAGTTATTAACTGAATTTGCAATTGCAAATAACGTCCAAAACGAAAGTCAATATGTCCTGTCAAGTTTTTCTTTTTGTTTCTTTTTTTCTTTAAATCTCATTAAATAATTTTCCTGATTTAGGAAAATTTGTATTTGTTATGAGTTTGTTATCTTTGCGTGAATACACGAGACCTGCCAATAATTATAGTAATAATAATAATTATAATAATAATAATATTGTCTCATGAAATAGGGGGAAAAAGTTAAAAAATTAAAATGAAAATAATTAAATTTTGCAATGCATTGAGCCGAGAGCCATCAAGCAAAGGAAAAACGACTTCGTTTTAACTAGCAGTTGTTCCAAAATATGCACGGAGCCACGGACACACTCGCGTCGCACGTACCACCTTATGAAATTTATTATTTTATTGAAAATTGAAATATTTAACTTTTTTGCTGAGGGAGAGCGACGGTACCGAAAGGCATGAAACGCATCGTTTGGCCCAATCCCTTTCCTTCTTTCATCGTTCTCTCACATTCCTTCTTTCCATTCTGTTTCTGTGCCTCTCCACATTATACTTATAGATACTGAAAAAACTGTACGCATAGCACAGCAGAGAGCTCCCTCCCGGAATCTAAATTCGCATTGTGGCGCGTGATTCACACTCGACGCGTTCCGCAGAATTTCGACTGGCCCAGGGCACCGTTACTCTCTTTCGAATCTCTGTCCTCGAACCTCTCAAGGTACAGGAACCAACCGCAATCCTGTTTATCCTTATGCGTACTCAATCCTATTGATGGCACTTGTTTGAATTAAAATTATTTGTTTTATTTTAAAATTTGGAATATTTTGGTTTCTTAATTTTTCAGGGATTGGTGTTGTTTTTTGCGTGTGTGTTGGATTTTCTTTGATTGTTTTTCTGTGGCCGTTTTTACTGCGTGTTATTGTTGGTTTGCGTGGTTGTGAAGCTTTGGTACATTGAATTTAGGGTTTTTTTTTTTGGTTCTTAATGGTGCAGTGGAATGCGTGATGGATTCTCTGGAGGGTGAGGGTTTCAGAGGCGTAGATGAGAGTTTTGGAGAGTGGTTCTCTGGTTAAATCTGTCACTCATTTGTAAGTTTTTTCTTTTTAATTTTAATTACTCTGCCTTTTGGATTTTCAGTTTGATGGATGGTGGATGGAATTTGAGTTTATTAATGGGAGAAGTGTTTGGAAAATCTGAGTAGGGGTTGAATGTTTGTTTTCATTTATTAGTGCATTTTAGGCCTAATGCTACAGATATTTCGTTATCCTTTGCTTTTGTTTGAGCAGTTTTGGAGTGTGAACTGCAGGGAGGGCAGACATTTTGGTGCTTAATTGTTTGTGTGTGCTGATTCTTTCTCATGTTCTATGTTTAGATCTTGGTGTGTGAATGCTGAGTAGGTTTTCTTTTGAGAAATGTTCTGGATTTGATGGGACACCATGCAGTTGGGTGATGTTTTTCTGTTCTAAACTTAAATATTTGAAGGATTAGTAGCTTTAGGTCATGTGTTAGCAGAACAATTGAGGGCTTTCTGTTATGTGGCTGGAGCATTGCCATTTTCCGGACATTTAATGCAGGCATGCTAGAAGATGGATAAAAAGGGCAACCCATTGCATGAGGCACCCGCCTAGTGGGGTCTGAGGAGGGTAGATGTATGCAACATTAATGTATGAATGTGAAGTGGGGAAAGAGGGATGTAGAGTGGAAAATGGTCAGAAGGCTTAGAGTGCCAAATTGGAAGTTTAATATGAATGTGCTTGCTGGTTCTTCTCTTTGAAGGTAAATTGAGATTAGTGAATCTGGATATCTTATTCGTGCTGTAATTGAGTTACTTATGGCTTTAAGTTCACCTGCAATTTCATTGAAAGTGCTGACTTTCAAAGGTGGTTGATTTCTTGATCATATTTTTTGATAGCTAAATCACATACTGTGAAGGATGTTTTAGCAACTTTAGATGATACATTATAAACAGTTGTAGCTGACAAATGAAAGTATGAGAAAAGAGGGGGAAAATATATTGTCATGTTTTTTTGATGCATGCTTGTTTCATTATTACGCCAACTTGAATGGGGACATTTCTTTAGACAAGTACTTTAGCAGATTTTAGACCTGGTTTCCAAAACATCATATTGTTTTGGAGTTAGATGTTGAAGACCTACACCTTGATGCAGAAGACTTGTTAATTGGAAAGCTGAAGCAAGGACAGTGCTATGCACTCCTCAAAGTCCAAGCAAATAGAGGGGGCTTACCCAGTGACACATGGGAACTACTTACTGTGTTATGTGGTAGGATTTGGGATGAAGGATGCCTCCCTTGAGCCACTGGATCATAAGATGAGGGGCCCCGCTGCTAGCAAGGCACAACACACTTTATGCACGTGATCATTTAATAGTAGCTTGTTTATTTTAGTCAACCTTTTACTATCAATTTTACCTACCACCTATGCTTACTGACATGAAACCCATCAATTAAACAGAATGCTGTCCATCCCTATCACAAACTCTGGTCACTGTGCTTTGTCTCCTGAAGCAGGTGCTGCAGAGATTGTGCCTAGAGTAGAATGTCACTACATGCTCTCCTATTGCTATACATTGAATGCATGATAGTGATGTACCTAATAGATGCGAATGAAGCATCTGTCCATGGTGTGACCCTATAAATACCTGATACTGTGCTAGAGAATGGAGAAAGATGCCACTGTAAATATAAGAAATAACAAGGAACTCTTCTATTCCTCCCTCCAAAATCCAAATAATCAATTCTCAATGTCCTCTCATTTTATTGCATCTTCCAGCTGGAAACATCTAAGAGATCTACAAACTTGTGAGGAGACGACTACTTGGTGTATACCTGGATCTTACTCTAAGTGTTTTGTGACTGTCTTGCTTTTTAGCTGTGACATTTCATTTCATTTGTTCTCTCTTATCACTCCCAGCAAGGTAGTCTCTGTCTCTGGTTGAGATTACTCTCTTCCGGACAGGAACCCTTCCTCTGAATCACATTGTTATCTGTCTGGGTGCTGAGGAGAAGTAAGCCTCATTTTCATTTAAAACATTGTTTTTGTTTTTTATAATGTTATTACTGTATTACGGGTGAGCCTTCATGCAATGTTAAGGTTTTTACCTTGTGAGTTGGAGGTCATGGGTTCAAATCTTGATAACAGCCTATCTGCTTGTGGGGGTAAGGCTACATTCATCTGTCCTTGGGAGCCGTGTGCATTGTGCAACCCTTGGTTATGTTACTTTTATATTGTTAAGGATGTTAGTTGTAGACAGGGGGCTGGTGGACTTAAGTGCTCATTAGTCATGTCTCTTGCTTAATTTTGAGTTAAAATTAAAATTTGTATAGTTGTTTGGGATGAAGGTATGATAGGATGGAAGGTTGATAATTATCAATGTTTTTCTTGGGACAGTGGAATCATGAGAAATAGGCAGGCAAAAGAAAGTGTTACTTTTTTTTTTTTTTTAAATCTTGTATTCTTTCTTGATAAATGAATTCAAAAGTCTGTTATCTTCTATTTAATGATTTCCTCAGTAATTATCTTTTAATTTTATTATACTGTTTTTCTAGGGAGAATTTTTAAGATTAGTGCTTTATTTGTTCCTTTGATGCTTTACAGGAACATGGCTTTGCAGAAGCATGTTCCTTCTGGCAATGCACCTTCTGTTAATATGAAACATTTGAGCTTTTCCAGTAAGGTGCCTAAGAAAGCTGAGCTTGACGAGGCAAATCAGAATCATGACATGGATGTGGATGTTGACCTTAGGGAAGTTTATTTTCTCATTATGCACTTTCTTTCTGCTGGGCCATGTCATAAAACTTATTTACAGTTTTGGAATGAGCTTCTTGAGCATCAACTTTTGCCTAGAAGGTATCATGCTTGGTATTCAAGGACTGGGGCACGTAGTGGAGATGAAGATGATGATGGTCAATCATTCCCTTTAAATTACAATATGTTAGTGGAGAGGTATTTTTATGTACCCCTTCTCCTTTATGATTTTTCATTGATGTTATAACTAATTATTATACAGCTATCCTCCTTTATGCACCCCTTCTCCTTTATAATCTTTTCATTGATGTTGTAATTAATCATTATACAGGTATCCTCATATTGAAAAGGATCACTTGGTAAAGCTTTTGAAGCAATTGTTATTAAATACAGCCTCCCCATCACTGGGTATGAGTCTTGGAAATGCTCCAAATGCAGCTGATGTACCTACTCTTCTAGGAAGAGGTTCATTTTCACTTCTGAGCTGTATGTGTTCTTTATTTGTACTTTAATTATTATCAACTTTTAACACTTCTGATTGCTGTGAAAATTCTCATACTGAATTATGAATTTACTGATTATTAATTATGGAACAAATAAAAATTGCTTTCTGTGGGGTAATATATTTGGTGTTTTTTTTTTCTTGAAAATAGAGTTTGCTCAGAGGATCTACAGAAGTTCCTGTCTGTTAATTTAGAGATTTTGGCACCAATAGAGATGCTAAAAGGCTTTGGGGTTGTTCTAGATTTGCAGTTGTTTCGTGTATATGGTTGGAAATAAATGTTAGAATTTTTATTGATGAGTATTGCCCCTTGTGTTCATTTGTGATTCAGTAGTCCACTTAGCTTCTTTGGTGTTCTGCTAATGGTCTTTTTATGGGGGGGGGTGTCTTTGGTAGATCTCTAGAGAGAGTGGCTTTGGCTGCTGAATTACATGTGCTGTGTTCTTTTTTTTTTTCCCCCTCCCCTTTAATTCATGGTTTATTTTCTGAGGATTTCTCATCCTTTTTCATTTGTATCTCTCCTTTCTTAATAAATTCTTTGTTTATCAAAAAAAAAAAAAGTTGCCCTTATTAACTTTGCCTTCAATTGAATTAGCTTTGCCTTTCTCTACCTGTATTTTTTATAATGCTTCTCTACTACAGATGATAGGGATAAAATGAAAGAAGTCAAACGGCCACCTCCTCATATGCGCTGGCCTCATATGAAAGCCAATCAGGTTCATGGGCTTAATTTGAGGGAAATTGGGGGTGGTTTCCCAAGACACCACCGTGCACCATCTATACGTGCTGCATGCTATGCCATTGCGAAACCTTCTACCATGGTGCAAAAGATGCAAAATATCAAGAGGTTAAGAGGACACCGTAATGCTGTCTATTGTGGTAGGTTATTCCATATAGTACTAAATACTCAAGCTTATATTTAGAACTTTTTGTGTAACTTAGTAGTACACTTGTTGAAACGAGAATTGTCCTTGTTTCCTTTTGTTTTTTTTCCTTTAACTGTTATAGTAGACACATTATTGGGAGGGCCCTATTACGTAATATTAATATTGGCAACAATTTTATTAAAAATAAGATGGTTGATGGAGGAGCTTGATCCCCCTGTCAGCTGAGTGAGGCATGCGACACTAATTTAAAGTAGAGGTCCTTCCCTCCTAAAATCCTGGCTTTCCTATACATCAAGATTAATCAAAGCTCCATTGTTCACCCATTGGGAGTAGAGAAGAAATTCACGAGGGGAAGAGGAAAACAAAATAATTCTCATAAAAGCAATAAAGGTGATTTAAATTCTCTGCAGTATTGTAGGGGTCCCATTCCCATAGCTGGGAGTAACAAAATCAGTTGGGACCCACCTGTTTGTCTTTCTTTTTAACATTACTGTGGTTGTACTACAGATAATTCAAACTGAACCAAAGAACTCCCAAAGGAACAGTTTGTCCTTGAAATTTGAAAGGAGTTAACAAGAATCAGTGCTGTAGGGTAAAATATGGTGTGGTTGATAGGGGATGATTTATAATTAAAATGTTGTGGTATTGTGAGTTTTAAGTTGTAGCGAACAGGCAGGTATTGTTGGTTACTCATCCACGCACTCGTGTTAAACATTTTGTTAGATCTATTCCATCCTTATTTCCAAATTTTATTTATTTTCAAGAAAACCTTTTTAGAGGTTCAAAACCCTGCAGTTCTCCACCATTAACAAATTTGTAGTTTTTATCTGCATAGCAAAAAAATGTGGGTCAATTTACCTCAAGTCCATAACATCTTGTTAACAAAAATATCGTTGTTTTTCTTTTGCTGTTTCTGTTTTGTTTGCCCTTTTAAAATAATCTTGAACTGTACACTGCTTACCAAGAATACCTTCTACTCTCCTTTTCTCCCAAGGCATTGGAGTGCCTCTATTAAAGAGGAAATGGTGAGCAGTGGGTTGGGGGGGGGCGCGGCGCGGGAGGGAGGTTGAGACACCCTTGCAAGCCTCCTACTCCAAACAAATACATCAGAGAACTGAATAAACTCTGCGGTGCCACAAAATTGTGGCCCTTTTGTTTTTACCAAAACACTTAAAATGAACAATAAACTGCTCTAAAATAACAGACAGGGGATGGTTTTTTTCCTCCTTCCAAATATGTGGGATATTTTGAATGAACTCAATTACTGTACCTTGCCAAGATTGGATAAATTCATACTGCCGTATCTTACTGTGGGTATTCCATTGAATTCTTCTGTGTTTCTGGAGGCATGCTGCTACTTGTTATGCAACTGAGTTTACCTTAACATGTATTCTACAGCCATATTTGATCGGTCAGGAAGATATGTGATTACTGGTTCAGATGACCGACTTGTTAAAATTTGGTCCATGGAAACTGCATATTGTTTGGCCAGTTGCCGTGGACATGACGTGAGTCTGTTTTTGTACTGTTAATATGTATTCTTCTGTTTGCATAGATTTGCATTGCCTTAATATTTGTTGGCCATTAGATTGAACTATGTGCTATATTTGATAGGGTGACATCACTGACTTGGCTGTGAGTTCAAACAATGCTTTAGTTGCATCCTCATCAAATGACTGTGTCATTCGAGTGGTAAGCTTTCATGTGACTAAGCAAGTTTCTTGTTTTTGTCTTTTTTATCCCTTCTTCCCAGGCTTTTTTGGGTACTTTATGTTTGACTATTTGATTTTCATAGTGGCGCTTGCCAGATGGCTTACCAATATCAGTTTTGCGGGGACATACTGGAGCTGTTACAGCCATAGCATTTAGTCCCAGACCAAATGCTGTATACCAGCTTTTATCGTAAGTCTTCTGTTCACTAGAGAAAGAAAAGGAGTTGATAATATAATCTTGTGCCCAGCAATGTGGATGCATGTCATGTCAACAAATGCAGTAGTTTCATTATATGTACAAATATGTTTAGTAATATTGAAGGTGCCAATTCAGTCTTGAGGTATATTTAACCATAATCTATTTGTTTCTATCAAGTTCTTGATGAAATGTCTCTGATTTTTCCTTTTATGTTAGGTCTTAATTTTTTATGAAATATTAAGGAGCTACATTTAGAATACATTCACCTGTTCGATTAGTTTTTGAGAGATCATTTGTGTGAGTTGGATTGATCCATCAATTGATTAAGATGATCCTTTGATTTCTTTTAATGATGCCTTGAACTGATGCTATGTTGTGTAATTATGATACTGAAAATTTCCTTTCTGCTTCAGGCTACATGTTTGTATGTGCATTTAACCTTCTGGCATGATTTATGTGGATGATCCTCACCCTTAGGCATTCCAGGTTTTCTGTTATAAATTAACTTGGTGATGTTTTGTTTACTTTGCAGTTCCTCTGACGATGGAACTTGTAGGATATGGGATGCAAGGTATACCCAGTCAAGTCCAAGATTATATATTCCAAGACCTTCTGATTCTGCAATTGGTTAGTTGATTCTTTTGGGAACTATGATTGATTGATTTATTGGTGGAAAGAACTAATTTGGAATACCTTATCGGCTTTAGGGAAGAGCAGTGGCCCATCTTCAAGTACTTTACCACAGAGCCATCAGATTTTTTGCTGTGCATTTAATGCTAATGGAACTGTCTTTGTAACTGGTAGCTCTGACAATCTTGCTAGGGTATGTGTGTGTGTGTGTGTTTGTAAGTGCTTACCTGTAGTTAGCAGACATGTACAAATAACTCTGTAATCTTCACTACTGAAGGTAAATGTAGGTTCTATTTGCTTTGGGAAAATAACCATCTGTTCTTACTTTTTTGTTCTTTCCCCTTCCTGTTGATCTTCTGGTGTGAGTTTGTGAAATGTGATGGTTTGAGGAAAAAATAACCTCTCAAAGAGGTATATGATGGTTCCTCTTCTATAAATAGAAGTATCTTTTTTCACCCCTGTTCAAGCTTTCTATAGGAAATCAATGTCCATGTCCAATCAATCATCACCACCACCTGTTGATTAGTTCTACTTGATCCCTAGTCCCACTTTATCAATTAATTGTTATGCCTGTCTGTTAGTGACGACCTTCTAGGCTTTAACCATTTTGTGACCACCTAGACCTGGTCACTGGCCATTTTCATTAGGCTGTCAAATGCTAACAATACATCTAGTTGGCTATTAGGTACTTTTTTTGGACCCTGAAATTTACTCTGAAAATAATTTGAGGTGTTTGATCCGTTTTGCATCTGTAATAAGACATGTCGCTAACATCTAAATGCATCTTTGGTGACTGTAAAATGATGAAAACCATACATGCACTGAATTTGTTCAAAAGATTTCCAGCTTCACAATTTTTTAAGCTAACTTAAAAGGTTTTGCAGGTGTGGAATGCTTGTAAACTTAGTGTGGATGACACTGACCAACCAAATCATGAGATAGATGTGCTATCTGGGCATGAAAACGATGTGAATTATGTGCAATTCAGGTTTGTGTGTCAGTATGTTGTGATCTTTTATAGATGAAATTTTTGCATGCTGATGTTTCACTCCTTATTTTGCAGTGGATGTGCAGTAGCATCTTGGTTTTCCACGGCAGAAACTGGGAAGGAGGAAAATATCCCCAAATTTAAAAATTCCTGGTGTGTCTGTGTGTGTTTGGGAATTAGAAGTAGCTTCTTAAATGATTTAACTCTTGGCACCCTCCTCTCCTTTGCTTTTTAGAACAAGAAATGTCATATTCCCAATTCTTTGGGCTTCTGTTATGATCTAATATCTAAATGGCTATATTTTATTCCAGGTTGAATCATGACAACATAGTTACCTGCTCTCGTGATGGGAGTGCTATTATATGGATTCCCAAATCACGCAGGTCACATGTAAGTCTTCATCAAATACAATTTCCTTCTACAAATGTCTCTCTTATCTTTTTAACGGAAAGAGAGTTGTTGGCCAACTTTGTTATTCAAATTGCAAAGGTTAATGGTAATCGGATAATGAGTGATACTTTATATTTCAATTCGTTAAATTTATTTCATTTAGGGAAAAAGTGGTCGCTGGACGCGTGCATATCATCTTAGAGTTCCACCTCCACCTATGCCTCCTCAACCTCAGAGAGGTGGTCCTCGTCAGAGAATTCTACCAACTCCACGTGGTGTAAATATGATTGTTTGGAGCCTTGACAATCGCTTTGTCCTTGCAGCTATTATGGGTAAGTTGGTTTTGTTTTGTTTTCTTGTCTTGCTACCCTGTTTCCATTTTTTCCTTGTTTATTTCTTTTCTTCTGCTTTCTTTCTTCTGTCTTGTAAATATTTTTGATTTTTATCTTTATACAAGTTATTGTGGGTGATATTATTTTTGTTTATTTGTAATTGTTCAATTAAAATAGAGAAAAAAAATCTTACTTCAGTTGGCACTAATGATTTTAAAACTTGCTCCATTGTATCTACTTATCTATCTGGTTTTTGTGTTTAGCAAACAATTTAGCACAGAAATTCATGTAGTTTTTTTTTTTCAATGAACAATAATGATGCATCAGTCAACTAAGTTTTACAAAAGCATGTTTAGAGTTAGTCTACAGAAGAATATTTGAGGGCTTCTGTCACCTTGAGCAATGAATGCATTGTATCATAGAGAACAAACAAGGCCAGTGTTTTAGTCTGGATTCTCATTTTGACCTTTTAGATATTCTTTCTAAGGCAACCAGCAATTTTGACAGTTTTAATTAGTCAATTCTAGATTCTTTTTGACATGCCTTTATGCTTGCAATATGATAACAGTATCTGAAAACACTTTATGATTACTTAGGGCATGCTTGATTTGAGAAAATGTTTTCTGCTTTTATTTTGTATTTTCATTAAAAAATTACAGAAGTATCATATTGTTTTCGAGTTATTTTCTGCTTTTAAATATTTGAAGTTTTGAACAAGAAATGGTGAAAACAACATTTTGGTGTTTTCATCCTTTTCTGTACAAATATTTGAAAACATGAAACAAAGTGAAAACAACAAGACTCTCCTGTAATTAGCAGTAATAGAGACAGGTGATGAAAACATAACAACATTTTCTTTACTAAACAGACCCTTAGTTATTCATGCATTGCATTTGTTATCATGCCACTCTTGTGCATGTGTCAAGATAATGCCGCAGCCATTTTAATCTTCTTTCATGGTTTTGATGGTAATAGACTTATTTATCTGATTGCAAGATATTCTTGCAGATTGCAGAATCTGTGTTTGGAATGCTTCTGACGGCAGCTTAGTACACTCATTGACTGGGCATACTGAATCCGTAAGTGTTTAATTTATTGGTTTTGGTTTATCTTCCATCGACAATCATTTGGACGGAAATCTATGTTGGCAATTATTGGAAACTATCTATTGGGAATTGATGCATTTAAAGCTTAGGTTCATGGTTTTTTCAGATTCCTGCACAGTGCCTTATCCCATGTGCCTAAGAAGTTGCTCTTGTATTTATGCTTCTTGTAAATCTAATATGTAATTAATTCAGAAATGTGTGTGTGTGTGTGTATATTCAACTGCAATGATTCACACTAGCTTCATTCAATTTCCGGCTTTATTAGGTTTTTTCTTAGTTTGTAGAGAGAGAATGAAATCAGTAATTGTATATCAGAATTATGATTTTGTCTCATTGACCTTTCTTGACTGATTTACATTTATATTATTGTACACAAGGTTGTTAGATAAGCTGAAACTTATCTGATTGTTACATCTGTACAGCTGTCATAACTAACTATAACAGAAAGCCACTAACCTCAACACTCTACAATACAAACGCGAGTATGCTATATACTCCATCATTTCTTAAGTCTTGCTGTTTGAAGCTTCCAAATGCTTATCATGGAGAAGTTAGTTCTTGCTGTGTATATTTGCTTGCCAGGAAATTTCCACTTAGCTTTTTTTTCCAGTTAAGTCTCTTCTTTGGTCATGTAATATTGAAACTAGCCCTTTAGGCTGATGATCATTTTCTCTGTCTCGTTGAGCTATTTTTCTAACGTCTCCAGCATCCTTGATTGTTTTTCAGCCTTGTTTTATGCAGCCCACTTTTTTTTCTTGTTATTTTCTGTTTTAAGTGTTCTTTCTAACAAGCTTAATGCTCAATTAGCTTTAACTTGAGGGCAATGTTAGAATATCTAGAAAATATCTCATACTATATTTATGTATGGTATCTTTTAGAATATTTTGGAGTATCTTAGATGATCACTTAGGAGTGTTTTTCAGATTTCTTGGTATTTCCTGATTTATTTTCTTATTTGATTAGAATTAGGAGTCCAATACTAGTTAAATATGTGGGTTAAAGCTTTTTCTTTTGTATCACATCATTGTACACAAGAGAGTATTATTCAAAGTCTTCATTTCTCTTTTCTTCTCTCCCTAAATCTTATAATTTCATCTATTGACAACTGGCTGTTTTTTGTAGTTTTGGTGATTATGGTTGAAGCACACTGCCTATTTTTAATCACTGTTTTTTTTTTTTTTTCCTTTGGGAGCGGGGGGTTTTAAGTAGGATGTTACATGATATAATGGAAAGTTTTAAGTTTAATTAGTCAGGCAACTCAATTTATTAATGACTAAAATTGTTCTCTTCCAGTTTTTATATCTTATGTTGGTCCTGAAATGTAAACATCTTCACTTGTAGAGAATTTCCTCTTTGTATAGATGTGAATGAACTTTCCTTTGTTCTTTACTCCTTTGACAACCTTGTAAAGCATGTGTCTGCACTTCACCTATGTTAATATGATTTTCTATTAAAAAAAGTATGCACAGAAGAATTTGAGGCTGCTATGACATCTATCTATTTGTCTTATCGTTAAAAACTGGAGAACACTTAACCTGAAAGTCTAAGCAATTAAGATTTAAGGTGTCAACAATGGTTCATTAAACATACATCCTTACTTGAAAACTCATTGGGCTTGAAATAATGTAGAGTATACTGAAACTGTGCTCTATTTCAAGGAGGAATTTCATTTATAAGATAAAGGGTAACATGGATCAAACATTTTAACATGTGGTTGACTAGTTTTTAATATTATTAAAAAAAAAAGTTGTTGATGTTGAAGTTTATAATATTAAGAAAGATTTTAATAGTTCTGAAAATCATTGTCTTCAAGGAGGAATTTGATCAAAGTGAGATTTTATAACCATTCAATTACATTGTCTGCCTTTGATTGGCCTCTGCATGCTTGTTCAATTTTCTGTTGCTTAGTTTACTGCTTTTCTCTCTGATGATATGCTAAGTTTTTTCTCTTGGTCCTAAGTCAATTGCTGAAGGGAAAAAACTATATAATTTTGGACGCATATTTTTTCTTGGGTCTATCTGGCTTAACTTGCTTTGTTTCTTTGCATTTTAGACATATGTTCTGGATGTTCATCCTTTTAATCCCCGGATAGCTATGAGTGCTGGTTATGATGGAAGAACTATCGTTTGGGATGTGAGTCACCAGTTACTTTTATCTCACTGCACTGTAGGCTTTTCTCTATATTTTAAATAACTTTCATAATTTATGACTTTAGATATGGGAAGGCATGCCTATCCGAATATATGAGATATCACGTTTCAAGTTGGTGGATGGAAAGTTTTCTCCGTAAGTACACAATGGGTGAACTAGCTCGGAACTTTATTTTGCATCAAGTGTTTTTTGAATTTTGGTTGTTTTTCTTTCTCAAAGCTATTCTCATATCATCATACACATTTACAGTTGTTATTTTCAGCACTCGTGGACAGTTGTGTACTCTCTATAATTGTTTGCAACATATTTTTATTATGTGACTTTCAAAATCATTTATAATCCCTCATGATATTAAATTTAAATTACTTACGAGATGATATATCAGTTAAGTATTTTGCTGAGGATGTGGCTTTTATTGATCTTTTTAGGATCCACTCTATCAATGCACATTTATTATTGGTTAAATTAAAAATTTGGTCCCTCTACTTGATATCATTTATTTAGAATCACTTTGTGACTTTCATGAAGTTGACGTGTTGAATTTCGAATGCCTTTGCCACTTAAATCAGTGCCATGTTGAAATTGAATCCATTGCTGTACTCAATACAGATTGCAATATGATGCTGGAATCACTCTGTGGCATTGAATGCTGTTTTCTAGAAAATTTAAATAACACTGACTGATGAAGACATCATGACTTGTTGGACTCAATCTTCTTGTTTTCTGATTTATAAAAACCCATGGGGAGTAGATCTGTTATGTGTAGCTTTTTATAGTCATGTTTTATTGGTATGTAGTGTTTAATTAATTCATTATATACTACCTAAATCAGTTTGCTTTTGTGTTCTGTTGAAATTTATTTTATGACATAGGGATGGGACATCAATTATACTTTCGGATGATGTTGGTCAACTATATATATTAAGCACAGGTCAAGGAGAGTCCCAGAAAGATGCCAAATATGATCAGGTACATGCATTAACATCCTATTATGATTTTCTCTTTCCTTTGCTACCATTTTGGTACTAATGTCATCTGCAAATATTTGCAGTTCTTTCTTGGTGATTATCGACCTCTGATTCAAGACACTCATGGTAATGTACTAGACCAGGTTAGTTAATCACTTGCTTGCTACCCTTTCTTGTCATTTATGAAACTGTTAGAACCAAGGAAGTACAGATGCAACATGGGTTACAGATACGATGACACACAAAAATACATCAAATTTTAAAAATTATAGGACGCAACACAGCTATAATCTAATATATAAAATTAACATAAAATAAAATTTTTAAATAAGGAGAGAGAATTCATGTTTTAAAAATGAACATAAGTCATTATAAACATAACATACAAAACAGCTGCAAAAATTAGCTTATTTCAATAATCGATTATATGTATAATCAATTATTGTTATAATTGATTATATTCTGATCAGTATTGGTATAAAAGTAAAAAAATTATAAAAATGCAATAAAAAGTATTTGAAGTGTCCATGTAGTATCCGACACGGATACATATCTGAGTCTGACACGGTTACAACATGGCATGGCTACTATTTAGAAGTATTCGTACGTCTTAGGTTAGAACATCTCGTTAGCTTGGTTGTGTTCCTATGTATTGGTTTATCATTTGGGTTAGGTTTTTTTTTTCCTCTATTTTTTTTACCTCAAGTGAAAGATTATGTACCCAAAATTCCAAATGCTACTTTTTTATGTTGAGAAGTCATTTTGGGCCAAACCAATTCTCAACATAGTTTCTTTTTAATGCATTTAGAAAACCAACTTGTTGATGTACGTTCTGTTATAGAAAGAAAATATATGGGAAGTTAATTTGGCCAAAACCAACTTTTCAATACATATAAAAAACAATGTAATGCAAAAAAAAAAAAAAAGGGAAGAAGAAAAGAATTTGGCTCCTATAAAATGAGGGTTTAACTTTAGAGGGAAAATTGGGAAGTTGTATTATATAGCCATTGATTAAAAAAACATCAGTTGAAATTGTGATGAAATGCTTGTAAATGTATAAACTATATAGTTGTTTGAATATGTACTGTTAATTTTTCAATTAATGGCTATAACTCATTAACTAATCACTTTTCCAGTTTTCCCTCTAAAGTGATTCCCTCACTGTCAGTTTAGAGGAGCTAAATTCAAAAGGTAAAAAAGGAATATTTGGGTACAAAATCTTTGACTTGTATTAAGAAGGGGGGATAGGAATATTAAAAAATAAAAGCCTTATGTTAAACTGTTAAAAGTGTAGTGAAGTACTTAATTTGCACACTGACACATTAGCTGATGCATTTTGGGATGGACCATTCACTGGCTTTGCTCGTGATACATTTTGTAGAAGCATACATAAGAAGTGATTTTGATGGGTGCATGCTGTTTTTTAAAATGGCTTTCCTTGATATTGTCGGTTTGGTTTTGAATGCATGTTTTATCTATTATCGTATAACCTCTGTGTTTCCTAATTTTAAGTAATATTAAAATTTGAGTCAGGAAACTCAAATTGTTCCATATCGGCGGAATCTGCAAGATTTGCTTTGTGATTCAGGTTATTTATTTTCTTGAATCTATTCTTATGCATATCTATTTCTTTGCTGTATTTCTTCCACGTTTCTTTATCCCCTCATGTATTCTTATAAATTGGTTATATGCTGCCAAACTTCCAGCAATGATACCATACCCAGAACCTTATCAGAGTGAATTTCAGCAAAGACGATTAGGAGCTTTAGGTCTTGAGTGGCGCCCATCATCACTAAAGCTTGCTGTTGGTCCTGATTTCAGTCTGGACCCAGATTATCAGATGCTTCCATTGGCAGACTTGGATTTGCTTACAGAACCACTGCCTGAGTTTATAGATGCTATGGAATGGGAACCTGAAGTTGAAGTGTTTAGTGATGATACAGATTCAGAATATAATGTCACTGAAGATTGCTCTTCTAAGGGTGAGAAAGGATGTTCAAGCTCCAATGCCTCCGGTGATTCACGGTGCAGCACAGATAACAGTGATGGGGAGGACATTCACATTGATAGCATTCGTAGATCAAAAAGGAAAAAACAGAAGACTGAAGTAAGTACAGACTGAAAATATAAAGTGAATACTGCTCATTATTTTTGTAAAACTTAAATCATTCCTGTTTTATTATTATTTTTTTTCTACAGACTGAGATTATGACTTCTTCTGGGAGACGCGTGAAAAGGAGGAATTTGGATGAGTGTGATAGCAATACTTTTGGCAGCAGCCGAAGTAGGAAGGGAAAAAGTAGCCAAAAAACATCAAGAAGGAAATCTTCTAAATCAAAATCTTCCAGACCTCAACGGGCTGCTGCACGCAATGCACTGCATCTATTTTCCAAAATTACTGGTACGCCAACAGATGGAGAAGAAGATAGTTTGGTTGGTGATTTTTCAGATAGTGAATCAACATTGCCAGAGTCTAATATTGACAGTGATGAATCCGATGGAACTTTACAGAATGACCAACTGAATTATTCTAAGGGAAAAGAAGTATCATATTATGAATCAGAGGACACAAAATCTCATGAGTTAACTGAAACTCATGTGAATTCAATGAACAAGAGGAGATTAGTTCTCAAGTTGCCAATTCGTGATATATCCAAGTCCACGAATGAGTTTGACTACCAGGCTGAGATAGTTGGATCATCATCAAAAACTGCCCAAGAAGTTACTGATTTTATTAGGAACAAACCAAGTTCTAAGGATTCAGGGTATTATTCTGGCAGTACAAGTTACCCTACAGTTGAAAGAACGGATCAAGTAAAACTGGGCCAGGTAACAGACCGTGTAGACTTGCTGGGTAAAATTAGATGGGGAATGGTTAGGGCTCGTTCATCTAAGCCTTTGAGAGTGGGAGAAGCTATGCCATCAGAAGCAAATCCCTACTCTGAAAAATGTCCTAATCATCTCGATGAAAAAGAAAATGTAAGTACTGGGCATGAGAAAGAGGACAAGGACTTCAGTGCATCAACCCCTGCTTTAGAAATCCAAAATGATGAGTATAAGGTAGATAGTTCGACAGAGATTAATGAAAATTGTGCTGGTACTACCTCACAGCCTTTGAATCCTACTGAGAATGGAAGAGAGATCATAGCTTCCAGCAGTTGCAGGGACAAAGATGGATCACTAATTCCTCAGGATACTGTTCCTGCTTTCGTCAGCTATAGTGGGGTTGACCAACTACCTGAACCAAATATTGGTTTTCCTTCTATTTCAACAAAACTAAGGTCTAAAAGGGGTTTAAGGGATCCTGAAAGTCCATCCAAGCATGAAACAAAACCTTCAGTGCTAAAGAATAGTGCATGTAGCACTCATGATAATAATAATTTGAATAATGAACAGCATGTGGTTGTCGATAACAACACTAGAGTAACATCTAATCAGGGAGAGAATGGATTTCAAGAAATATATCCTCAGATTAGACAAAATAGCACTTCACATGATTTGCTAGAGCCACATTCACATAGAGATAAAATGTATAAAGCTGTTTATAGAAGATCAAGATCACATAGGGCTGTGACTAATTTAGCTGACAGTAGTGGCCCGGGAGAATCCACCTCAAATGGGAGCAACAGTAATTTCAATGCAGCAGCAGACTTCAGTAATGGCACAAATGAGGCTATTCATACCAATGGATCCTTAGAGTTGGAACCAGCCGCTTGCGACCCAAATTATGAACGGAGTAATCTCAAAGTGCTGCAAGGACATGGAAATTGTTTGGTTAAAAGTCCACAGAATGTTTCCACAAGTGGAGGACAACTCGCTGAAGTAGAAAGGGGCTCTAATTCAAAATTGACTGTAGGTTTGAGGTCCACTAGGAGTCGGAGGTCTAGTTATAATATTCGTGAGGCTAGTCCTGTAAATAAAAGGAAATCACTACAATCAGCTACCAAAGGATCTTGGTTGCTGTTATCAACCCATGAGGAAGGATGCAGATATATTCCACAACAGGGAGATGAAGTTGTATATTTGAGACAGGTTAGTCATCAGAGATTACACTGTATTTTATCTGATAGTAAATTTTTAACTTTTGCACAAGTGCTTTTTTTTTTTTAATTTCAAATTTTGAGTAATGTGTTTACCTATGAAAATATCTGTTTTTCAGGGGCACCAGGAGTATATAGATTATTGCCATAAAAGAGAGTCAGGGCCTTGGGTATCACTTAAGGGACATATAAGAGCTGTAGAATATTGTAGAGCTCAAAGCCTAGAGTATTCCCATGTTCCAGGGTCTGGTGATAGCTGCTGCAAAATGACCCTTCAGTTTGTAGATCCTAATTCAAGTGTAGTTGGCAAATCTTTTAAATTAACCCTACCTGAAGTGACTAGTTTCCCAGATTTTCTTGTTGAAAGAACTAGGTTTGATGCTGCTATGCAAAGAAATTGGACACGCAGGGATAAATGCAGGGTTTGGTGGAAGAATGAGGATAATTCCTCTGGTAATTGGTGGGATGGTCGAATTCTGTGCGTGAAAGTCAAATCTTCTGAATTTCCAGACAGTCCATGGGAGAGTTGTACTGTTCGGTACAAGAGTGACCTCACTGAAACACATTTGCATAGTCCTTGGGAGCTTTTTGATGCTGATACTGAATGGGAACAGCCTCATATTGATGATAACATGAGAAATAAACTGCAATCCGCCCGTCACCAAATTACAGCAGTCGGGCAATACAGTCCAGGTATCTGTCCAAAAATTCCATAGCAGAGTTTTTTGAGTTTGTGCGCAGGTGAATGAAAATATTCACGTTGTGATTAATATCCAGGATCGTTATGGAGTGCATGAATTGAAGAAAATTTCAAATAAGTCCAAATTTATCAACAGGTATTCCATCTAGCCTTTTTGATTCGAAACTATGGTGTGTATGAATAACAGTGCATTTGGTTCAAAGGAGGGAAGGGGGAGATTTTAATAGATTGGAGATGAAGGGAAGGTTCCCTTGTTTGGTTTGGTTCTAGAGAAGGGGAGGGGAGTGTAAGACAAATGTTACCTTGTTTAGTTCGCAAGGGAAGGAAAGGGAAAATATTGATAATATATCGTTATAACCTTAATAAATAAAAATAGAGGAGATGAGAGATAAAATAAGATTTTGGAGCAATTTAGTCTATACAGTTCAAAAATTACAAATAACTTTCCTTCCCCTCCAAATCCTCCAATAATAGGAGGGCATTTCTCTCTCCTCTCCAAATTTTTGAACAAAACAAGGTAAAATTTTTATAAAAAAGAAATCTGTCCCCTCCCTTCCTTCCATTTTCTTCCAAGCAAACCCATTATAAACATTTCTGCTAAATTTGCAGGTTTCCTGTTCCTGTATCTCTTGAATTGATTCAGTCAAGGTTGGAGAACAATTACTACCGTAGTTTGGAGGCACTGAAGCACGATGTGGCAATTTTACTGTCTAATGCCACCTCTTTTCTTGAAAAAGATGCAGAGCTGTCAGCAAAAATCAAACGCCTATCAGAATGGTTCACACGGACATTATCATCTTTATAGCTCTTGGCTTTCCGGGGGCAACAGGCCAGCATTAAGGCCAAAGCAACCCAGCTGGTTATTTTCCCCCATATATTTTTTGTAGATAGATTTTTTAATTATACCTTGGATTAGTTTTTCCTCGCTCGCTGAATTAGGTTCTGAGGATAGAGATAGGAATATCGGGATAAAGTAGCATTTGGCTGTGGAAAATTTCTGCGGCTATATTCATTGTTTGTACAGAGACACCACATTGATAGCAAATGCATAATTCACATTCATAATTTCTGGTCCCTGTCTTCTGGTATGGTTGGGATAATACCGATACTTTACAATTTTGATAATTGAAGTTTCTAAAATGAAACAACTTGAATGGCATATAATTTAAGTATCAAAAGATGACAATGACTCAATGAGTAGTCATCTATGAATGTTTAATCATCTTCAAATAGTCAATCAGAATATCTTAAAATATTATTAGGTTTAAATAACTTTTTGGTCTTTTACAATATATAAGCTTGATTGTGTTTGTCTTAATTTTTTTCTTTTAATCTCTTTCTTTTTTGTTTGGTTTCATTTTAGTCTTTTGACTAGGGGTGTAAATGGTTTGGGTTAGGTTGGGTTTAGGGGTGTTGAAGACCCAACCCAATTAAAAATAATCGAGTTGGGTCGGGTTTGTATTTTTTTTTCCAAAGCGACCCAACTTTAATCAGTCGAGTCAGGTCATCGAGTTGGTCAAATAAAATATTAAAATAATTTATATATTTGAAAAAATAAATATACTTAATTAGTTGAACTCATTCAACACATGTTTAATTTAAAATACAAGTCTAACCACACAAATTTAACACTAAAAAAATACAATATATGTGAATAATATAATATTTTAATTTTTTTATTAAAAAAATAATAAATTGAGTTGGGTTGGGTTGGGTTGAGAATGCATCAACCCGAACCCAACTCAAACTTAATCGGGTCAGCCAAAATTGAACCCAACCTAACCCGATGACCCGATTCAACCCGCTAAAATATTTTTATTCCTTATATTATAAGATTTTTTATTTTAATCTGTTATTGTTATATTGCATCACTTAACAAGAATCTTAATGTCGAAGGCTAAATGAGATATATATATATATATACACACACACACAAATTTAAAAGGATCAAAACAGAAATAACCATATATTATAGAAATTAAAAAGTCATTTGAATCCTATTAATGCTTTTGGTAACTAAATTGAGTTTGACAGGTTTATAGTGTGTTTGGAAGGTGGTAGAAAGAGAACGGAGGGAGTTTGCGTGAGGGAGGGGTTAAGATTTTTCACTTTGTTTGTATGTTTATATCAGCTAGACATATACTTCCTACTGTGTAAAGGTTCTATGTGTAGAAAGCTTACATATTTGTGTTAAAAAATTGATATAATTATATAGGCTTAAATATGTTTTAAGTCCTTCCAGATATGGTTCTATTTGGTTTTAGTCTTTGAATTTTTTTTGTTATTTTTAGATCCTTAACAGTTTTTTAGTGTTCTTTTTTAGTCCTTACCATTAACTATAGTTAATTTAGTGCTGATATGGTTAACAAAATAAAGAATATTACTTAAGATAATTAAGGTAACGAAGAATATTTTAAATTAAGATAATTAGATTATTTTTAGGTACGTAATTCAATTAAGTAATGTATATATTATTTTATGTAAATAAGATAATTACATATAATTTATTTTCCATTTTTAATATATTATGAATAGTGATTTTTTTTGCCTTTTAATAGTGTTCTTACTTTTCAATTCACTAATTTACTTTTAACATTATACTTTTTTTAAAAATACAATGTTAAAAATTATTAATTTATTTTTAACATTTTACCAAATAAATTATAAAAGTAAAATGTTAAACGTACAATGTTAAAAATCACCTTAAAAAATAAAAGTAAAATGTTAAAAAATAATTTTAAAAAATAACTTAAATAATTTACTTTTTAAAAGTACTGTTCATAATATATTAAAATAAATTATATATAATTACCTTATTTATATAAAATAATAAATACATTACTTAATCGAATTACGTACCTAAAAATAATCTAGCTATCTTAATTTAAAATATTCTTCATTACCTTAATTATCTTAATTAATATTCTTTATTTTGTTAGTTATGTCAGTACTAAATTAATTAGAGTTAATGATAAGGACTAAAAAAGAATACTAAAAAAATGATGGGAATCTAAAACTAACAAATTTTTTTGCAAGAGCTAAAACCAGGCAAAGCCATATTTGTAGGAACTTAAAACATATTTAGACCAATTATATATCATGTAAATTTTTAATTTTTGACCATTTATCTTTAGAAGCATAGTTTTGACCTATAAGACTAACTTTTTAGGTAAGTTCCTCTCCAAAACAACCTAGATTTGAACTTTTAACATTGCAAGTAAAGTTTATCTTAAATTATAGTTTACTTTATTATGACTAAGCACCTATGCATATCATGATTTGAGTTTTGCAAGAATTACATGTTATAATTTAGGTTAAATTATTCATTTAGTACCTGTTGTTGATGTTATTTTAAGCATTAGTCCCTACACACACAAAAATGTAAGTTTTAGTTCTTAAACTTGTATTTTTTTATTGAGGATTGGTCCCTACTATTACATCTTTGTTAATGATGTCGATGCATGACTGATGTGATTGACACATGGTAATGACATGGCTAAAACATGACAATGACATGAGTAAAAATTAATCATTTGGTCCATATAAATGATATTATTTTAAAAATTACTCTTTGTATGAAAAAAATGAATTTTAGTTCCTATACTACCCCTATTAATACAAAATGGTTTTTACCATTACATTCTTCCGTAACTTTGTCAATCTAAAACTCTCGTCATCTATGTTATGAAAACCAGACCAACTGGTCAGACTGAAAAACCAATAAATTGCTCACCTAACCTGTTCAAATAAACTACAGAACTGGTCTAAAGAAAAATCGCTCAAAAAACCGATCAAAAATCAGCCAAAAATCGATTCAAAACGGGTTAACGAAAAATGCTTAATACAACATTATTTAGATTTTTTTCTTAAAAAAATAAAAACCAAGGTAAAGTATTTATCATTTTCTTTTTTATTTTAAATATAAACTTGTTTTTATTAATAAATATTGATGTGTATAGTTAAAAGTTATACTTAAGTATCATGAAATATTTGATTTGCACTTTTGTAGGTATTGTAAATATAAAGAACCTATAAAATTATTTTTTATTTTTAATTTTTAGTATTATAAAGTTATGATATTATTTTTTTTAATATTATTTTATGTATTATTTAATTATTATTATTATTTTATTAATACCAATTCGACCACGGTTGAACCATTGAACCTTAAAACAGTTCCTTGACCGATTCAATGACCAATCCGATTTTAAAAACATTGCTCGTCATCATTATCATCATCAGAACTAGAGTCGTGCATGCCTCCCAATAATGATTGGAAACAGTCTCCTATGTACGAGAAAAGGTGATTGATGACAATAACTTGAGAGGAAGATACAAATGGAAAAAGGCTCCCAATAATGGTTGGAAATACTTATTGTCATCTTCTAAATTCTTCAAATTAGAATTCAATAAGTGTACAATTTTCTCAATGGATGATCAATTTTCAACATTGCAATTATTAAGGCGTCATTTTTTTAAAGTTGGAAGCAATGACTCAAGTCTGAATGTCTATTGTTTTAGCTTCTGTTTCTACTATTCTATATATGTACTGTTAAAGGTTGGAAATTATGGAAGATACAAGAAAGGTGTGATAGAAGAAAAACTAATGGTTTCTAGAAATTGATTTGGTAGGATTGGAAGGGGTGGGCTTGGTGATTGAAGGAACTAAGGTGTTCATGGATAGAGAAGGTATAGGAAAGCACATTCAAGTTAGATCTAAGAAAGTGCTCATCACAGCGCTTTGCAAAGAAGGCATCTCACCTATGTGGATGGCATCAATGTTGAAACTTATAACCCATATGAATCATCATCAGCAATGCTTCTTGACAGAGTTAAGAAAGAATGTAATGACATGAGTTATCTAGTAATAAAAAAGATAGTAATGGACTAAAACTTGCATTTTTTTCATACAGAAATTAATTTCTAAAGTAGTATCACCTATATGGACTAAATGATTAAATTTGAGCCACATCATTGCCACGTGTCAACCATGTTAACCACACCTTGATTTTGTTAACAAAGATGGAACGGTAGGGACCAATCTTCAACCAAAAAAAAATGCATGTATAAAAACTAAACTTACACTTTTTTTGTTCAAAGATTAATATATAATATTATAACGATAGAAATTTTTTCCTTGAACATGAGAACCATTATATCAATTACATCTTGTTATCACCCGGTGAACAATATTGTAAAAGCAACATGCTACTCTTCAAGCAATCTTTTTTAAAGGATGAGAGATCATTGTTCATTTTCTATATTAAAAAGAAAGTAACTTTCTTTTACACCCTTTAGACTTATATGAGTAAATACACAATGAGTAATGATAACCGCCCACCTTATTATGAAATTGAAATAAGAGATAGGAAGAAAGAAGAAAAGGTGGATAGGGAAAGTAATAGATGTTATTGTCAAGGAGATAAGAAAAAATGAGATGAAAAAGAAAGTGAATCTATATTGAGTGTTTTCCGTACATAATTTTGGTCTTTAAAAGTGACACCTTATTGTAGTTTTTAAAAGTGGTGTACAATTTATTCTCCGAACATGCCAAGTTATTCACAATTTTGTCATGTTAATGACCATTAATAAATTATGATGGATTAGCTGATGTGACACATAAACCAGACGTGTATTATTAATTGCCCAATTAGATAATTTAGCCCTTGAGAGTGACAACTAGTATAAATTTGGTTCATAAAAATATTGGTGTCAAATTAATCCCTAAATGTGTCAACCACTTTACATTTTAATCCTTCCATCTATGAGTATTAATTAAGTTAATGGAATTATAACAAAATTATTTAATTGTCATTTATATGCAATTTTATCATCACTTTTTGATAATGTCATTAATCTTATATTGCATGTGAAATAAACTCAATAATTTACTTATTTATTTATTTGTTTTTTTATTTTTGCAGCAAGAAAGATTGAAACGCCAAATTACACTTAAAAATTATGTGAGAAAGATATATCAGGCAAATCTTAGATGAGAAAACTACCACAACCTATATGCAGAGTGTTTAATAAATACAAACCTAGATCAAAGTGGTGAGAGAAGTCAGCCAACCAACTGTAACCTGGTTTCTTTCCCCTAGGTCATGGAAAATCTTAACCTCCCAATCTTTCTTCAGGAAAACATGGATCAATCTACTATAAATGAACATAGATAAGACATAACGCATCTCTTTGTCATGAGATGAACAACTAAAGTAAAGTCACTCTTAGTTCATAACTTAGGCATTTTTTTGTCCCAAATATTAAACTATAGAATCCCCCACATCAAGAGGTAATGGCGCTAGTTGATATCATTCCTAACAATCTATGATCCACTTGCTCGAGTAATCATGAACACTCTTCCACATCCATCCAGTTGTCTTCATGCATAGAACCATCATTGCACCTCACCTAAACATCAATTGCAAGCTATAATCAATTTCTATGTTGGTTTATTTTATGTACAATATAAGATAAACAATAATATTATCAAAAACTAACGTTAAAACTACGTAAAAATGACAATTGTATCATTCAATTAAAATTCGGTTACACTTGATTAACAATTATAACAATTATAGATGAAAGGATGAAAGTGTAAAAAGATGTTGATACATTTAAAGACTAATTTGTGCACTAATATTTTTAGGAACCAAATCTACAATGTGTTATTTTTAGGACTGAATTATACAATTATTATATAATTAGGTGACATTTAACGGTACACACGTGCGATTCATGTGCCACATTAATAAATTCACCAAACTTCATTAGCAGTCTTTGACATAAAGGTAAAATTGTGAACAAGTTGACACATTCAAGACTAAATTATATACTGACACTTAGAGATCAAAGGTAAACAAAATGTCACTTCCAAGGATCAAATTGTATATTTACTGCACTTACATCTACTATTATATTTGCTTCCAAATCCATGCAAAATCATATTAACATTTTTACAGAATCATATCTATTTTCATCTGAACATCAAACCCCTTTTAGGGGCAGATGGATGGACTGATTTTATACAAAATCTCTATATCTGTGTTCATCAGCGTCATCCCTTGTGTGAAAGAAAATCCAATTGAACTTTTAATAAGACCTTTTCATCAAACAATATCGCATAGCACAACAAAAAAGCATGGCATTTTGATTCCTAACTTACCACCAAGAAATTTAGGCCCATCCATAAAATTTATCAGCACTGACCAATAACAGTGTGTCTATTAACTATTGTAATCATTCGATCTCAGGAACTGCAGTTAAACAGGTAACACAAATACTTCAGTATTATTGTCTCCGCATCAACCAAGTTTTTCAGATAACCACAAATTATCTCTCCTCTATCATATATTGGACAATAAAGCCCATATTTGTTTTAGCCTAAATTTTGAGAAATAGTTTTTTCCCATAAGTTTTTCAGGAAGTTGACAAGAAAACCGATTAACTTCTCAAAATAAGCTAAACCAAATATACACAGAATATGTTAGATCTCCCCAATATTGAACCTTGATCTGAGGAAGCACAAATTTCAGTCTCTCCATCGGAATCCACAGTTTGGGTTGCAACAAACGAAAAAAAGTGTCATTCCCTCTTCCCCTCTGGCTGTTGCCTGCATAAAAAAATTCAGATGTTCTATAAGTAATTAAAATAAAGTTTCTTAACATGCACAGTTTGAAATTTTGCCAAAAATGCATTCAAAAGGGTTGTGAAGAAATGAGCATTATTTCTTCAATGCTATTTCAAAGGGAAGTACAACATTTCATATTCAAAAGGATATACTGAATTTTCTTTCATCTATACAACTTATCTGCATCATTTTTTGTCCACAGATAGACATGATTTTAGAGTTTAAAGTGTAGCATGGGCATTTGCAGCCAATAGGAGGTCCCTCATTAAGGTGTGCCAAACTAGTGTCTAGTGTTCAGTTAAGAAACCAATTTAGCATTTGAAGAAAAAAAGGAAGTAATTTATATCGAGGTTATCAGATCCTTAATCTAGAATTGGAAGACCAATTTTCCAAATCATGAATCAAATCTTATCATGAATAGTGTGATACATGATCAACAATTAAAAAAGAAACATTTAAAAGATAAAGATATTAGCATTTTTAAGTCAAACAAGTAAACAACTCATTACATAAAAGTTCTACATATAACTAAAACACTTCCTATTTAGCAAAAAAAAAAAATAGCCTTTGTTTCTTATTTGAGGAAAGACTGCAGAAAGACCCAACAAATCATCACAGTACAGCAATATGTTTTCCAAAAAGAGAAGGCAAAATTTATGCATTGCAACAATCTACCCAGAACCATG
This sequence comes from Spatholobus suberectus, assembly GCA_004329165.1. Taxonomy (NCBI): domain Eukaryota; kingdom Viridiplantae; phylum Streptophyta; class Magnoliopsida; order Fabales; family Fabaceae; genus Spatholobus; species Spatholobus suberectus. Next base: position 27,585,945 of record CM014729.1, read on the forward strand.
AACAATACAATGATGGATACTAGAGCGGCACGACAAAACATGCAGAATAAGAGTCAAACTTGTTCAGGCTTAATTTTCATTCTAAACTTGGGCTGCCTGACATTCCAACTAATGAATGTCACCAAACCAAAACAATGTAAAGACAGAAAAAAGGTTCTCAAGCTATGTAACTATAACCTATACAATGATCTCATGCCTCCTAGTATCTATGCAATAGTCATCATACTTTTATAACCCTAAACAGATTCACACTAGGATTTGATATCTTAAGCAGCACAAACACAGAATATCTGCACACCTTTACACATTATCAAATTGTCAAGACTTTAACTTTCTTTTTTGTTGCTCTACTTATGCAACTCACTTCTTCCAAATTAAGCGGGCAAGAGTAGAAAGATCAGCACTAAAGTTAAACACTGAAAATTTGTAATATATCCACAAAACAATAAACTCATTACTATCCTCAAATCTTCACGGCTCTACCTCCACATCGTTCCATGCACACACGGAAGTACAACCTCTTTTCCCTCTAAATTCTTAACACCAAGATAGCAAAAATAACAAAACAATTCCTCAGTTTCATAATTAGAACAGGGAGTTTACCTGGAAAAAGACAGCTTCACCATGATTGCATTGAGTGCATCGAACAGACTTGGTTCGAGGAAGTGTTGGATCTGCAGCTACATCCTGCAACACTTGAGTGCGCTCTCCAACAGAGTGATGTATCTCATTCCTATACACACAGAAGTTATCAGCAACTTCCTGAACAACCACAACAACAACAACAAACAAACAACTAGTCAAACAAGTATATCCCATCAAAATTGATCGTATCAGAACTGCAAAGAATCCCTCCCAACACCACCTTCAAAAGAAAGGCAACCAACAAAATTGACCCATGCTTGGTACAGCTTAAATCCAGAAAATAAACGTTATTTTCCGCTAAAAAAAATGAACTTTTTTTGTCCCAAAATAAACTAATGCAAACAAGCACTTGATATGGCAAAAGCATGAAGGAAAATTTCAGTCCCTGACAGTCTTATATTTCAAAACAAAAATTGGTTGCTTTCTTTCAATCAGAGATGTGGGGTGTGTGAAGGGTATACGAAAAGGGGTAAAACTAAAAGAGAAGAACCTGATGGTCGCAGTTGCGGCATGCGTAGAGAAGAATCTTCTGTTCTCTGTCTTCCTTAGGGTACAGAATGTTGTTGCTGAACCACAATCAATGAATCAACAAAAAGAAATAAAAAAATAATAATAAAGAAAATCGAAGAGGAAAATGAAAAGGGGACTAACCATTCGCGGCAAAATTTCATGGTACTCATCTTGGCAACGATGAGAATGGAGTAGGAGACCTACTCGATACTCCTTCTTCGCTCCTTTGCGTGCTCTTGTTTTCCCTCCTTCTCTCTCTCTATTATTTAGTAGTCTAAATATGAACAATCTGACACTTTTTCGAGATTGTCCATAGTTTTTGTATTTTTTTAATGTTTATAATAATTTCTTTTATAAGAATACAAAATATAATATTTTTTAAACAATTAAAAATAATTTGTGAAATATTTTTAAATGATTAAAAAAATTAATGTAGAGATAAAAAAAAAAAAATATTGTGTACAATCTAAAAAAACATTAAGAATGTCAGTGTAATTTACTGTTTTAATTAAGGTTGAACTAACAAGGAGGTACTTGAATTATTTGAAAATTTTAAAATAATTAGTATTTTAATCTATGAATTGCATAAAATAAATATTTATTTTTAATAACTTAAATTTATAATAAATAGATATTTCTGAATATATAAATTATATTATAATTAAAATTTGTAATAAATAAATGTTTTTGAAATATAGATTATATTTTAAATTTATAATAAACAATTAGTATAATACAATGTTAAATTTTAATTATTGATAATTTCTTTTAAAAAAATATTGAAATTCAATTTAGAACTAAAAATATTGAACATGATAAATTGAAAGAGATAAAAGATTAAAAAATCTCTAAAAATGTCTCATTGAAGAACGACAGCTAAAAACACTCTTGTTGAAAAATAGCAGCTAAAAAAGCTCTCGTTCAAAATAACTATTATCAAAGTTGTCAAAATGGATTATGGACTCGTGAGCCAACCTGGCTCACCACATATTTGAGCTGGGTTGATTTGGTAAATTTGGCTCGCTTGAGTGGTAGGTCAAATTTAACCCGGCTCACTTGGCTCGTGGCTCACCCCGGTAGAACTTGTGGTGAGCTGAGTTGGGTCACAGGTTGAGTTTTTTTTAAAAAAATATAGCTATTATACTAACTTTCAAACCATTATCAGGTGTAGAAGAAATAAAATTACAAGTTTGATGATGGATGGCATTTGGTGCTCTGAGGAAGAAGTCTTGAAGAGAGAGGCTCAAAGTTTTTTTAGAGAGCTTTTTCAAAATAGAAAGTCCCTATGATTCCTACAGCCTTCTCTTGGGTGGCATTCCTAAATTAGTTTAGAGCTATACAATTCCTTGGTGCAACCTGTTTCTTGAGAAGAGGTAAAAAAAGCTATTTTCTTTATTAGCCCTTACAAAGCTCTAGGTTCGGATGGCTTTCAGTCGATCTTTTTTCGTACTTATTGGCAGGCTGTTAGGAATGATGTTTGGGAGATGGTGGCACAAGCCTTTGTCTCTAGTCATTTTAATCCATCGCTTGCTGAAACTCTCATTATCCCAATTCCTAAGGTGGACACTCTAATTGCCTTCAAGGACTTTCAACCCATCAATTTGTATAATGTATTTAAGACTATATTAAAGGCCCTTGTTCAGCACATGAGACCATATCTTGATTTTATGATTGGTCCTTGCCAAAGTAGTTTCATTTTAGGGTTAGGGACTAGTAATAATACTCTTATAGCCCAGGAGATTGCCCACTTCATGCATAAGAAAAAAGGTAAGACGAGTTACATTATTTTCAAGATTGATTTTGAGAAGGCATATGATCAGGTTGATTGGAATTTTTTTGCAACTTACTTTGTCTAAGTTTGGCTTCCCTCCTTAAATTATTAGGCTTATAATGAATTATACCATTTCCACATCTCTTTAATTGAAATGGAATAATGAGGTGTTGGATGGTTTATATCCCCATAGAGGTCTTCGACAAGGGGACAAGGGATCCTATGTCCCCATACTTGTTTAGTTTGTATTATGCATGGAAAAGCTTGTTATTTTCATTCAGGAAAAGATACAAGCAAATCTTTGGCAGCCAGTAAAAGTCTCTAAATCCAAACCTAAGGTCTCTCATTTATTTTTTGTCGATGATTAGCTCCTTTTCACTAAGGCAAAAGCCTCCCAAGTTCGTCTTGTTCAATAAATGCTTGATATTTTTTGTAAGGCCTTGGGGTTCAAAATTAATTTGGCCAAATCCCAGTTCTTAGCTTCCAAGAATGTGAGTCGTTAAAAGATTGTGAAGAGCCACAGGTTATACATAGCATAGATAAGAATGGAATTCAAAGCTGTTTTTGCTAAAGTTACATGCCCAACCTTATTGAGGAGTTTGGATTTCCACCCTACTAGTCCAGTGTTAATTCAGTCAAGAATGAAGGAGAAATTAGCCTTTATCACACGCCCTGTAAAAATAGGAAGCCCCAAGTATTGTCCAATCTTTTGAGTATGTCGTGAAGTGCTAGATTATATCATAAGGAACTTTATTTGGGTGGAAACCAAGTTGCCATTGGGTGAATTGGCACACTATAACTCAACCTAAGGATAGAGGAGGATTGGGCATTCAAACCTCTCGTGAAGCAAATGTGTCTCTTCTAAGAAAGCATGTGTGGTCTTTGTTGCATAAGCCTAATAAAATTTGGGTTCAGATGCTTTTCGAAAAATATCTTAGAGGTAATTTAGTTTTGTGGTTGAGAAATTATACTAGTTGTTCCTACTCTTGGGCGTCCATTGTGAAAGCAATTGAGATTCTTGAACTAGCTTTCGATTTCATCCTGGCTAAGGCTATGTATCTCTCTGGTTCGATCGGTTAACTCCAGAAGGTCTCATTTATCAATTAGTGCACTATGAGAATATTCAAGATGTCAATCTTACTTTTTGGGATATTTGGCAGGATGGTATGTGGAATGGAATAATGTTGCTACCTTAGTTCCGTTGTGGATTAAGGAAAAGATAAATAGTTTCTACCTGAATGATGATTGTCCTTAAAGCATTGTATAGGATGCCTCTCCCACCTAGTTGTTCACTATTAACTCCACTTACCGCTGGCTCACAAGGGCAAGTATCACTTATGGTACTTCAGTTGAGAACGAATCCTAGGTTTAGCCTCTTCCTTTACTTGAGAACATTAAATTTTTTCTTTGGCTCGTACATCATAATAGCTTACCTACTAACTATTTCCTTGTGTATAAACATCTTTCTATAGATTCTTCTTGTCATAGGTGAGGTCAGCATCAGGAATTTATCCTTCATCTTTGCTGAAACTGTCCAAAGTCTTAAAGCGTTTGGAATGTTCTCAATTTGGACATTTCACACATTTCATCTTCCTTGGATAGCTCCAGTTGGTTTTGTTCCCATATTAATGGTTTGCATGGCATCCTTTTTGCAATTACATGTTGGCTAATCTGGAAATCTCGCAATGCTACTACTTTTCAGGATCATATTTGAGTTTTTGGTTTCTGGTTAATCAAATAAGCAATTTGCATTCTATAGTCCAAAATGTCTTCACCAAACTAGTCCGCTTGTAGTAGGTTAGGGTTGTTCGTTGACATCCACCTTACATCAACTCCTTCAAGCTCGACACCGATGCAGCTCCTTAGGCAATCCTGGGCACTCAGGGTATGGTGGTCTTATTAAGGACTCTCTTGGTAATTAAAGGGTTGGTTTTTCAGGGTTCCTGTGGCTTCACTACCTGTTTTAATGCTGAACTTTTTGTAATCATGTATGGTCTTTCAACTTGCATGGTTCGCAGGCATTCGTTCTCTCATTTGTGAATATGACTTGAAGTTTGCTCTTCAACTTGTGCAATATGAGATAATGCCTTTTCATCCTTATGCGCCTTTGATTCAATGGATCCAAACTCTTGTCTAGAGGGAGTGGAATGTCACATTCACTCATACTCTCCGAGAAGGGAATGGGTGTGCTGATTAGTTAGCCAAATTGGGCTCTACATCAGGCTTTACTTACATTTATGGATAGCTTATCCTCATAGTTTACAGCCTATTTTACTTCTTGATACTATAGGTATTCACTTGGTTAAAATATCCTAGTTTTCCTTGTAGCTTTTCTCTTTTGTATTTCCTACTAATCCAAAAAAAAAAACCCAATTATTTAATTCTATTCCAATCATAATAAAGGATAATAGTATACTGTTGGAACCAAAGACGTAGAAGCGTCTAAACCCTCAATGTTTTGAAGATAACAAAGCTTATTAATGTTTATATTAGTGTGTATAAACTAACCCTATCACAGCGAAAGACGAAGACTCGCCAAGAAGGACCGTCCAATTGATGCAACAATGACCGTCCAGTGGACACTTTGAAGACCGTCTAGTAAGACGCAATCAAAGACCATCCAGATGAACAGACCGAAGGCGATCATCTAAATCTCCAGTATTCATATATTCAAACGACTGAGTTTTTCATTATGAACATCAATCACGTCTATCCACCTTGAAACCTACACAGTACCACTCAAATGAGCTAACGTTCAAAACGGTCTGAAACATCAACATCAAGTCAGTACAAAAGCACAACAGAATGGGTAAAGCAAGTCAACTTATCAAGCTGACAAAACAGATGAAGAAAGTTCAGAAGAACAGACTGTCGGCGCAGCCCTGAAACTTCTATTGTAGTGCAAGTTTTCAACTGCCACGCCTGACTTTTCTAAAAAGATAGTTTGCACGCGCCTCATCACATGAAGAGACAAGATATCTATAACGAATCTCTTTCCTGAAGATTGTATATATACGCACATCAACAAAAAGCAAAATAGAGAACTGTGAGATAGGTGGATTCTTGTTTAAAACAACAACATATACTTTCTTCTGTGATATCCTGTCAAGAGCATCCAGTGGACGATAGTCATTTTGTTTGTAAAAATTCTCAAAGTGATCCTGAGTCTAAGTTTTAAAATCCTCACTACGTGAGTCGATCTTTCCTCAAATTTTTTTTGAGCGTTGTGAAAGCCTGGAGAGGCTTAGTGTAAAAAGAATACTTGGGTTAAGCAATCTGGGTAGATTGCGTTGTAAAGCCTGAAGAGGCCACGAACAATACTTGTAACCAAAGATCAGTTAGTAGAAACCTTCTGGGTGAAGGGACTAGACGTAGCTTAGGTTGAGTGAACCAATATAAAACTTTTGTGTTTTCTTCTCTCTATCCCTTCTCTTAAAACGCTTTGTTTAGACTGATCTATCTTTTTCGAAAAGTTTTTTAAACGCACAATTCAACCCCCCCTTCTTGTGCGCTTTTTCTTATTTCATATACTAACTTATCTTTTCATGTATAGATATAGTATTGGAATGTGGATATGACTTTCCAAATCATTAATATATATAAACTGTGAGACACAATATAATAAACCTATTGATACTTTAGTTTTTATTAAGCGCATCAAATTTTTATCACCTCAATTTTACTTTTGTATATTTTTTTTGATACTTTTTTACTCATGTATTCTATTTTTTTTAATTTTTTAATTTTAAGCGAGCCAATCTATATAACCCACCAACTCGTGGTGGATTGAGCCAGGTTGAACATTTTTTGGCTCACCAAAAAGTGAGTTGCGTTGAGTTGACTCACTTTTTGACCAACCTATGGTGAGCCAACCCGAATAAGCTAGGCTAACTCACTTTGATAGCTCTAATTTAATATATAGGGTAGATTTCTTAAATTAATTTTTTTAATTGAGTCTTTAAATTAAAAAGTAGGTTCTTATTGTTAGTTTTTGATAATTTGAAATTGTCAAAAATAACAAATTGTGATGATTTTAAAAATTTTGGGGACTCAATTAAAAAAATTTACATAATCAAGGACTCAATTAAAAAAAATAGTTTAAAGATTTATTTAAATTTTTTAAATAATTCAAGAATCAACTTAATAATTTAACCTTTAATTAACTCTGTCCAAGTTTTTTTTTAATTTTCATAATAATTTAAAATTTTCTTAGGCTATCTATTAAAGTTATTCTTATAAAAGATTTAATGACAAAAAGTAAATTTCAAATGATAAGTTTAGAAAATCTAAAATAATAAAAGATCATATATAAAATAAATAAAAATTAATCATGTTTTTAGTCTCTAAAAAGTTTAAAAACTTTAGTTTTAGTTCTCATTTTTAAAATGCATGGTTTAGTCCTTTTTTTTCTCTAAAAAATAGCCCAACTTTGATTCTAAATATTAATGTTTTTAGTTAAATAGTTACATGTCTCACATGAAGTCATGTCACCCCTTACTAACATGACCAATTAATCAGACATGGCACATTTCCGTAGAATTTATTGGCCAAGTCATCATCAAAAGCCTTGAGGTTCAAAAAACAATTCAAGTAAAAGGAATGACATTCATTAATTAAAAAAACTTAAATATCTTTTTTCTCTTTATAAACATAGCAATTTTTAGTTTTAGTCTTTGTAAAAAAAAATTTATTCTTCACCGCTCTAATGTCCAAAGTATTTTGTTTGGTCTTTACTGTTAGATTTCGTTAGAAAAATGCCAATGTAACTAACAAAAGTCCAGATCCATTTGCCCTTCTCACGCAAGATTAGTGATGCCACATGGAATCTAAGTACGATCATGATGTGTCTCACATTAGGGTTTCTCTTTCCATCTTCCTTTATTGCCACCCCACTAACCCTACCCTCTTCCTTGGCCACCCCTTTCGTGACTCTACCTTTACCCCTCCCTCTTCCCCAACCACTCCTTTCCACTACCCTTATACTCAAACAAGATTTTCAAAATAACATTTACAATACAGCAAAACCAATTCACCCATTAAAACCTTTTTTCATTATTATAGAATCAATTATATATCACTCAACCATCTAGTGATCAATAGAATGAAAATAATATTGACTCAATTCAAGGAAAGAAAATAATAACAGAGAAAAGAAGGAGAAATAAAGTATATGTGAAGAATAAGAAGTAGAAACAAAAGCATAAAGCAAATGATGGAAAGGTGGTGAATGATACCTATAACACCCCAATTTTTTATTTTGTTTTCTAATAATTTTGTTCGCATCACAAATGAAGTGAAAAAAAATAAAAATAGTCTTAAAATATAATTCTATGAATTATTTTTTGCTTAGAGCTCAAGTTTAAGCTATTAGTTTAGTTAAAACCTGTATTGTGTTCTTGAGAGGCAATATATGTCTACACTAACTTATGTAAGTGAATGACTATGTTTTATGTGTCAATTGAGTGTGATTAATGGTAATTAATCATACTTAGGTCAGTGGAAAGTTCAAGTGCAAATTTAGCAATTTTAGATAAAATAATATTATTTTATTTGGTTTTAAGTGCATATATTACAAGGAGCAAAATTGGAGCAAAGCCGAATCCAAAGTAGTGTCAATCACACCTATTGAAATTACCAAAATACCCTAGTGAACTTTTACAAAAATGGAAAGAAAAACTTCTTACGCCAAAACAAACATTTTTGCATGGCCCTTTTTGGGCCTACTTTTTTGAAAGTCCAAATCTTTGTTTTCTCTCTACAAGTGGCACCTCTTTTAGGTTTGGAAGGGTTTCCATTTTTAAAATTTTGACTCATAAATTTACCTACTTTATTCACTTGAAAACCATATGTATATAAGCCAAAAGTTAGAATTCCCCTTTCACTTTTAAAACACACACGCACACACACAGAGTGTATGAAACCACCTAGAGCTAAAGCTCCTTCCACCCTCCTTTTGATTCAAGTATTCTCTCCAAACTTTAAGAGGTAAAAGATAAGTTTTCCTTCTCTTTTCTCCCTTCTCCTTGATTGAACCACACCCTTACTATTATCTCTCCATTTTTTTTTTTCAAATCTCCTTTTGAAACCTCCTATGGCTAGGTTTCTTTAGTGTTATTAGTGTAGTGGTTTAATATAACAAGCTTGAAGCTTTTTGGAAAGCCTTCAAGAGGTAAGAGGGAGTTGAACTTGGACGACATGGTGAACTTGTAAGCATTCTCTAACATTAAAAATGCATATATGATGAAGAAGAGGATAATACTAATGACTTAGTAAAGGAGAAATCAATGCTTGTTAAAAAGCCCCACAATCGTTCAAGAAACATGAAATTTGGGGAAATTAAAAAGATAAAAAAAAACCATTAATAAGATTAAATATGTGCATTAAGTAAGCTTCCAAACAACAATGATGATGTTGAAAACAATGGAAGTGGCAATGGAGCAAATATTGCGTAATCATTTGTCCTACCAAAGGTTGAAATTATTAATAGTAATAGGAAGAGAGCCTAAAATAATCTCTACTTGATTTTACTATTGGTAAAATTGAAACAAAGATAATTGGAGATGGTTCATTAATCTTTTGTTGAAGGATATTGGTGATATCACTATTATCATATGGGTATTGATTTCTAAAAATCAATAGAGGGTGGTGGTATCCATTTCCAGCTTTTATTCTCTATATATAATTAAAAATATTTTTTTTCTTGCTTATGCATTTTTTTATCTTATTTTAATTTGCAAGGGTTGATACTCAAATATTTGTATAGCAATTTCACAAAGATATTTTTATATATGGAGTTCTTGAGATGGTTTAACCCTTTTTTCTCTTTTCCTAATTAGCTTATCAATCCATCATAGCTTGTCTTTAAGGCATTGTATAATCCACCAGTTGGAAGAGCGATGTCTTGTTCTTTCATATTTCTATTTTCATGAATGTGCCCTTGCTTTTGCATCCTTTCCCTTTATTATGCTTGCTTGATTACCATTTTTCTGCCATCTCTAAGCACATCTTGGTCCCCTATGCGATGCTTGTTGCCCGAAATGATGCAAAAAGTAAGGGCTTAATAAGGGTGTCAAAACGGGTTGACTTGACCCACTCAAGTTAGCCTATTGTGGGTTAAGAGATTTTTAGATCATGCCAATTTAATTGTAAAACAAAAAAAATTATAATCCAGCTTGACACTTTGTAGATCACAAACTAAACAGATCAGCCTACATGCTTTATTTTAAAAAATATATATATATATATAATTTTTTAATGTTAAAAGGATTTATTACTAATAGACCAAATGCCTAATTTCAAAGTCAAGTGTGCAATAGCCATTGGCCCATTTTTAAATCTTGTTAAGTTCAAACCTAAATTAATAAAATAAGTTTAAGTAAAAATCACCTATCACAAGTTAACCCACTTTAGGCCAATTTAATTTTAACTTAGCTAAAATTGGGCTGAAATTTAATTAAACTCAAAATTTTCAAATTTGGTTCATATTTTTTAGTGGGTTATGGGAGTCGACACATTAGACTCACCCATTTTGACAATCTCATCAAGGAGTTAACGTCTTATGCTTTCCTTTATGCTAGTTTCGAACTAAGAACTTAGTGCCTGATATTCATACCACAAGCCAACAAATCACTCGGGAGACCGACACTTCTTATGTTCTCCTTTTACATTGTTCCCCCCTCCTTTTTTTTATTTGTGAAGTTTTTCTTATTGTTATTTTTTTAATTATGAAGATCAAGTTAAAATGTTTTAGATTTAGACCTAAATGCAATTTTGAAAAAAAAAATTGCACCAATATATCCAACCTTTCTTCAATGTTAGTCTTTTATTACTTCTTTTTTTTCAATTTTGAGTGACTCAAACAGAATTAAGTATTCACATTCAAGTTTCAAAAGACTCAAGTGTTGAAAAATAATATTAATTAAAAATCATTTTAAGTGTAAATTAATAAAAAATATATAAATAAACAAATGAAGTATATCTGATAGGTTTTATTCTAGTAATATTTTGATTTAAAAAATTAAGAACATTATTCGAGAAGTTAAATTTGATTATAATATATCTTTACAACTCCAATAATTTGTATGAATAAAACTTTTGTGTAAATTCAATGAATAAAGTTATTTTTTACCTACCAATAAAAGTTAATTTTTTTATTGAAATGGAAAATTATTTTTTAAAGAAATAGTCTTGAAAATCTGTTTTTCCCTCTTCCATTAAAACCTGCAAATCCTATTTTCTCTACAAACTACCACTCACCATATTCATTAACCCTCTTTTCTCACCATATTCATAACTCTCTTTTTATTAAAATTTGAATCCTCCCAATGGAATGATTCCATTAGAGAGAGAAATACACAAGAGGAGTGCTAACAATTCTTTTTAACGTATTCTTTAACATACTCTTTTTAAGAGCATTTCCATCAAACATCTCTTTTTATTTTTTATACATCTTAAATGAGTCTTATCATTACACATCACTCTCTCCAATTTAAAAACTTAATTTTTTTTACTAAATGGGTCTCACAAATAACTACCCATATACATTTTATCAACATTAATTACTACTAACTTTTATTATTATTATTAATATTAATATTAATATTTGATAAAAAGTACACTCTATGTCCCACAAATTTTTTTTAGCATCGATACTTATATAAGCACCTAGTGCTTGACAAGTTCTTATTAAGAACCAGTTCCAAGGAGAGTTCTTATTAAGCACGATTCTTAACAAGAAAAATTAAATAGGCACCTCTTGTTGGAGAGGGCCTAACCACTACAAGAAAATGGACACTTAGATTTAAAATGTTAGTGTCGGCCTTGACACTAATGCTACTAAGCCGACGCTACTTGGACTCAACCTTTCGAATTCTATTTTTTAATTTTAATTTTTTTAAATACGTAGCATCAAACTTGCCGAACACAAACTTTGAACTTAGCCACAACTTTAGCATTAGCTAGGCCAACGCTAACAAAGATTTTTATCTTAGTGTCGGTCAAGCTGATACTTCATTTAATGGCTAATAAATTAATAATAAATGAATAATTGTATCGTACACTACATGCCTGGGTGTATTTTTATTTTATAGGTGTTGTGAAACTTATAAAACAAACAAAATATTAAAATAAAAAAATATGACTTTCTACATCGGTTATGGCCATAACCGATGTAGAAAGACAGTTAAAGCCTCAACCGATGTAAAAAGTCACCTTATACTCATAGAAATGGACTTTATACACATCTTTCTACATCAATTCATAGTCAAATCGATGTAAAAAGTCTCTTTTACATCAGTTCATAGTCTTATGTAAAAAAAACCCACTTTTTACATCAACAGGATTTACATCGATTCATGAACCTATGTAGAATGCTCGAAATAACCGATGTTAAAAGCCCATTTTGTAGAAGTCATCTTTTGTCATCATGTTTATTGGATTATCAAAATTGGAGATCTTCTCTACCAACACATCACCTTGTGTTGTGACATCACGAATGACATGCATCCTGACATCAATATGCTTATCCTTTTGTGATACATCTGGTTCTTGGTTAAGTGAATTGCGCTCTAACTATCACAAAACATTATAATGTCCTTTTGACTTATACTAAGATCACTAACAAGACCTTTAAGCCATAAAGCTCTTTCACTATATCTGTAGTTGTCATATACTCTATCTTTGTAGTTAACAAGGCAACAGTCCTACTTTAGTTGAACCCGTCAAGTATTTGAGAATTAACTTCACAATTTGCCAATAAGCCTTTCCTGGATTAGCCATATAACGACTAACAACACTCACTGCATGTGTAATATCTAGTCTAGTGTAAACCATAGCATACATCAAACTTCCAACAACATTAGAGTAAGGCACTTGAGACATGAATTCCTCCTCCTCTCCATTTTGTGGTGACATTTTTGCATATAACTTAAAATGAGACGCAAAAGGTGTATTAACTGCTTTTGCATTTGCATTTTGCATTCCAAATCTCTCTAGAATCTTCTCAATATAGCTCTTTTAAGATAAACACAACCTTCTAGCTTTCCAATCTCATATGATCTCTATACTTAGAATTCTTTTAGCAAGACCTAAATCCTTCATCTCAAATTCACCACTTAGTTGTGCCTTCACCTTGTTGATCTCAATTGGATACTTATATGCAATTAGCATATCATCAACATAAAGAAGTAAATAAATATATGAGTCATCAGACAATTTCTTATGAAAAACACAACTATCATACTTACTTTTTATATAACCAATGTTAATCATAAATGAGTCAAACCGTTTATTCCATTGTCTTGGTGATTGCTTCAAGCCATACAATGACTTCTTCAACAGACACACATGGTCTTCTTTTCCTATTACAATAAATCCCTCTAGTTGTTGCATATAAATTCTTTCCTCCAAATCACCATGAAGAAAGACTATTTTCACATCTAGTTGCTTTAACCCCAAGTCATGCAAAGACATCAAAGCAAGAAGCAATCAAATGGAACAATGCTTCACAATAGGGGAAAATTTTTTGTTAAAGTCAATACCTTGTCTTTGTCTAAAGCCTTTTGCTACAAGTCTTGCTTTGAACCTTACTCCATCTTTCTTTTTAAATATCCATTTACAACTCACAATCTTCTAATTAGTTTCTTAGCAAGCTTCTAAGTCTAATTCTTAGGGATGGATTCAAGCTCTTTTTTCATGGCATTAATCCACTGTGATGCTTCATCATAATTAACTACTTCATGGAATGATTTGGGTTCTTGTTCTTTGATGCTTTCTGCCATGTTGAGTGCAAAAGCAACAAAATCCCAATACGTCTAAGTGGTCTAGTCTATCTTCTTGGCCTATCTCTAGCCAATATATACTCAGACTCTATTAATGTGACTTCTTCATGTGTCTCCTCTGATTTTTGTTTAAGACCTTCAATTTCAAGCTCCACCTTTTTGCTAACACCATGAACTTTAATTTTATTTTCATGGTCCCCATGTTGTCTTGGGATAAATATGGTTGTCTCATTAAAGGTTACGTCTCTACTAATCACGAGCTTTGATTCCTTAGGGTCCCATAGCCTGTACCTTTTTACACTATTTTGTTAACCTAAAAATATGCATTTCTTGGCTCCAACTTCCTTTCACTAACATGAGCATAAGCTGGACACCTAAATACACACAAAATTGAATAAATTGTTATAGAGCCTGACCACATTTCTTCGAGAGTCTTGTAATCAATAACTGTAGAAGGATATATGTTCACCAAATAACATGTAGTATTAACTACCTCTACCCAAAACTGTTTAGGCAAGCCTGCATTTAAGAGCATGCAATAAGCTCTCTCAAGCAATGTTCTATTCATTTATTCTACCACACCATTTTGTTGTGGTGTATGCCTTATGGTTCTATGACAAGCTATTCCTTCATTTGCGCATAACTCATTGAACTCGCTATTGCAAAATCCTAACATGTCTATTTTGAGTCGTTTGACCTTTTTCTCCATCTGCTTTTTCGCTAGAGATTTCCACTGCTTAAACTTAAGGAATACATCACTCTTTTGTTTCAAGACATAAATGCAAATTTTCCATGAATAATCATCAATGAAAGTTAACATGTACCTGCTCTATCGTGGGAAAGAACACTTGACGAGCCCCACAAGGTTTGAATGGATATAATCAAGAGTCCTTGCATTTGTGAACTCCAGTGCTGAATTTTACTCTAGCATTGTTTTCCAAAAACACAATGCTCACAAAAATCTATCTTCCCAGTCTAATGTCCACCAAGCAAGCCTTTCTTGCTAAGCTCATCCATTCCACGCTCACTCATATGACCTAACTTCATGTGCCACAAATGAGTTTGGTCAAGATTTGTAATAGAAAAAACTGCAATTACATTTACCACTGTGCTACCTTGTAAGATATACAGTTCATTCTTTAACTTTCCCTTCATAACTGTCAAGGCACCTCTCAAACTCTCAAGACTCCACCTTCAGCTCGGTATGAACAACCAAAAGAGTCAAAAGTGCACAAAGAAATTAAATTCTTACAAAGTTCGGGCACATACCTCACTTCAGTTAATGTTCTCACAATACCATCAACCATCTTGATTTGCACTGTACCTTTACCAACTATGCTATAAGCACCATCATTCCCCATCAGAACTTTGCCACCATCAATCTCGTGGAACGTGATAAACCAATCTCTGTTAGGCATCATGTGGAAAGTACATGCTAAATCAAGAATCCAATCATCATTATTAACATTAGATGAGACAAAGAGAACATTTCCACCATTTGATTCTTTTAAGGCTATAGCTGCTCCATCAAACTTTGAAGTACTTGTTTTGTCTTTCTTGAGCTTCGGGTAATTTTTCTTCCAGTTCCCTTCTCTTTGACAATTATGGCATCTATTATTGTTCTTATTTCTATTGCGTGACTTTGACCACCTTCTTTGGAAACTCTTTTTCCTTTCCTCCACTTTTCCTCTTGCCATTAAACCTTCACCTGAGCTAGTACCACCATATGAATCGATAATTCGCCTTTTCAATTCCCAAAACT
This sequence comes from Spatholobus suberectus, assembly GCA_004329165.1. NCBI lineage: Eukaryota > Viridiplantae > Streptophyta > Magnoliopsida > Fabales > Fabaceae > Spatholobus > Spatholobus suberectus. Next base: position 27,601,411 of record CM014729.1, read on the forward strand.
GTAAGACTGTTTTCACTTCCTCCATGGACAGTGAACTCCTACCAAAATCATTATGTCTACAAAATTTTCGTAAGCACTTGGCAAAGAACTAAGAATAAGAATAGCTTGGTCCTCATTATCCATCGCAACATCAATATTTTTCAAACTAAGAACAATTTGGTTGAAATTATCTACATGTTTATGAATGGACTCACCTTCATGCATTTGCATGGTATATAATGGTTTCCTCAGGCAAAGACGATTATGGAAAGACTTTGTCATGTAGCAACTTTCAAGCTTTGCCTAAAGCTTGTCAGCAATCTTTTCTCCAAAGACTTCTCCTAGAACTTCATCACGTAGCAAAAACAATATTGCACTATGCGCCTTTTTCATTATGGCCTTATTCTGTGCATATGTTAACTTTGCTTCTCCTTCCAACGCTAACTCACATTCTTATTGCATGAGGAGAGTGAGCATCTTCACCAACCACAGGTTAAAGTTATTTTTGCTAGTAAATTTCTCAATGTCAAACTTCGTAGATGCCATAGCTCTGATACCAATTTGTTGTGAAAATTGTATTTGACAAAAGAAAATTACACTATGCAATATCAAAAAAGAAGCTCTATAATGAAAAAAAGAATAATATTACAAAGAAGAGGTTTTTATGAATTTTTATCTCTCTAGTGTGTTCTCCAAAAGGATTGAATCCTTATGTTTTTCGCTTTTTATCGTTGAATGAATGTTACAAATCCTTTGCACCTATATATACTAAGAAACAAGCTAAACACTTATGGGTAAAGAAACATTCTCATCCTTAACCATCCGTATGAATGGTTTACGGTAACCAAACCATTAAATGTTTTATGGTTCATATCCATTTACTAATAATAGTAATTCTTATTCAAAGCCATACGTAACATGACTAGTAATGTGATGTAACAAAAAAAAGACATAAAAAAAATAAAAAATGTTGATAGAGTATTTATAATTTGTAGCTGTCCAAATATATCACTTGCGTAGCTTACAGGTAACTTACACGTAAAAACGGGGCAAATGTTCCAACAAAAAGTAAGTTAAGAAGCGCAGTTACAATCTTTTATTGAATTCAAATAGGAGACTTACGGGACTAATTCCTCGTTCCATTATTCTCTCTATATTTTTCTTTCTTAAATTACAATCACAACTCAGTCTGACTCATAGGCTCGGAAGGTTTGGCCTTTTTTACCGCCACCTTCAATCTCCCCGTCGTTGCCACTATTCGGAAGCTGACCAACAGCGTTTTTGAAAAGCGCGATCGCGTTAGCCTCCATCTCACTTTCCATCTTCCCCCTTATTCTCGAAATTGCTTGTTTCGTATAATCCATGGTAAGCTTCAGAGGCCCCTCACCTCAACACTCAACCCACCACCTCTTACGTTAGTTACTTTTATCTTGACATTGACATTCAATTCATCATCAACGACGAAGGCGTGTGTGGCCTTCACCCTCTCCACGACACCATCGTTGCCCTTCTTTTCCAGCGTGAAACAGCCTCCCGAACCGGTCTCGCGACAAAAGTAACAAACGAGTTCCGCGTCCGGCAAAGGCGGCACGCAATAGCTCTCCTTAAATGAATCGTACGACCCCGCGAGTTTGCTTTATTCGCATAAAACGCCGTACCTGTCGTTTTGTATGAAACGCAGGTTCAAATTGGCGGAACCGCCCTTGCCACTTTCTTCGGAGAGGTCGAGAGATACGACGTTTACGCGACCGGCGCAACCCGTCTGAGTTATGTTGAGAGAAAAAAGCCTCTTACCCACGGAGTATGTGATGCACCTTTCCCAGAGAATACGCCTGCTTTGACGCTGGTGCCTTTCTGCCAGGTGTTGACTTCTAACGGAGGACCGCCAGACTTGAGCCTGATAACGCTCTTACTCCCTTGCATGGTTGCTGAAACGACGACGCCTCCAATGTGGGACTATCTCTTTGCAATGGTTGTCTGTCTTTGCACTATTGCTCATTTATAGATAAAACTGAAACTACGTATAGATTCGTAGCGTTAAGAGTAAGCACGGCTTATACTTTTTTTGGTCACAGTATTATAAGTATGAAGAATCATTTTAATGACAAATCTTCATCGAAAAACTTATTTATAGAACTTAAATTAAAACTTACTTAAAGTATTTAAGACCCAATTCATTCAAACCAAAGACATGTTGGTAAAAAAGGTATATTTGTTAGTGCGTCACCGATAAGAAAAGAAAGTGACCCAAAAGACAGAACGCGAAAATCTATTGAAGACTTGTGAGATTGTGTGGTTGAAATTTCATTTTTCCCTGGTGAACGTTGAGGCATGAAAAACATTTGCACCCTTTTCCAGTCGCCTCAGTTTAAAAATTTCTTCCTCCAACTTTATGTGTGTGTATAGATATACACACATATATAAGGAGTAGCTTTTCATATTAATAAAGTTTTTCAAAAAAGATATTATTATTAAGCCAAAAAGTAATTATTACAAAATTTAATACTAAAAAAGCATACCAAGGTTGTTTTTTTTCTTATTTTTCAATATTATTTATAAAAAAAGTTTAAACTTATTTTTAAAATTAAACTTAGTGAATTAAAATACATAACAATATAAAAGTTTTTATGTTATGGTCTAATAATAAGTTTTTAATATTATGGACGTTTATATACAATAATTACAACAGAGTTAGATCAAATGTTTATATCCTTATCATATATAAATATATTAATATACCCTTATGTAATATCTCTACTATTGGGATATTCCACTAACTAGTGTTTGGTTGGAGGAAATGGAAGAGAGAGGAGGAGAGGAATTTTTACAAAATTTTGTTTTTTGGTTCAATTTTCAAGAGGAGAAGGGAATGGAGGGGAACAAAATTCTTCCTCATTCAATTTTTTGCTCCCCTCTAATATTGGGAGATTTGGAAGGTAGGAGAGGAGAAGAGATTTAAAACATTTGAAGTGTATTGACTAAAACATCTTTACTTATGTTTTGAAATTTAAAATTTTAAATGTATACAATTAAATTAATTTTTAAAGTCTCTCCCATCTCCTTCTAAACCAAACAAGAATATTGTTGATGCTTAATTTGTTTATTTACACAAGCTAGATTCAAAATTTGGGTTTGAGTAGTTAAAAACTTATGAAACTTAAGGGTGTGTTTGGTAAAACTGACTTATAAGCTAGCTGAAAGCTTATAAACTAGTTGGAGCTTATAAGCTATAAGCTAGGAGCTAAAAAGCTAAAAGCTTTTAAGCTAACAGATTGAATTGAAAGTGTTTGATAAGATTAACTAATAAGCTAACTGATAAATATAAAATAACATAAAAGTACATATTTAGTTATTTGATTTCTAAATTGTTAAAAAAAAAAGGGATTCAAATAAATTAGTGAGGGACAAAAATGAAAAAAACAAAAAAAAGCTAGTAGCTTATAAGCTAGCTTATTTCCATAAGCTAATTGAAGTAACTTATGAAAATAAGCTAGAAACTACTAAAATAAACTTGTATACCAAACAAGTTTATATTTGGTCAAACTAGCTTATAAGCTACTAGAGTGGCTTACCAAACACACTCTAAATTTGATTTGTTTAATTTATTATTTATAACTTATCTTTTTATTTATTAAATATATTTTTGAAGTATTTTTTAAGATTACTAATGAGATTTTCTATTATATGTCCATTGACATAAAATAAATAATCCTTTATTAATTATATATTTAATAGACGATGAGATAAAAATAAGCAGTAAAAAATAAAAGAAATTAAACATAAAAATTATATGAAGATATTTAAACATAAAAAATGGTAAAATGATATTTTTAAAATAAAATTATAATTTATTATATATATCGATCTCTTTCATATAAATTTAACATATTTTATTATTATATATGCATACGTGAATTATTTAGGAGTTTTTAACCTGAAAATCCATTTATATAATGGAATTTAAAGTCAAATTTACATTTACTTATTTATTAATATAAAATGTTTGATTTGCCATGTATCAAAGTAAGGGGCCCATCCAGGGACGAATCCAAGAGGCAAGCAAGGGCCTTGGCTCCCCCTCTCCCTTAATTCCCTGAGAACTATATATGTTATGTTTTGGAATTAATTTTTTATGTTTCAATTGTTATAATTGAGATATCATTTTTAACTATAAAGATGATGAAAAATAAACTTAAAAAGAACAATATTTATAACTTAAATAACAATATTATGTATTTAAATATTATAATTTAATGTTTGCTTGATATTCATTATTATTTTTTTGGCCCCCCTTTTAATAGGTTTTTGGATCCATCCCTGGACCCACCACAGAATCCATAAACGTAATTAATATGAGAATTTTTTCTGATAGGAAGATAAGTAAATATTAATTATTAATTTTTATTATAAATAATCAAGATTAAAAATATAAATTATATGATTTTTCAAAATGCTACATTACTTTTCTAAATGATAATATAATTTTATAAAAAAATACCATACAATTAGATGAGTTCATTTATCTCTTTAGCGTATATTTAACTTTTCTTTCATCTCACTTTTATTTTATTTTTTATATTTTTTCATTTTTTTATCACATTAATGTTTATCATCTATCATTTTCTCTGATTCTTTAGGGTTAAACATCTTTTTGGTTCCTATAAATATAGAAAAGTTCGTTTTTAGTCCCTCCTTTCAAAATCGTCAACTTTTCATCCTCTATTTTCAAAAATGTGTAACATTAAACCCACAGTCACTAAATTTGTTAACGTAGTTAACGATGATGCCACGTCAACACTATACACGTGGATATTTTGGATAACGTGCCATCCACTTGGTTGCCACGTGGCAAGTAAAAGTTTTTTGGTCCCTAGAAAATTTTAAAAGTTTGATTTTAGTCCCTACAAAATTTAAAGTTTGATTTTAACCCCTATAAAATTTAAAGTTTGGTTTTAGTCCCTACAAAATTCAAAAAATTGGTTTTAGTCCCCACAAAATTCAAAAGTTTGATTTTAACTCCTCATAAAATTCAAAGTTTGATTTTTAATTCCTATAAAATTTAAGTTCGATTTTAGTCCTTAATTCAAAGTTTCATTCACTAGCACTTTGATCTCACCACCAACATCACACAATATCATTTAAAGCACTATTATGGATTAACACCCTTTAATGGCTAACTAAAGTTTCAACAATTAAAGTTCCAATTCAATAACATATGCAAAATTCTATTACTAAAGAAATATGAGACCAAGCATTACAACGTTGTTAGTTACTAAAGAGTGTTAGAAGATATGCATTAGAAATTTTAATGCCTAATTTGGATTTAGGTTCTTCATTTCTCATTATATAAGGCCACACGAGATGCAATGTCATATAGGACATCGAGTTAGGACGACTTGAAACATCCTAAACTCATCCTAAAAAAATCACCATATCTAATTTTTAAAAATCAAACCTATCAAAATCAATCTCAGGTTGGGCTAGGTTAGTGGGACGATATGGGTCATGCATACCCTTAGTTATTGGTTAAAATTCATTGAAAACTACAAATTTTTTATTATTAGTTAAAATTTATTGGAAACAAACTCTTTATTATTGATCGAACTAGTTCGGTAATTAGTTCCAATTGAACTAACAACTGTGATTTGAACAATACTATATGATTATGTTCATAAGATGAATGTGAAACTGTATGAAGAAGATATTAGAGATTTTTAAAAAAATGACTACAATAAAATAACAAATTAACTATAAGAAATACTCACATTAGCAACCGAAATTAGTCACCGAATACCATTAGTCGCAATTAGCAACCGATTCAATTTGTTAGGGAAAAAAAATAGTGAGTAAGATTAGCAACGGAATTAGCGATTGATTTTTCAGTCGCAAACGAGTTGACAAGACATCAATCACTGATTCAGTGGCAATAACATTTTTAACCATTAAAAGTAACGTGTAATACTTTGCGTCTCAAAAAGTCAAAAAAATAATATAAAATTGAAATTATTAATATTAATGACATGATACTTATTTTATATATAATTAAAAATATAAATAATAATAACATAATAATTATAAAATTATTTTCCTATATTATTTTTTATAGTACAATTTTTTATATTTTATTAAAAAACACCTAAAAAACATAAAGATATCTTAAAATATAGTTTAGTTTTTTTTTTTTTTAAATAAGACACTTAACATGTAGGCATCTTTATGTTAAATAATATAATTATATTATTATATTATTAATAATATTCTTATATATAAATTATAAAAATATTATTAATAATATATTATTTATATATAATATTATTATATATAAATAATAATAATATTCATTATATAATATAAAATTAAAAATATCAGTATCAATAATATAATAAATATTTTATATATATACTACAACAAAAAATATTTTATATAAAAATTAAAAAAAGAAAAAACAAACCTACCCTTTAAACACGCCCCTTGAAAAGAAGCTAAAGTTAGTAAAAACAAAAAATCCTGCCCCTTTAGTTTCCCAAATTACAATGCCCTAAATCACTTATCCCAATTCCCAAATCACTTTGACCCCCCCCCCCCCCCCCCCCCGAAAACTTAACCATTCTTATTGTATGGAGCCTTCTTGACTTCCTTTGCTTGCTAGTCATTCGTATAGTGCACACTAGGTTTGTCTCCATACTTCCTCATTGTTATTTTCTTTTGGCTTATTGTTAGTGTTTCCAAAGCTCTCAATAATATTTTGATTAAAAGCTATTTTGAGCTACATTGGGGTTTGGTCATTATAGTGGTGCTTGCTTATTTGTTATTCTCTTTACTCTTTTTTAATTTTAGTGATGGCTATAACTATCACTACCGATGTAGTACATGGATTCTTTGGTGGGGTATTGGACCATATATCCAAGTTGTGCAGTTTAGTTGGTGTGGCATTTTTGGTTTTTGGTGACTTATTATTTGTCACATTGTGCGGGTTTTCTGCATCAGTGGGTGTCTATTTCCCTTTAATAAGATACAAGGGATTTTTTACTAATAGATGCTTTCTAAAGCTTTTCTCTCGGGTGGGATTTTAACTGCTGTATATGGTTAGCTTGTCATGCTATGAAGCAAATTCTTGTATTGTACTCTTGATAATGGAAGAACATCTAACACATGTTAGTATTAGTAGTTTGGGGGTACATGTTAGTGGGATTTGACGATACTTGTTAGTATTAGTGGTTTGGGGATTCATTTATACAATTACGTATTGGTGAGGTCGTTTATAATAATAATCACGTGTTAGGGGGGTTTAAAAAAGAATTGTCTTATATAATTATTATTAACAATGATGTGGTGTTAAGGGGGTTTAAAATATAGTTGTCTTATATAATTATCATTATTAACAATCACGTGGTGTTAAGGAGGTTTAAAATATAGTTGTCTTATATAATTATTAATATTAACAATCACGTGTTATAGTTGTATATTATTATATATTATTATAATTATTATTAACATATAGCTTAGATTAAATCAATTTTTTCATAGCTGGCATCAATTATTAAACATTATTTGTTTATCCAATTCTCAAATTCTCGTCATGTGTTAATGCTCTGCTCTCTTCATATGTTAATGCTCTGCTATTTTTTTTTTCAATGAATGGACTACTTTTACATAACTAATATAAGGATTACTTAGGGTCCTTTCAAAAGAAATAACTTATCTCTTTCACACATGTTTAGTCTCTCAATACTTACGTTGTCTCTTATCATCAATCTATATGCAGTGTGATCTCTATGGGAATTCTCCAAAAGCAGAAGTTTGAACCAAGTAAATTATTATGTTCGTTGCAGATTTCCAATTCCAAGTGTTTATATGTTTTATATTAAACTGATAAGAAAAAAAAAAAGACATTGAAATGCTAATTAAATAAATAAGAATTTTAGTTCAAATGAGGTGGGTTTCTTCACTTTTTATGGTGATTAACTAGTACAATTGTTCCACAGCTAAGCCTAAAATTCTTGCATGAACATGATTAGATATGTTACTAAATGAGGCAAGTGGCAATCTATATTGATCATTTGTGATGCTAAAGGCACTAATGGTGAACAACTTTTAACTTGCCAGCCAGTATTCCTAAAATGATCTTGGGTTGGAATTTTTTTATTTCAAATAACCTATTATGAACCGGTAAAAGTGTGTTTACTGCTTAGAATGTTCTTCCTTAGTTGTCTTGACTTTATCGTAGCGACACAAAACTTGGAAGTGAACTTCATGTTGAACTTTCTGAACTTCTTAATATTAATGTGGGATTTTTATATTTTAGATCTGAAGATAGCTTAAATTATACATCATAAACCATTTTGTTCTCTTTTTCCTTTAGGTTGTGCTAATAACATACAAGAATATTAAAATAGGTTATAATAAAATTAGTGAAATGCAAGTTCACTTAAACATCACAAGAATATTAGAATAGGTTATAATAAAATTAGGTTTTACCTTATGAAATGCAACTAGAAACTCTTTTACTTTGTAATTTTACCTTTTAACTTAAGATCCCATAATTCTTCATTTAGTTAATTCTATTATCATTTTGGATTTCATGTTTGTTAATGATTTTCTTATTCAGCAATACATCTACACTTGATACAGTTTTGTATATGCTAAGGTTCCTTATTTGATACTTTTCAGTTTTTTTTAAATTATAATTAAAAGTACAAATTATTTATGGAAGTGTCTATTAACTTTAAGATAAATAGGAGCCAAAAGGTTAGGGTTCTTCCTCTCCCGCTCTATCAAATCCTGATTTATTGGCCATTCACGGTGTTGGTTCTAGAAATTACAAAAAAAGGGTCATTGGATCATTCCTCAAGTACGGCAAGCATTAGAGGATTATTGGGTTGGAGCTGATTTCAAGAAGAAGAGTGATCCCGGCAAGCAAAATCAGACTGTTGATAGTGGAACCTTATATACTGGTGAATTCGTTTCTATTGCAGTACATCGTAAAAGATTGGTAATTAAAAACACATGTTCAACTTATCTTCATTGGTTTTAATTATTAAATTCCTTAACTTGTAATATTATATATATACGTCTATGAACTTAATTGAGATAACACAGCATTTGATATAATGGCAAGGACAAAAAAAACAAAGAAGGGCAATGGGTAAATGATAAGGCAAAGGGCATAGCTGTAAGTAAATATGTGCATTTCAATCTTAGTTCCATTTAAAGGATATTTTATATTTTTAGTAATTGTAAATACTCATGTTTATTTATATTTTGTAGGAGAGTTCATTCGTCTTCGAGCGGACACCCATCCAATTGATGAAATAGAAGGTATTTTTAGTGAGCAATCTTTTGTCAATGATAAAGCCCTTTATTGCAATATTGTTGGAAAAAGCAAGAAGGGCAATATGTATGGATTAGGCTAACTAGGTAATGAGTTTTTGGAATCAACTCAATGCACCTAATTTGATCCCAATCCTAGCTTTAATTATCAAGAGGCCATTGCCAACCTCAATGCAGAGCTAGTACAAAAAGACAAAAATACAAACCATTGAATCAGAGTTAGCCACAACCAAGAGCATTCTCCAGCAGGTTGTTAGTCAATTGGGATTATCACCTATGACTCCTGCTACTGTTTAACCCATTCAAGATGGTGATGATGACATTGGTTCTTCCCCTAATGATCATGGTGGCCCTCACCAACCCTCCACTAGCCCCCAGCTTGATTTAGGACTTTTTATTAGACGTTGAGACATGTCTCATCCTTTTTGATTTAGTACTTTCTATTAGATGTTGAGACATGTTTCATCTTTTTTTGATTTAGGACTTTCTATTAGTTGTTGGCACATGTTTCATCTTTTTTGATTTAGGACTTTTTATTAGATGCTGGCACATGTTTCATCTTTTAGCTCAAAATAGTTGTACTTTGAAGACTTTAATTACTTGTTATTTACAATATTTTGATTAATGAGAATGATTGATGTCATCTAATTTTAGTTAATGTGTGTTATTATAATTGTAATATTGGTGTGTAATATTGGTGGTTGTAACTTTGTTTAATATATACAGGTTTTGTTCAATGGGAATGTTTAGATACAAATAAAACCAATCATTGTACAGGGAATTTAGCGACCAAAAAATTCAGTTGCTAAGCGAAACCCACAATAGTCACCAAAATAGCCATCAAAGTGACTTCTACAAGTTGCAACCAAAATAGCAACTGAATCACAAGTTCTGAAATAGCGATCGAATGCTCGGTCGCTACATAGGTCTCTAATGATGATTGTTAGCGACTGCATAACTTATTTTGGTTTAACTTGTAGTCACTGAATAAATCTAACTTAGCAACCGACGCATAAATTCAGTTGCAAATAGATTTGCGACTGAGGTTTTGGATACTAACTATTTTTGGTGGCTAAATCGGTTGCAAAATTATTTAGCGACTGAAATTATCATTTTAGCAACTGAATGTTTCGGTCGCTAAACGATTTTTTTTTTTTTGTAGTTATACGGACTAAAATCAAACTTTGAATTTTATGAGAATTAAAATCAAACTCTGAATTTTATTAGAACTAAAATCAAACTTAGATTTTATAAGGACTAAAATCAAACTACAAATTTTATAGGAACTAAAACTAGACTTTGAAAATTTCTAGGGACGAAAAAAAAATACTTGCCACACTGGTAGCCACGTCATCCAAAATGTTCACGTGTATAGTGTTGATGTGACATCACCGTTAACTACATTAACAGAGTTAATGATTAGGGGTTTAAGGTGTCACATTTTTGAAAATGGAGGACGAAAAGTCAACGATTTTGAAATGAGGGACTAAAAACGAACTTTTCTATATTTATAAGGACTAAAAAGATGTTTAACCCGATTCTTTATTTTCTTTTCTCTATTGTTTTCTTTTTTCTCGTACATCTCAAATTAAAATGAGTTGTGTTATTCATATAATAATTCACATACTAATTTATACAATAATACTTTTGTATTGATATGATTGATGACGTGATATAATAAGAAGGTAGATGAAAACAATTAAAAGTGTTAATGAAGTATTTATACTATTTGGATGTCTAAAATTCAGGACTCATCTTGTATTTATCTCTTTCGATCAAATTATTCATTACATTTGATATTTCTTTCTTTCTTTCTTTTCTTTCTCTCACTCTCAGGCCAGATAAGTTTGTTCCCCATAGTTTATAGGCAGTTTATTTTTATTCGTGCTGGCAATCAGCCATTGCATTTGCATACGATGGTCAACAACGTGTTCGACGTTGACCCTAGACGGACATTGACTTGCGGCGTTTCTACTAAGTGAAAGCATTCTACCCTCCATCTCACTTTTCATCTTTCTCTTGATTCTCGAAACCACATGATTCACATAATCCCTTGTAAGCTTCACTGGCCCCTCTATCTCAACATTGAACCCATCTCTCCCATCATTCTCTATTTTTATTTTAACGTGCAGGGTTTCTTTGCCAACGACAAAGTTGTGTGTGGCCTTCACCCTCTCCGCAACATCATTCTCTGTCCTTCTTCTTCTCTAGAGTGAAACAACCTTCGAAACGACTCTCACAACAAAAGTAACAAATCAGTTCTCTATCTGGCAGAGACGGCACACAATAATTCTCCTTAAACAAATTATACGAGCCCACAAATTTGGTGTTCATGTAATTACATAAGAAACCGTACCTATCATTTCTCATGACCCACAGGTTTAGATGCCCTTACCACCTGTCTTTGGAGTAGGGCTAGCCCAATGTTGAGTGAAGTCTAAAGTAAATTTTGAAAGAAACATTTTTACTTTAAATGAAAGGGCTATATGTTGAGCTTTTTTGCCAACATATATATCCTTTTTGCTTTATAAAAATTGATAGTAAATAATTTTTTGTTGGGGGGCCTAAATTTAAGTTTTAGTAGTTTATCTTTTGGCCAACCCTACTTTGGAGAGGTCAATGTATACAATGTTTACACGATTAGAAAAACCCTCCTAAGTTATGTTTAAAGTAACAAGTGTCTTACCCAGTGAGTATGTGATGCACATTTCCACAGAGAACTCACATGTTTGACCTTTAATGGATTTCTGCATTTTGGTGTTGACTTCCAACAAAGAATCGTTGGACTTAAGCCTTACAACACTCTTATTTTATGCATATTGCTGCTGAAATGATTACTATCTATGGCTATCTTTGTTTCACGTGCTCACAATTAAGCTCAGCCTAGCACCATTGCTAATTTATAGGTAAAAGTGAACCTACGTACAGATTCAAAGTGTTAAAAAAATGCAAGGCATATATGTTAAAGAGAGCCAACTACAAGAAAGTGACCTAAAAGAGGGAATGCAAAAAATCTTATCCAAGGCGTGTGAGATCATAACGTCAGAGTTCTATTTTGCACTTGTGACACACTGCGAATTTAAGTATGGAACCGTGGTAAAAAAGGGTGGATATATACTTAAAAGAATGCTAACAACACTCTCCCAAATGATAAATTATTACGTGGTCGAAGAATACCAAGTGTTCATGGTTCCAACTAATACTTATCTATTATATATAACAATCTATAGAAGAAAAGTTCCGCATGTCAACTTCTAGAGCAATTCTATACAGTATCTCATCTCATTCAGTAACGTCAAAGTGTTTCTATCTTTTTTTTGCTTACATGTCAACATCATGTTCATTTGCATACAAATTGATTTATGGATAATTATGATTTATCAACAATTAAGACACGAAATATTAAAGAATCAGAAAAAATATTATATACAATAAAAATGGTAACTGCACAACATTGTCATAAATATAAATCAATTTTTCTAAGGAAATAATTCAAAATAAACTTGATATCTGACTAACTTAAAATATATATAAAAGTTAAAAAAATTATTAAATCAAAATAGAAATAAAAGGAAATACTAACAATTTTTTACTATTTTAATTAAATTTGGCTTATAATTTCTTATGTTTTCTAATTAAAAATTTAATAAAATAACCTTTTAATAATATCTTCTTCTAAGATTTAATAATTTTTTATAATTAATTGAGTATAAAAAATAATTTTTTTTACTGTTTTAATGAAACTAGTTTGTAATTTCTTATATCTTTTAATTAAAAAATTAATAAAAAAACTTTTATACATATATACTAGATACATACATAAATACATATATATATGTACATATATATATTCTTTAAATCAAATTATAATCCTTAAAGTAAATATTAAATATTTTAGTATTGACATTCATTAATTATATTTTATATTTTAAGATTTTTTGGGTCAAATCATGACAATTTTTTTTTCAATTTTATATTAAAATTTTACACTCTTTTAGTTGGGTAAAATAACAAAATAGAATAACAAAATTACAGAATCTCATTCCATCTGACAACTCCAAAGCATTTCTCTCCCTTTTTTGCTTACATGTCAACCTCATTTTCATTTGCATACAAATTAATTTATGAATTATTATGACATAATTTATACACAATTAAGACACAAAATATTAGATAATCAAAATAAATAGTATATACGATAAAAATGGTAATTGCACAACATTGCTATAAATATGAATCGATTTTTTTAAGAAAACAATTCAAAATAAACTTATTATCTGACTAACTTAAAATGTATATAAAAGTTAAAAAATTATTAAATCAAATCAAAATAGAAATAAAAAGAAACACTAAATCTGTTGAATTTTTTGATTAATTTTTATTTTCGAATCAATTCTCATTTTTAAATAATTATTAAATTATTATTCCCATTAAACTCAACACGTTATTTAAATTATCCCCTTCAAATGAAAAATAGAAATAAAAATTTAATTATCCCCATGGTTCTTTCCCAATAATTATTGAATTGCAAAATTAATGCAAAGGTTGAAAATTATTAAATCAAATAGAAATAAAAGGAAATGCTAACCTCCCAAAAAAATAGGAAACACGTAATCAAATGCAATATAAAAAGAAAAAAAAACACTAAATCAAATGCAATATACCAAAATACATACATACATACATACATATATATATATATATATATATATAAGTGAAAAAAATTATTAAATCAAATCAAAATAGAAATAAAAGGAAACACTAAATAAGAAACAAACATACAAATCATTAAAATACAATAGAAAATGCTAAATAAAAGGAAATGCTAATTGAAAAATGATATGTTAAATCAAATGCATTATACCAGCACGTATCTAAAATGGACAGCTTTAAAATTTAAAAGTGAGTAGTGTTAAAATCAAGATGAGCTTGAAATGTGAGCGCAATTTTAAAATTTAAACGTGAGCAATTTTAAAATCAGGATGAATTTTAAAATTTGATAAAGAAATGGGCAGTTTTAAAATCAAAATTAGTTTTAATTTTTTTCCAAAACTATAATTAATATTCTCCAAATATTATATATTCGTGTAGTTTCCAAATTCTATCATTTTTTTTTACTAAGTCAAATTAAATGTTTTCAATAAAATAATTGAATCTATTCGTAGTCCCCATTTGCCACATGTCAACTTATTAACAAATTTCACTCTAGAAATCTTAGGTGTCCTCTTCTCCAAATTTTGTGTATTTCCATTAAAAAAATTAAATAATGATAATTTCAAATCTTAAATGGACAATTAATATATATTTTATGCACGAAAATAATTTAATGTGGACAAAAAAATTATATTATTATGAATTAGTGATTTAATTAAGGTTGTTTAAAACGATGCTTAATTTAAAATAGATATTTTCATCAGAAATTTAAATCAGGCAAATTTTGCTCATTCTATATTATTTTTGTAGCAAATTCAATTTAAAATAAAAGAATTCCATTAAAAATTTAAATGATACTTAATTTCAATTTTCAAATGGACAATTAATATAGATTTTATTTACAGAAAGTATTTAATATGGACAAAAAATCCAGATTATTATGAATTAATAATTTAGTTTAGGCTATTTAAAATGATGCTTAATTAAAAATAGATATTTCCACTAACAATTGAAATCAGGAAATTTTTGCTCATTCCATATTATTTTTGTAGCGAATTCAATTTAAAATCAAAATTTCTATTAAAAATTAAATGATGACTAATTTCAAACTTTAAATGGATAATTAATATAGATTTTTTTTACGAAAATAATTTAATATGGACAAAACTTCCATATTATTATGAATTAATAATTTAATTCAGGTAATTTAAAATGATGCTTAATTTAAAATGGATATTTCACTCTAGAAATTCTACATGTCCTCTTCTCCAAATTCTATGCATTTTCATTAAAAAAATTCAATGATGATCAATTTCAAATTTCAAATGGACAATTAATGGACAAGTAATAAAGATTTTATATACAAATATAATTTAATATGAAAAAATTTCTATATTATTATGAATTAATAATTTAATTCAGGCTATTTAAAATGATGATTAATTTAAAATAGATATTTTATTAAAAATTTAAATCAGGCAATTTTTACTCATTCCATATTATTTTTGTAGCTAATTCACCCTATAAATTAAATTAGAATAGTTATATTGAACGAAAGCGGTTTTAGTTACTATTCTCTAACAAGAGTGTTTTTGGCTATCATTTGTGTTTCTAGGAATTTTTTAGCACCTTATTACTTTCAATCTATCATTTTCAATATCTTTAATTCTAAATTGAATTTTAATATTTTTTAAAAGAAAATATTAATAATTAAAAATTAACATTGTATAACAATAATTGTTTATTATAAATTTAAAATATAACTATATGTTAAAAAATATTTATTTCTTACAAATTTTAATTATAATATAATTTATATATTTAGAAGCCTTTATTTATTATAAATTTAGGTTATATAAATAATTATTTATTCTATGCAATGTACAAGTTAAAATACTAGTTCAATTTAAAATAAAAATTTTCATTAAGAATTTAAATGATGCTTAATTTAAATTTCCAATAGACAATTAATATAGATTTTGTTTATAGAAATAATTTAAAGCATTACAAAAATTCTAGATTATAATGAATTAATAATTTAATTTAAGCTATTTAAAATGATGCTAAATTTAAAATAGATATTTTCATTAAAAATTGAACTTAGGCAATTTTAACACACTCCATATTATTTTTGTAGCTAATTTAATTTAAAATTTAAATTTCTATTAAAAATTTAAATGATGTTTAATTTCAATTTCAAATGGACAATTAATATGAATTTTGTTAATGAAAATAATTCAATATGGTAAAAAATTCCATATTATACATAAGCAATATACTTTTTATGTTTTGAAACACATAAGCAATAATTTTATATTGAATGATTAATTTAAAATGAACTAGTATTTACGAAAATAATTTAATATGACATTTATTTATGAAAATAATTTAATATGACATTTATTTATGAAAATAATTTAATGTGAAATTTATTGTTGTAGCTACTTCAATTTAAAATGGAAATTTCCATTAATGGCTTAAATAATGATTAATTTCAAATTTCAAATAGACAATTAATATATATTTTATTTACAGAAATAATTTAATATGGACAAGAATTCGATATTATTATGGATTAGTAATTAATAATTTAATATGAAAAATTAATATGAATTAATAGCATTTTAATGGACAATTTTAGTATGAAATTCATTTTTGTAACTAATTCAATTTAAAATATGAATAATTATAATGGAATTAAATGTAAAATTTAAATTAATATGGAATTTATTTACAAAACAAATTAATAGTATTTTGATGGGCCAAATAGAAATTTACAATTCAAATTAAATTAAATAAAAAATTAACTTTTCATACAATTTTGCTTAAAATTAATATCTTGTCCATTGATTGTAACTCTTGAATCCTTCTATAGTTCTATTTAAATAATGTAAAATTTCATTTGCTTTATGTTTAACCTGGTCGTATTGAAAAACATATAGATCTTCCTTTTTTCGTGGTTTGATTTCGATCTTAGTTTTCATAATCCCAACATCAATGGCGCCTAAATGCGACTTCCTTTTAAATGTGAATACATCTAGAGAGACATGGAGCCTAATTATCAGAGTTGTCAAACTTTCACGACATCAACAACAAAAATAATAAAAAGTTGATATATTCTATTAGAATGATCCTCATGGCCACCAAAATGTAAGTTCATAATGCAAAGCCTACTATGATATGATACAATACAATTATAATAAATTTTCTAATTACATATATTTTTGTTCTCAATGTTTGTCTTCTTCTATAGGAAGACTACATCCATGTAACCGTTATAAATACTATGATATATAGGTTCCAACCACTGGTTAGAGAAGGCTTTGTTTATTCCATGTTCAATTTTAGTGTAGTCGATAGTAACAGTTCTTATAGAACTACTCGACATTCATACAAGCTTAACTTTCAAATAGCTACAAAACTAAAGTTGCTTGCTAATAATGTTATTTCCAATAATTTGTTGGTAATTACCCCGATCTCTAAGGTTCTTTGTACTAACTATGACACTAATTATTTGGTTGGTGAGTGCTTCATTAATTTTTTTGTTAAAATTATAATAATAATACTGAAAATTTCCATAACCTAATAAACTATTTCATATTTGTAGATGTCATGGGCATATTCATCTCACATGGGCCTGAAACTGAGGTTGTGCAAATGTTGACATATATAATTCATGACACATATAATAAGATGAGAGACACTTGATATGTATAATTTATAATATAGATTTTTATTTAATGCATTATTAAATTTGTCAGAAAATTTTATTGATGTAATTAATGTAATTATTAAATATGTTATTAAGATAATTACATGTAATTGTTATATATAATTATAATTATTTTTTATTAAATATAATTATTAAATATTGTTAAAAAGGCTATTTTTATATGTTAAAGTACATAATTCTATTAGTATACTAATTATGATTGATATATATTGTGATATAAATCAATGAAGGTAATCATGAATGGTATATATTTTAATTAAAGTAATGAAAATTATTTTAAACAAAGATAATTAGATTATTTTAAATTACATAATTAAATTAATTAATAAATTTTAAATTTTAAATTAAATGTGTAAAAGCTAAGAAAATGATATTGAAATGTTATCAACTTTTATTAATCTATAATCAATATGCATGTTAAATGTTGGAAATTCGAAATAAATTAATAGCATTCTGATGGACCAAAATTTGAAATGAATGATTAATTTAAAATGGACATTAATTTTGAATTAAAAATGATTGTTCATTTATTTATGAAAGTAATTTAATATGGAATTTTTTTTGCCAATAATTCATTTTAAAAGGGAAATAATCATAATGGAATTAAATATGGAATTAGGTATGAAATGTTTCTTTATTTTTTTTAAATAATCAAAATGTCATTTAAATGCTAATTAATTTAGTATGAAATTTTCGTTCAATAAGAAATTTTCATTTAAATTATTATCGCACTATTTATTTATTTTATATTAAATTATTACGCATGTTGTCAATTCTAAGATAATTTAAGAGTATTTTGATAGATCCAAATTTAAAATGGATAGTTAATTTATAATTGAACATTAATTTTAACCAAAATATTGTATATCCATTTAAATTATTTCAATATTAAGTTGTAATTATATATTAATGTAAATTAATGGGTTCAATGACTATAATTTAAATGATGTTCAGGACAAACAACCTTGAACATCATTAATATATATTCTGATTCAAAGTTATAGTGCATTCAAATTAAGGTAATTAGCAATATTCATGATTTGAATACTTAATCATTCCTTTTTAAAATATTCAATTTAAAGTAATTAGAGCTAATATATATTTTGATTCAGGTTAATTAATAACATTAATATATATTTTGATTCAAAGTTACAACATATATTCAAATTAAGGTAATATATTTAATTATTATTATAAATAATTTATTAAATGAACATCTAATTATCCACGAATTCAGATTCGTCGGTATTTCAAAATTACCGACGATTATTACCGACAAATTTTGAATCTGTTGATAATTTTAAATTATTGACGGATATTTACCAATAGATTTAGATTCATTGGTAATGCAAATGTACCGGGGGAAAATGTGACACAAATCTATTTTATTCTCAGATGTTGGATTACTGTCAAAGTAAACACACATGATGAATGTGTTCCAGCATTTGGTTAAATAAAATTGTAGTGAGATGCTAGATGAACATAATACATAACAATATAGTAAAAATTGGAATCCTTGCGATTGGTTTTATACACACACTATCCTGTTTTATATTGCTAGAATTCATTTTTATTTTTATTTTATATTCTTACCTTATTGCGGATATTACCGACAAATTTGTCCTTAGGTAATAGGATCCGTAGGTAATGATAAAAATACAAAAAAATGAAATTAAAGAAGGGAATGCTCTTTGAACCAAGCCCATTCAGTGATGGGAAGCCAGCAAAGAAAAAAGGCCAATAAAATAAACAACCCTTAAATACCCAAACAGATTTGTGCTTCTATATAAATATAAATATATATATATATATATATATATATATATATATATATATTGATAGAAAAATATAATAATTTATTTTTTAATTTCTACTCTTAATTATTATTTTAAATAAATTATTATTAATTATTTTAATTTAAATATATATTAAAAAATAACTCTTCCCGATTATTAACATATGTAATCCAGCAATGATTTAAACCCCCTTTGATCCACGTGTTTTTTGGCTAGCAAATTACAATCACCATCCTATGATTAATTAATTTCGTGAATCCCTCTTATGATTTCCCTTAAATATCTCATTCCAGCACCATATATTCTGATCCTCTCTTCATTAGCATCAATATCATAAAATCATTTTTTTCCACTTTTATCAAAAAAAAATATCATTAAATCATTTCAATCTATTTTGAAATTCAAATTCATCATTTGAATCCAGCATCGCCTTTGATGTCACAAATAAAATACCCACACACTGAAATTCAAATTTAATTATAGTATTTATGAAATATTAAATATAATTAACTTTAATAATATTATAATATTATATAATATGACTTTTTACAATATAATATATTTATCAAAATAATAAATATTTATTAAATATATGATTTTTAATATAAATTTATGTATATTAAAATTATTATTAAATAAAAAATAATTATGACAAAATTTAATACCAAAATATAAAATATAATAATTAATTTATTTTATATATATATATATATATATATATATATATATATAAGGAAAAAGATAGAGGTGGCAAAACGGGCTACCCGGCCCATTGTAAGCCGGCTCAATGCAGGTCAGGAGATATAATAGGACTGGGCCAAAAAGCCCAGATTTTATTTGGTCTTTTAATTTGATGTCCAAGCCTGACCCTATGCGGGTTACAGGTTTTGTGGCCAGCCCGCCATTTTTTTTTCTTTTTTGTTGAAATTTTTATTTTTATTTTAAATTCAAGATTGAAATATATTGTGATAATTATTTTTATTGACATATTTATTTTAGTATAATAAATAAAATATAAATAATTATTTTATTATATTATTAAATATATAAAAAAGATTGAAATGTGGTATTATGACAATCACTATAATTGTTTTTAGTAAAAAAATGTTTATATATTATAAGATAATCTCATTTATTATTTTATAAAAGTTATAGTAAAAGTAGTAACATATTTAATGGTTTACGCATATGAGTTTGTAAACGTTGCAAATGACTTATACCATTGTAAATATCCGCAACTCAAAAAAAATAAATAATAATACACGTATTGTAACTCTATGTTAAATAAATTTAGTTTCAAAAGTCTCATAGCATCTTAAATATATGTAACTCAACAAGATAAAATATAATTTGGAATCTTGTACTATAATTTTATAAATAACATTTGTCAAAATCAAATATCAAAACCTATGTCAAACAAAGAAAAGTTTGAGAAAACGAATTAGCAACTATTTTTAGTCTCCTAAACTTTAGTCCCATTTTTTTCAATAAAATTTAAAAAGAAGTAGGTAGCCCAAACCAGGCCAGGCTAGCCTAACCCAAACCTGATTATGATACAAGCTTTATCGAATTGGGCTAAAAAGGCCCGCATTTTATTCGAGCTCAAAATTTAGAGCCCAAACCCTATATTTTAGCAAGTAGGTTCAGGCTAGCCCGACTAGCCTAGCCCATTTTGCCACCTCTGGAAAAAGATAGAGGAAAAATGCTGGTGAGCCTATTACTTAAATCCGTGAGAGAAGAAAAAGTTGAATTAAACAAAAAAAAACAAGAAAACCTTAGATATATAAGTGATAAGATAGCCCTTGGCCTCTATTTCAAGTAGCTATTGCTGGAACCCTCATTTGAGTGTGACTATTTTGTGCCTTAATCCTATTTCGTTGAGCACAACTCCCATCATAGCGTCACCATCGCTGATGGGTGCAGCCAACTGTGGTTATGGGGTAAGGGAAGAGATCGAGATAAAGGGTGGCAGAGGTAGAAGAGAAAGAAAGAAAAGTGGGAGAAGTAAAAGAAGTGGGTGGTGGAAGGGGAAGAGAGCGCGACGGTGGTAGCATCAATGCTTGCACAAGGTAAAGGATTTATTTGTTTGTTTTATCTTTTGTTTGATGTCTTTGTGGTTCTGTGGTCTGGTTGTAAAAAGAGAAAGGAATTGTAGGAAAGGCCTACACAATGTTTTACCCCTACTTCATGTTAAGTTCTTATAGAGAATTTTAATTGATTACAGAACAGTTTGTAGTGCACCTAGCTTGTAGGAGCAAAAGATAAGGGAGTAGGAGATAGGGTGCTTCCATTTGGAACGTGTTGACACCTGATTTGCCAAGCACCTTCTCTTCCTCCAAAAATCCATGCCGAACCAACTAAGCAGGGAAAAGAACATTGAGAATGAAGCAATAGAAGGGAGCCAATGGTGGCTTTTGGCAACGCCATGCTTTTTTTTTTTTCTTTCTGTTTGGAGTCTATTAATTAATTATTACCAATAATTTATTAATTATTACCAATAATTTATTGGTTATTGTTGATTAGGGTTTTGGCTTTTGGTGCCTTGTTTCTCTGAAATTTCCAAATTCATCTAATTTTGAACAACTTGCTTGCTTTTGCAGTGGTGGTGATGGAAGCAGCAAGGTAGACGGGGCAGTGGCGTAGAGGAAGGGTTGCATAAAGAGCAATAAGGTTTCTATTTTATCTTTCGATTTTTCCTTTATACACACACACACACACATACACACACACACACACACACACACACACACACACACACACACACATATATATTATATGTATTTTGTCATAATTTTGAATTAGACTGGATGAATTTTTTATTTAAATGTGCCTGAAGCCTAATTCTACCCATGACCTGAACCCAAATGGACAATATGCAGGATAATAAATAATACTATAAAAAGAAGAATAAATATAAAAGGGAAAACTAGAATAAAAAAAGGAAATAAAGGAAAACATAAAAAGGAAAGAAAAAAATAATTGGAAAGTAGTTTCCAACGAATTTTTTGTAGGTAATTTTCTACGAAAAAATCCGTGGGTAGTTATAATATTTTCCACCGATTTTATCTGTGGGAAGTCAGTCGGTAGTTACTGACGGACAAGATAATCCTCGATAATAATTACCTACGAGGTTATTATCGACGGATATGTGTCCGTGGGTAATTTGTCAATAAAATTGTATTGTCGATAGGTTTGACATTACCTACAGATTTTGTCTGTCGGTAATAATGAAATTTATTGTAGTGTTATAACTTTGCAAGAACTCCTTTCATTGTAATGTGTCTTTCAATTATGATTTCATTGTAAACATCATTGTTTAGGATTATTCATTTGTGTAATCTTCAAACTTTAGAGCTTTATTTTTTTTTTAATTTTATTTGCTTCATTTTTTATTGTATATTTCTTTTATTGTTATTGAATTTATTTATTTATTTATTTTTGGTGTACAATGGCTGCAACAATGTTAGAACCTAAGACCTTATGTATACTATTCAAGCCCTCACCACTAGGCAAACCCCAGTGGGTTTTATTTTTTGTTTAATAGTTTCATATTTTTTTATCTTCCTTATTTAATTAAGATAATCTTCTATCTTTTTTATTTTCTTTAAATATTTTTAAAAAATATAATATTTAGTATTTGAATTAGTTTGCATTCTAAGTTGCTAACATTATTTTATAGATTTTACAATTTCAATAATTAAGATGGATCGAAGTAAAGGACATAAAAAAGAGGGTTTCACAAAGTTAAAAAAAAATCTTATAGTAAAGCAAAAATAACTTTACTCTTTTTCTCTCTCTCTTTCTCTACACACACACACACACACACACATAAATATACACCATTTTGTACAAATCAATTTTATCACGAATATTTCTATTTTTCACAAATCATATGTCAAAGAAATATGTATTGCTAACTGTATTAATAATTTTTGTATAATAATTTCTTTATTATTTTAATTTTTAGTTAAAATTTGAAAACATCTAAAGAAACATTCTATTTATTAAATCCTATATGTCAGTTACTATCATCACAATAATTCTTTTTCATCTGAAAATATTTTTTAAAAATATTTTTATCATTTTAATTCATAACAACAAATTAATAAATGTTAAGTAATAAACAATATTTTGTTTTAAGTAAAATTAAATTATATTACAATAATTTATAGTCAAACCATCATACTCAAATTATAAATATAATATAAATTAAGTAAAAAATCAATTAATAAATTAAAAATAACAAATAAATTATTTTATAATAATTGTCCCACATAGTTATGCTATTTGGTTCTAGCAGTATTGTCTCCAATAAAAGATATTTATGATTTCTACCCAAAAAATAACAAATAAGTTGTAAAAAATATAATTTTTTAAATTAATTTTATTAATTTAAATCGAATATAAATTTATTATTAACTTAAATAGGATGAAAAATTACATCGAATTAAAACTAATTTATTTCAACATATAGCTACATAGTGTATTATGATATATGTCATTTTTCTTCAAAGTGTAAAATATAAATAACATATTTATATTATTAAAAAAATACCATTTTTACATGGTATTAATTGCGTTAAATTGTAGACAATGTATTCTTGCAATACTCAATATATTCAAATTTATGTTAAAAATCAATATGATTCATATAAAAAATGTCACGATCAAATTAATTATAATGCTTATATAAAAAAGTATTTTTTATAAAATTAATAAAACAAATAAATCATTGGTAAATTATCCATTATATTATAATCAATTTGTATTTAATCAAATTAAATAAAACAATCTAATATAATAATAATGATATTGATAATATATATATATATATATATATATATATATATATATATATATATACATATATCCTTACCATTACATACTCATTTTTTCTCTAAAAGTAATTTTTATTTTACTATCTTTTTAATGATTAATAAAAGAATGCTTTAATAAAACAATAATTTGTATATCATGATTATTTTGTTTAGAACAAGATATTACATAATGCTATTAAATCTTTTAATTAGTTTAAATTTTAAAATGATATCTATAATAAATAATAAATAATTACTATACATATGAAACAAAAAAAAATAAAACATATACTTAAACATCAATATAATTTATTCAAGTATTTATAAATTTAATTAGTCTTTCATTTGATTGATGCTTTATCTTTCTCTTATTTTATTATCCAATAGAAATTGAGATTTAAATGATAAATCAATTATTACAAAATATAATTACATATAATTTTTAATTCATATAAGTATTAAGATAAGATTAATATATATATACATATATACATGTATATGTATATATGTATATACATATATACATAAACATGTATACATATATATATAAATGTATATTAGTCTACTCTATATTTATACATATTTATATAAAAAAAAACCAGACAAGATATAATTAAGATCTAAAGCAATATAAGTAGTACCTTATACTTGGTATCATACAATAAAGACAGAATGATTGCTTCAAAATATTTCAAAAATCAATATCAGAACTATGGCGCATTATATATTTATTTGAAATTAAGTATTACTATCTTTTAATTTCAAGAAATAGTTTTGATGTAGGACAAAAAATAACAAAACAAATATCCATTGTTGTAAAAAAAATGTTCTAATTGGGCGATTAAAATTAACATATATAATAATTAACTATGCAAAAACTTTACAGTGACATTGAATACCTATTTAAATCATTTTTAAAGAAAAAAGTACTAATTACAAATTTTAATTTAAAATATTTTTTTAACATTAATATCTCGTATTAAAATTCTATATAAATCAAAGTTATATACAAATGAGAATATATTGATAAAGGTAATATTTTTTAAAGCACACATTTTTATAAATTAAAATGATATGAGATGAATGTGAATATAAAATTATTTGAATTTATATTAATATCCATAATTACATATATATATTTATTTTCAAAAAATTATAAAAATAATTAAGAAATATATTAAATAATTATACTAATATAAAAATTATAATTATAAATTTAACACCTGTGCGTGGCACGAGTTATTAAACTAGTATAACACATATTCAAGTTTTACAATTTATGAAAAATAATTAATAATACTTGATTACATGTCATATGAAGATTAGTGAAGACCATGGTGACCATCTAATATTCTCCTTATAGCACTCTCTCTACTATTGATAAGAAATGATTGAAAATAACAAATTTTGGTAGTCTCACTTCTAAATCAAGAGAAAGATTCATTAAATGAGAAGTTAGACTTATCAAAATTTGTGATTTCTAATAAATTTCAACCAATAATAGAGAGTGTTAGAAAGAAAGTGTTGCTAGTATTTCTCTATATAGTTAACATTAATTTGAGATTAATTTTAGATTTAATAACAAACTTTTAGGAGCCATGGAGGTTGGAGGTAAAAGAAATTATTCATGAACTATTTAATACGAACACATCTACTTCATTCCTTCACTTCACAAATGAAGGGTAAGTTTACCATTAAATTCACAAATGATTGATTCAAATTAAAATCAAATAATAATTAGAATATTTTACAATTTTTCTTTTTTTTTACTTTATTTTCTTCTTTTAAATTTTCTATTTTTTATGTGACTCAACTTGTTAGTTTCTAAAAATATGTGATGGGAATTGATATTTTTAACTCACAAATAAAGAGTCAAACTATTTTATCATTTTTTGATGGTTGACCAAGTTTATGATGCTAAGTTTATGACCTATTTGACTGATACTTCAGTAATGTTTGATGTAGTTTATTTTAACTTTTCTTCTTCTTAAAAAAGTAGAGCCAAATAAAATTTTAGAAAAACAAGCTTTTAAAGTTTTTTTTTTTTATGAAGAAAACTTAAGAGAAATAAGTTTTAACAAAAGTTAGTTTTAATATTTTTTAATTTTTACTTCTACTTCTTGATCTTCTTTGCTTCAAACCAGTGGAGAAAGCCCGTGTAGTCACGGGTTAATCTCAATGCATATTTTTTTATATAATTTAATATAATGCTTACAATTGATCTATTTCTTGCAAATATTATAGGTTGGTCAAGTGGATTTATTTTTTCTCAAACTTTCTTCCTAGCATATAAATTTAAAAGAAAATTTCAAATCTTATAGTTTCATATTGAAACCTTAATTGTCTGTTCAACTATTAAATTTTTATATTATTATTTTTTTAAAAGGAACATGCACGGTAATAATTTTTATATTTGAATCATTTTAAAATTTTGCATAAAATAAAGATTTTCAATAATGCAACAATTAAAAAATTATACATATTACTATGTATTTAATAACAAAAAATAGTTTAACATGATAGAGATAAATTATTTAATTAATTCACAATATTTACAATTAAAGTATTTTTTTTATAGAAACCACATGTATTCTCCACTAGAGCCAATCCTGCTCGAGTCAGGTAGAATCATTATAGACGACAAAGTTCTTCCTCTGAGTATTTAACACAATTGCATATCCAGGACTTGAACTCGAGACTACTAATTAGGTTAAAACAATCCTTGCTAATTGATCTGCACACTCAATGGTAATTAAAGTATTTGTTACATAATATAAAGGTGAATATAAAAGCTTTATCTCATATCATATAATTATTAAGGATAATAAAATAACTAATTTAAATATTTTAAACAATACATATATTTAACAATGTGAGAAAGGGAGAAGGAAGGTTGGGATGTGATGAAGTTTCATTTCACCATCTATTGAACCACTCAAACGTGCATATCCAAGCTCATCGAAGTAAGGCTTTGTATTCAATATTAGATCTTATACAAATACTAAAACCTGCCAAATTGTTGAAACACTTGGAAGCCAGTTTTCTTTTTTATTGACTAGGTGTTAAGTAGACTAAGGCAATCTTCACCACAATTATATTTTTGGGTTAAGCCAAAGGCCACTAAAGTGGTAAATGGTAATAGACTTATTGCATTGAAAATTTTCCATTGAGTTAAACTTGAAAAAAAAAAGTAAACATCAAAATAATGTGCAAACCTGATATAATATCTTCAACCACATGTTAGGAGTACATTAGGATAACCATTTAGGAAGAAAACATCTAAAAAAAAAGGCATCATGATAAGGAGTTGCCTCTGTTCCAATATTCACTACCTTTAAAAGATCTATTCCTAATTCATAAACTTTGATAAATATAGAATCTAGTAAAAGTCTATTCAACTGATTTGTATCAAGATCACCCTGTTCAGATCATCTATTAAGGTATGATTAGTCTCATCTACAGGAACCCCAAAATATTGGTTTGGTAATAGGAGATAAGCACAATTAATAAGCATGCAAAAGATACTAAAGACCCAAAAACAAGGGTCAAACAATACAAAAGATAGGGATTAGACAATATAGATATATAAGCATACAATAAAAAGGCAAGTGTAACCAAAGGAAGATATGAAATTAAGTATGAGGCAAATACCATCAAGATCGAAGGTAGATATGAAATTAAGCATGAAGCAATAGGCTACGCACTAGGTACTTTCTATTGTGTATATTAGTAAGCACGTTGTTTTTAATTTTGGATTGACGAATAAATATGATGGAACTGATAAAATGCTAATAAGGGTTATGTCTATTTGTTGCAAATTATGTAGAAAAATACTTGAAGCACAAAAAAGCTTTTTCCAATCCCAAAGATATTGTAGAATTATTGAAGCTTCTAATCCAACACAATGAATGTAAGGTCCAAATATATGATGGTAGCACCAAAACTAAAATAGTTAGTTTCTACAACATTTAGACTTCCTTAACTATTGTTTATTGATTATTTGATATTTAGTAGGAACCACCAATTAATTTATCCAAAAGTTGATGAGTATGCCAATATGTTATAAAAAAATTATCTACCCTTTTCATTTAGTTATTTTGCCTTATTGGAGTGTCATTTTAAAAACAAAACTAATAATTATGTCCCTTTTCTTTTTATTCTATGTTGTAAACAGGATATTAAAAGTCTTCAAGCACATACATGTCTTGTAACTCTTGTTGTTCACTTCATGCCTCGAAAAGATGGAAGATGAGATTTTACTTTTGAATTCAATCTATGACAAATTGTAGTAAATTCCAAAATAAATAAAAGATTTATATATCATTCCTAAGACATAAGCAACGCCATTTCAAATTGGATTCATTCTTAAGATCCACTGCTTTACTTGCATAACTTTAACAGCTACCAATTAATATCTAAAGCAATTTTAATCCTTTAAGATAATTTTATTAGATTAAAAATATTGGAAAAGAAGTACATTGAATGCATAAATCGTCAATGAAAGACACACAATGTTAAAATTGTCATTGCAATATGTATAGCAAGCAACTAGTCAAACCACCAAGCGTTCCCCTTAGTTCCTACAATCAGATGCCCAATCTTATCACATGCAATAAAGTACATGAATAATAGAGTCGCAACTTATGCATGTGATTGCAAACTATGAACTTACAAAAGCTCCTCCCAAGAAACATATTTTTGCTTGCCACTTTCATTTAATTAATGGTCCATTTGTTTTATGAAGAATATTTTTTTGAAAAATATTTTCCAATGTTTATTGTAGAAAAACATTTGTCATTAAACAACGAGGAAAACATTACTGTAATTTTTTGCCTTCCTCCTATGATGCCATGCATTGTTTAGTAGACATTTTTGTCTAGATCCTTTGTAGTGTAGGTCAAACATATTACCTCCTCAAATTCTTTTAGATAAATTCCTTAAATGATAATTACTTCTCAACACGAGTGAAGCTAATATGCTTAGTTTACATTTCAGCGATCAATAATATTAATACATAGATGAGAATGAATGGGACAAAGATAAGCAACCATTATTCTAGGCTATAAAGATCACTTCATTTCACAATGTGCTATAAGTCTGCTTGTCTCCTTGACTAAAAAGAACACATGTAGCGATTAGCTTCAACCTT
This sequence comes from Spatholobus suberectus, assembly GCA_004329165.1. Lineage (NCBI taxonomy): Eukaryota > Viridiplantae > Streptophyta > Magnoliopsida > Fabales > Fabaceae > Spatholobus > Spatholobus suberectus. The sequence goes on from CM014729.1 coordinate 27,630,868, forward strand.
CTACGAAATTGAATGAGACGTTATATAACTTCACATTTGAAAAGCCTACTGTTTCACACTATGGTAATACGCACTAAGCAGCAACAAACAAAAGATGAGGTTCAATAGTTATTTGCTTGGGTTGTATGGCTACAAAAGATACAATGGATTTGGTAGAAAACAACTTGAGAATTTCCCCAAATCTAGACCCAATAAATGGAACCGTAGTCCTGTACAAGAAGATGAGAACAAAGAAAATAATTTGGTAGTAGAAAGTAGGCCCAAGCATAATATTCATTAATATAATCAAAAAAATAGAGTAGACCTAATTAAAGATGGTTCAATATTTAATTAATATCTTGTTGAATGAACAATAAAAAGTAAAAGGAGATGTTATTCTTGGTTGTATAAGTATAGATAGATTCTAAAATCTAATGATACATACTCAAAATACATTAACATAAAATCAAATTTTAAATTTGAAAAATTATAAAATTACTGAATAATTTTAAAATTTAATTTTAAACTTTTTAATTTCAAATTTCAAATTTAAAAAAATAAACTAAACATTATCTTTATGTGACTAAATATTCCAAAGGAAACGATGACTGACTAAGTATTATAATGCTTTCATTTGTTTTGTTTCAAAGCCTAGACAAGGACAAGTAAAATTGGATGTTCATGGGATACATAGGGATGGATTTATCTTTATCCAATTCGACCCAAAATTTTAACATAGTCATTTATTTGAAGTTAAACTTGACCTAATTAAGATTTAATAATGTATTAAGAGGAAATTACACTCCCTTTCCTCGAAAGATATAATTATCACACTCTCCTTCCCTCCCCTCTTATGATAAAATATATAGTTTAGTTCATTTAACTTAGCACTGTTAAAATAAACCATATTCCCATCCCATAAGAGATGTGAGTATTACACTATCCTCCCCTCTTATTGTTGAAATATATAGTTTTATCCATTTAACTTAATATTGCTAAAGAATATTCTTTTAAAAGATTTTAAAATATATTTTTAATTAAAATTATACTAAAATATTTTCAAATTGTCAAGTTATCCTTCGTTCATTCAATGCCCTAATATTGCTTGTTATTTACACATCAAGATTGCTTCTTATCTACACATCAACATTGCTCTTCTTCATAAGGGATTGTAGGCAAAATAAACACTTTGAGACTAACAAAATATCTAGCCAAAATTTATTGTTAGTAGTATATAAAAAGACTAGAAATGATGTTCAATGGAGAAATAATTTATGAAAAACAATATTATAAAATAAAATAAAGTAGTAACATATATTTTTTGTAAAAAAATGCACAAATATATTAACAAATGGTTTTCTAGTCAAAAAATTATTCTTTAATAGAAATTATTATATTTTTTATAAAAAATAAAAAATGATGAAAAATGTGGTATATATATTCATCTATTAAAGGAGGAAAATGTTAAAATAAGAAAAAAAAGAAAAATGTAATATTTAAATCTCTTAAGGTAAGAGAGTGTAAAAGATATTTAGGTCATAAAATTATTTTTAACAAAAAAATATAATATATTTACATCTATCAAGGGAGGAAACTATATATCCCAACACAAGAGGGGAAGGTAGTGTAATAACATACATCTTGTGGGATGGTATTATAAAGGATATTTTGGCAATAATTTTGTTAAAACTTTAACGAAAATTTAAAAAATAGAGTAAAGTGTCATAGACTCAAATCTGTTAGGAAAGAAAAGTGTATATTTTAACATAAGAGGAGATAACAATGTAATACTCGCATATTTTAGAAGAGGATAATGTAATTTACTCATATATTAAAACAAACAATTTTAATTTGATTTATTGACACAATATATCAATGTTAACATTATGTATAGTTAAATTGTTAAATTAAAGAAGTACAAATTATGATTAAAGAATATTATCAATATAAATATAATATTATATTTTCTATTAAATAAAAAAATTATTATTAATACATAATTATTAAAAAAATATACTTTGTAAAATAATATAAGACATTAGATTAAATTCAAACCATATAAAATATAATTTAAACTAATTCTCAAAATACATATCTAATTTCTAAATTTTAAATTCATAAAAATTAAATTCAAACTCATTCTTCAAATACCATGAACACATCATCTAGTTATATACATGTCTAGAGCAAAGGTGAGTAGCTAGGGGTGGAAATAGGCCAGGCTATGTTAGGCTTTGGTAGGCTTGAGCTTGATCTTCATTTTAAATATAAAGCCTGAGCCTAACATATTTATTTGTCATAGACCTTTTTTAAAGGCCTAGGCCTAGTCTGGTCTTTAAGCTTGCTTAAAAGCCCATTTTCTTATAAGGCCTATAAAAATATTAGTAGGCCTATTAGCCTAAGTAAGCCTATTAGTAATTACATAATTTTTTATATTATTTGACGTAATATATGTATTATATATAATTATGTATTTATAATATAACATAATATATAATGTAATAATATTTTAATATATATGTATATAAATAAGTTTGTGTTATTAGACTTGATAAGTTTTTTTTAAGGCCTAAAACCTTACTTTTTACCTAAGGCCCTTATTATGCCCCCCCCCCCTAAAACTTTTTTCACCTCTTTCTTTTTTGAAAACTTACGAAATGTCAAAATTTCCCCCACCTTTTTAAAATCCCTCACCCCTTTCAGTTCTCAACCCGCGCCTTCCCCTTTTTCGCTTTCGCCCCTGTTCACATTCTTGCCAAAACCAGCTTGTCGCATTGTCACCGCCACACTCTGGCGTATTCTTGCTGCCATACGCCTCCATATTCTCGCTAGAATCACCCTATTGTCATAGGTGAGTTCATTTTTTTTTTTTACTTTTGGATTCAATAGAATTGCGATTCTATTGTGTATTGATGCATAACAGAATCACGATTTTGTTATACATCTCGGTCAGATGCAAAACGAAATCTGATCAAGATTCATAAAGGAATGACGATTCCGTTATATATTTTTTATTTTTGATTTTTTTTCCTTTAATTATTTATTTGATTTAAATTATTTGTTTTTAATTATTTTTTGTCTTTTAAATTTTTTACGTTATTTATAATTTATTTTTTATCTCTTAATAATTTCTTTATTTTTACTTTTTAATTTATTTTTTTGTCCTTTAAATATTTTTTGTCTTTTAATTTATTTTTTGGTCCTTTAATTATTATTTTTTGTTTTTTAACTAATATTTTTTTAGAATATTTTCTTTAATTATGTATAACTCCAAATTAATAAAATTGATTATATTTAATTATTAATTATTAATTATTAACTAATTGTTAAATTATTTTTACTGTTTCAAATTCATTATGCCATGAATGAGGTTTGGTGCCTTTCGTCTTGGATGAGGCCCTCCTCTAGATGATGCGCCAAGCTAATCTAGGTGCCCACCTCCCACTACATTTGCATGGTGGGCTAGACAGGCTGCACACGTAGCAGTTAGGGAGCAACATAGGTGGCATTAGCAGCAGTAGGAGGAGGTACATGTTAATGTACCAGAGCCAGAGCTTGAGGTATAAGAGGCAGAGGCAGAGATGCCTCAAGCTGATTTGGCCGATCGCATTGTTAGACCTCTATTTGGAGGATGTCCTATAGACTTGTCTCTGCTTAGGTCCTATAAGGACCATGTTGCTGGACAAATATGGCTTGGACAACCTTGTCTAGAGCTCAGGCTGATCAGTTAATGGGGCAAGGTCTTACTGATGCCAATGCACCCACAAATAGCAAAATTGGTGTGGAGTTTAGGGCTCATTCCACTTATAGAGTCACAATATGTTGTTGCCAACAACGACATCATATGTGCCTTTGTTGAGCGGTGGCATAAAGACATTAACCCCTTCCACCTACCAGTATGGGAGATGACCGTTACCTTAGATGATGTGTTATGTCTCTTGCATTTACTTATTATAGTCAAGGTTTGCAAGCATGCCTATTACATTCGTGATGATGCTATCAGGTTATTGATGAGCGAGCTCGACATTACGCATGCTGACACACACGTTACGATGGTGAAAGGAGCTCGCATGACATTATCGTGGCTAAGGGAGACATATGGCACACTCCTCGCAGTTGAGGAGACCATATTCATTGTGAGAACATATTTGTTACATCTTGTCGACTGCACGATATTCACCGATAAGAGCTTGATACATGTGTAGGGTTGTTATCTGGACCTCTTCCATGATCTTTAGTCATGCATCGGATATTCTTGGGGTTTTACTCTGTTGGTGTACATTTATAACTAGTTGAGCATTGCTAGTGTCCGATTTATGGCGTAGTTTAGAGGATACATGAGATTGCAGATAGTACAATTTTGTATTCTCTATTCATATTTGTTTAGGGTTTATTTTGCTTATGTAATTTAATTTATTAATTGTCGATTACAAGCATAGATCTATAAGCACTTTCCCACCCTGGATCAAGAGTCGACCATCCCTTATTCGGAATAGCTTCCATGTCTCTGTCGGTGGAAGGCCACGAAGGGCACGGGGTCTTGCACTAGGGATCATGCAAGCGTTGGACTAGTTGTAGATGGGCAACATTGTCTGGGTGCCATATGATGCACACAGGGTCATCTGCCTGTTGTGAGCGATCTCATTTTACTTAGGCTTCATCTGATGCAGTACCTATATGCGTGCCCATTTATTAGAGAGGGTCTTTAGGCAGTTTGGGTATATCCAGGGGATCCCTCACCCTTCATCATTGAGTACCTATCATTTACCAGCCAGTTTGATGATTGAGAGGACTAGGAAGCGCACGTGGTGGACAGAGGAATGGTTGTACCGCATGAGGCTCCATGGACCTTCATCGATGTGTACTTGGAGTGGTTCCATCGCGTTTCTCATCCATATTTGATTTCTTCGATGGCGAGAAATCATCTGCGAGGCCTTGTGTTGCGCCTGGGCATGATCAGCTTATGACAGAGTCTTCATCCAATGACACTCATTCATGTAAGGTAAGTATCTATATCTTTATAATGTGTTTTTTCTATGACAATGAAACTTTTTTTTAATAAAAGGTTGCATTTTTTTGTAGGCACAATAGTAGACAGTTACTTGCAACATGGAATGCTTGTTGCCCTTGAGGGCAATGCACTAATCGCATCCTGTGGGAGATATTGGTCATTATATAGGCAAGCATGGCATTTGGGTGCACCTATCAAAGGAGGAGACGGAGGAGAACGACCACCTTTGATGATTGACTTCTTATTTTTGCTTTTTACTATTAGATCTTTTTTATAGTATTTTATATCATATGTACACACCTTATTATATGTATTTTTAGATTTTATAGATGGTTTGAATTTTACATATGTTACTCTTATTGCGTTATTGGTATTACTATTACATTGTTACAATTATAGCATGTGATACAAATAAAAACAAACGTAGTATAAACAATATTATTTGATAAAATAAAAGCACTTCTACATAGATTCGAGACAAATACATATAACAGTAAACAAGGTGCATCGTCATGGTTCACTCAAACTAACAATTGCTTGGTCATTGGAGTTAGTTGACGCCTTTGTTTCACACAAGCACGCAATGATCTCTTTGACGGTTCGTGGTCGACATAAACAGGCCAGGTTCTCTTTAAGAGATCTGCCTAACGTAATGTATAACTCAATCGACACAAATCTAGGAAATTGGACAAAGATGGACAACATCCTTGCCACATCCTTGTCATGTTTAATATCCATAGACTTGTAATGAACACAACTATTCCTTGAAGATATAAATGAATATTGAGTATTTTTTGCTACTTCCAGTCGCATCATAAATTTTTTTCTTTAGAGTAACAACCGTTATGTCCTTAATGACCCTAAGAAAAGCAGGATCATAAAGACATTGAAATAAGACCCCTTCAGATGTTGTTGTCATATGACCATTGTAATACACCATAGCAAGAAATCTGTCCATCTTTAAAGAAGAAAAAACAATATGGAATGAAGATAATTGTGAAGAAAGGCAATGTTAAGTGCTTTAGAGCACACATTTCTTTTATACTAGTGCAAATACTATTCACATGTCTGATAATCATTAAAGCTTCGTCCTGTGCATTAGAAAAAGAAACAGTTAAGATTGCATCAACTAAATCAGGGGTCCATATTGCACCAATTCAAGTGTGTGCCTTGTTCACACATTAGAAAATCATTCAAAGCGATTCTATGCATCAGAAAAAGAAACGGTTCAGATTGCATCAACCAAATCGAGGGTTTGGATCGCATCGATTCAAAGACATGCCCTATTCATGCGTCAGAGAATTGTTAAAAGCGATGTCTTTTGCGTCAGAAAAAGAAATGGTTGAGATTGTTGGAACCAAAGACGTATAAAATGTCTAACCCCTCAAATTTTGAATATAACAACAGTTATTAAATTTTAGAGTTTGTATATAATTGATTTTAAATCAGCATCTAGATATCACTTTTTAGTAAAAAGTTTGTGAAAACGTCTAATATGTTTTAAGAAAATTTGGCATCTAATGCGCCATTTTAAACCAAGCGTCCAATTGCTTTACTCAAACACATGTGCTCTTTTAAAAACCGTCCAATACCTTATTTGAAAGGTTTTTAAAATTCAAGTAAGTGTTAAAAGTTCAACATGCTTATCCTCGTACACCTTGAAAACGAATGTTTTATTCCTTTTATGAGACCTAATGTTCATATATATCTCACATTAAATGAAAAGCAGATATATATTTTTGTATAAGTATAGCTTTGCAAAAAAGAAAGTCAACTTATCAAGTTGTCAAACTGGAATAAGAAATATTCAGAAAAAATAACTCTAGAGTGTAGAATTGCACCTCCCTTTTTGATGCAAATACAAAAGTCATTTTTTTTTCTATTTCTTCTACAAGCTCGATACTTGCGCTACCTATATGACAAAGTTTTAAAACGTGTCTCTGAAGCTTGAAGCTTGTCTAATCCAATGGCTATCTTTCCAAGGCTATATATATCTAGCCCCGAAGTTTCAAAGACAAAAAAATGAAGTAGTGACGAACAATTTCAAAATCTCTCTAGATGAGCTTACATATTCTCTTAGTTTTCATACTCTTTACAAAAGCAAAGATTATGTAAATTGCTCTTAACTTTCATATTCTCACTTTGTGAGTAGATTTATGTAAAACACTTTTTTTGTGTTGTGAAAGCCTAGAGAAGCTTTGTGACTAAAGAATACTTGGGTTGTTCAAGTGATTTGAGTTAATCACTATTATGGGCCTGAAGAGGCAGTAAGAATACTTGTTTGTAAGCAAGGGTTGGTTAGTGGAAATCCTTCTAGACGAAGGGACTGAACGTAGCTCAAGTTGAGTAAACCAATATAATTTTTGTTATGTGCTTTTCTTTTCTTATCCTGTCTTAGTTGGCTTTTATTTGCTTTCAAAAGTTTGCAAAATAGTTTACTAAAACACACAATTTAACCCCTTTTCTTGTGTGTTCTCGTTTATTTTAGAGATTGCATATAATAAATCAAGGGTCCAGATTGGTCGATTCAATTGCGTGTCCTACTCACTCTTTAATGAACCATTAAAAGCTATCCCTAAAAAAAAATAAAAATTTAATAAATATAAACAATTAATTTCCAAATATAAAATGAAAATGCGTTTTTGTTATGTACAAATGAGCACACCCCCTCTACCATAATAAAAACACGTTTTTATTGCATACAATATATAATTAAAACGCATTTCCATCAGGAAGTATTTTCAAATTAAAAATTACAAATAATAATTGAGATGAAAAGAGCAAAAACTAGGGTGAGAATAGGAGGACCCTTTATCTAAATAAACTAAATTTAACCTTTTTAATAAATGAGTCAGACCAAACCTTATACGCCATAGCTTTGATTAGCCACTAGTAGGGATGTCAATGGGGCGGGGCGGGTACGGGTAGTGCCTACTCGCTACCCGCCCTGCCAAACAAAATTCGTACCCGTACCTGCCCCGTTACCCGCGCGGGTATTCGTTAAACGGATACTCGTGGATATTTTTAGTATCTGTGGATATCTGCGGATACTTTCAAAAAATAAAAAAAGTAAAAAAATAACAAATTTATTTTATATGTTGTGGACAATTATAAAATACTATAAATATCACTTTAAATTTATAAATTTAAATCTATAAATTAAAGAGTTATTGTTTAAAATAATTACTTTGAATATAACTTTTAGTTATTCTAACAATTTTTCTTAAAAAAAAAGTTTAAATGCTCACAAATTTATGTTTTTTTTCTTTTGTAATATAATTGTATAAGATTTCTCTCATAATAAACAATTGTTTTAAAAATTTTGGATAAATTTATGTAATTTTATCTATATTAATATATAAAGGTATTTAACTAAATATATAATTACGGGTAGTGGATATCCGCAAGTACGGGTACCATGATATCTATACCCGTCCCGTTTATAAATGAGTAGCGGATATACCCGTTTAAAATATTCGCAGGTATCCATTTAAGATACCAATTTTCCACCTGTAACAGATTTTATCTACAGGCGCGAGTTTTTTTGTCATCCCTAGCCATCACGCCTCTTTCCATCCTTATCAGGTGCCAATGGCGCATTCGTAATTTCAGCGGAAACCCGGTGGTATTTCTGGTATTCCATTCATGCCTAATTGTTTCCTTCTTCTCCTTTTGCTTAATCGAAAGTCGGCGACACACCCACGGAGAATATTATATAGGAGAGAGAAACAACAGAGAGAGTGTGTGGAAACTTCACCATGCTACGTCGTCAATGGCGGTTAGGGTTTCCTGCTGATCCCGCAAAGCTCGATTCCCTTGCTGTAATTGCTTTCTCCTCTCTCGTTCTACTCGTCCTCCAAACCCTAATTTGAACCCCAGCCCCAAAATTCAGTATCTCTGCTTTGTTTTTTGCTTTGAAATTTTGAGTTGCTGCCTGCGATGGGCGCGCCAGAGAAATCGCAGACCAACGCTAATTCGATGCAGGCAAGTATGCTTTACGCAATTACGCGTAATTGCAAACTTCTAGGCTTTGTCGTCGATTTTAGTGGCGCAATTGCTTTTTGCTTTGCTATTCGATATGTTCAGAGTTCGAGCTTCGATTTGTTTTATTGGTGAATTGGTGAATGTATGAGTAAGTGTTGCTGCTTGTGAATTCAGTTGGAGTGTTGGACCGTGTATCCTTAGCTATCACCCAGTTGGTGTCATGTTTTGTGAAATGCTTTATTCGGTTTATATTTTTAAAAACATGAAAGGCGAAGAAGTGGAAGACAGTGCCCTTGCTTGAATACGCATTTTATGTTGTATCTTGTTGTTGTGATAAACTAATAATTGTTTTGATTCCACTTGATTTTTTTTTTTTAAATTTTAGAAAGAGTTTAATTTTGAAGTTTTTTACAATATCAACCTACAATATGTTGGCAGATAATTAAAAAGTTTGATTTCCTAAATAATGGTTGTGATAGTCAAACCTTTTTAACAATTCGTGAATGGATGATTAGTTGATAAGAGGTATGCTAACAAGAAGTGCTTGTGGAGCACCGTCTAAGAAAATAAAAATAGGTAGAGTCAAATTTAATATTAGTTAGAAAAATTTAATATTGTATATTAAAGGCTCTTTAACTTGTGTAGTTGTGCTTTTAGGGCTCTTGTCAGCAAAATCCATTCACCCAATTGATAATGTTAAGGAGTTATACAATGAGAGGGGATCAAAATTAAATTCTTCTAAAAGCTGAACTGAAATGTGAAGGTTATTCATCCAATAGGAGGTGATTTGGGGTTGTGCTCATGCAATTTTACATTGTGTTTATGACTTATGAGACTAGAATCTGGCATTGTGAAAGTGTTTGGTTTGAGATAATTGGATCATTTGAGCTTCAAATGGATTTCTTGATGTTACATACTGGGATTTTGGTTGCAATATGGATAAATTCTATATTTTCTCTCCTCCCCCCATTTTTTCGAAAATTGTGTCACTGGTAATATGCTACCACAGAATTTGGAAGTTGCTGCTATGTCAGGATGCAATGCACTAGTTCCCGTCAAAATTTTTATCATCTTTTCATGCAGTTACACTTATTACTTGCTAAATGTACCTGGTTTCTACCTTGATAGTGAAATGTGCCTCCTTTTTTGAGTTTTTTCAGTTAAATCAAGCATTACATTTAAGCTCAAAAGAGTATGAATTATTTATTTACTGTCTTGAACTTTTTGGCATTTGTTTCTTCTGTATGCTACTTGTTGTGCTGCATTTGTTGCCTCTTTGTTTCCTTTTGGGAATCAAATTCTACCTTTTGCCTGTAATGATGTGTACTGGCATGAATTGTAATGTAGACATATACCACATCTAGATTAGGATTTGTGCTAGCACACACTCAGTTTTGTCAGTTTTTTCTCTAGTCATTAGTAAAGTAACAACTCGTTTAAGTTTAAAAAAAAAACTGCTAATTCTATTATTATGTCCAGTTTTTGTAGTTTCTGGCCTTCAATTGGATTCTTGCTTCTGTCTCTTAACATTTCTTGCTTGAAATTGCATATTTTTGTCATGTACCAGTCATAGTTGTCAATTGCGTGCGATAGCACTGGAGGAGAGCATTGTGGCACCCTGCTGGTTCTCCAAGGGCAGTTGCGTCGCTCCTGGCCGTTGCGGCACATTTTGTGGCCAAAATTATGGCAGATAGTGGGCGCTACAGTGAGGAAACACCGAAAGTCGAGTTTACCCCTTAAACCAACTTGTAAAATCCCCAGCCAAATAAATCTGATGTATTTTGTGTTCGTTCTCCCTTGTTTCTCATCTCTCTCCTCTGAGCTTTTTGTTCCCTAGCACCTGCTAGTCTGCGATTTCTTCCTCTGTTCTGCAACTTCTGCTCCTCACCTCTCCTCTGTTCAACTCTGTTCTGCTTCTGCCATGTTGCAGCTGCTCACTGCTGACTTTATGGAGAGTTTCCAAACGTCCAAAGGTTGGTTCTTCATTTTCCTGCGCTGACCTGTCAGTTTTGGGTGAGTTTTCTGGCCAATCTCTGCCGAGTTCAAAGACCCATCTCTCTTTCTTCTCTGTGTTGTCTTCAATCTTTGCAAATAAGACTAAATAATTGCAACGTCAAAGACCCATGCTCCCACCAGAATGTGTTCCGTGGTTGACTTGTGCTGGATTGTCACACCAAGTCGTGAAATTGTTGGATCATCACTCCAAAATGAGTTTGTAGCAGCAAATGGACCGGGTTAGGTTGCACAATCTGTTTGTAACAAAAACCTATTTTTTTGATGTTTGCTGCTTTAACCTGTGACTCTTCATCCTTTGACCCTCTCTGGTTCTTCCCTCACCCTTGTTTGCTATCTGGTTTGAGTGTCTCTCTCCCTTTGGTTCTACTCTTCTCTGGGTCTCTCTTCTCTTTGTGGCTGAAATCAACAGCTAAGTTGGTTTTATAGTTTGCTGCATGCTTTGTTTTGTTGTTAAGGAAGGTGCTAGTGGGCCCGGGGCAGCTGTGGGTTTGAAGTTGGGGCTCTTTTCTTTAATATTTTAGTTTTATCAGTTGTCAAAAAAGCTCATGGGACTTATCAGCTTGTATAAGACCTTATGAAAATGTTTGTTGTGATTTAGAGGTTATTTTTCTTACCTATGTTATTTACTATGCATACACACACACACACACACACACACACACATATATGTATCTTTTTAGTTGAATCTTACTATTTGTGTTGTGATTCTACAATCTTACAATCATACACCACCCTCCGCTCCAGTACTTGATTTTGAGTTTTTGACAACTTTGATAGGAAGGAGGACTGGCCAAAGGGAAAATAGTTAGGGGTAGAGGGAGACAGAGAAAAACTAAAGTCAAATCATTAAGGGTGATTTATAGATAAATGGTCTATCTTTGCATGTAACATAGAACAGAAATTTATGGCATCTTATGATTTAAGCAGCCAACCCCACCTAGTGAAAACATGCTTAGCCGTTGTTAGATTTGAATCACTTTTAAAGTGTAGATGTAGATATTTTTAAGGGTTTGATATCCAGAATCAATTCTGACGACAGAAAAACTAAACATTTTTACTTCTTTCAAAATCAATTATACTCTGCAAAATCATTCACACAACTCCAAAATCTACTCAAACATAATAGATACTGTAGAAACCCATTTTACCCATTGGAAATGTGACTCTGGGTAGTATCCAAAAAAACACTAAAGCTATAGAGTGAGAAAAGGTAGCGAGATTTGGGTTTGATGGTTTGTTAAGGAGTTTCAGAGGGAGAGATAATGCTCTCCAATCCTGGGTATTCTTTGTAAGCATTCAGACTCTTCTTTTTTTCAGATTCCACTGATCCAGAGGGAGAAGAAGGTTATTCAATAAAGAGTTCTATATTCAAGTATTCATACCTTCTTTTTCTTCCCTGTTGTGAACCGGTACCTATCACCAGGACTGAAAGACAAAAGGGTTTTAATAACTTTGCATTGAGGACAGGTTGAAAATGATAATCCTGGTTTTCAGTAGGTCATGTTTATTAATACTATAATCCTGGAATGGAACGAAACTTCATTTTCCAGTACTGTGTATTTTCTGTCTGTATTTCTTTCCCACTGTTGTATTTCTTCTAATTTTATTTTCCTTCAATGCTTAATGCAAGATAAATTGAAAATTGAGGCCATTCTCATTTCAATTGATTCTTTGAGAGCTGTTTTTCTATTTTGCTCTTGCTTGCTGATGCTACTTGGTTTACACTGCTTCCTCCTGTCCCTCCAAAATATCTTTTAATGAAAAAGGAAAATGAAAGAAAAATATGGCTGTGAATAAATGCTTTTTACTCTGGATTTCAGTGATTCAGTCGTAAGAAATTGCTATTTTCACAACACTCAGCAGTTGGGCTACCTGAGCTTGCTGAATGAATATAGTTTCTGTATTTCTTTGTTACCTTTGAATTATGATGTAATACAATATATACATACGGGAATAGTTACGATGAATGTGTTTACAATCTTGATATCTTGAGTGGTTGAGATGTTTATATGACTTATTATCCAGTCTTTCTTCTTATTGGATTTCAGCGTGTTAAGGTCTACCGTCTGAATGATGATGGTAAATGGGATGACCAGGGCACTGGGCATGTCACTGTTGATTATTTGGAGGTTTGTATGCTGTTTTGGTAAAGCTTTCATTTGCGACTAACATGTATATTACATATGTGAGCACTTCTGTTTGGGGACATTGCATGCTTGACTTCCCCTTCACGTCTGGTTATGTGTATGGTCAGAGGCTTTTACCTTTTCATTTTAAGACATAATAATAATTTATAAGATGTAATCTCCTCAAGGATTGGTGATGCTGATGGGAATTGATAACTTACTGTGTCTGATAACATTATATCTTCCCCGTCCTTGAGCTTAAAGATGCAATTTAGAGTTAACAACACAACATGATTCTAATATTCAACAGAAATAGGTGGTTGATTGGTGGTCTTGAATTTTGTATTTTCAAGGAATGAAAAATCATATCTTATAATGCAGCGATCAGAAGAGCTGGGTTTATTTGTTTATGATGAAGAAGACAATGAGAACATACTTTTGCATCGCATCTCTCCTGATGATATTTACAGGAAACAGGAAGGTAATTGGTAGCATTTTCTACTCTCTCTTAATTATGGCTAGTAGTCCACCATTTGTTCTTGAAGCATATCAGGGTTCATTGTGTTTGTCAGTTAAATGGTAGACACTATTTTTTTATGCAGATTCAATTATTTCATGGAGAGATCCAGAATATGCTACTGAACTGGCTCTTAGCTTTCAAGAACCTGGTGGTTGCTCTTACATATGGTAGCAAATAACTATTAAATTTTAATTACTTCACATCTTTCTCTAGGTTTTCTTCTTTCTGCTATGGAATTGATCTTAATTCCTATGCTTGCTTTATTCAGGGACCATATTTGCAATGTGCAAAGGAATATGCATTTGAATACTCTGAACAGTAAGTAATGCAAAATTTGAATCTTATTATTTCCTCTCTCGACTGGAGATTGTTTACATTTGTTATCCATCAAATAGATTTTAATACTTTTTTATTTTTTATTTTTTATTTTAATGTTAACTTGATTATTAGTGAAAATTAACTAAGGAGTTGTTTTTTTGCTTTTGCTTAAATAATAATGTATTTTTGTTTTAGTGAATTATTTATATACCATCTGATGTGCTGATTATTAATGTTAAATAATTACTGCTGTACCATTGAAATGCCAATATGGTGCTATACATAGAATTCCTTCTTGAACTAGAGTGGATCGATTACTCCTCCTTACTATGGCATAAAATACCTATGATATGACTGTATAGGTCCTAGACATCTGAGTTCATGCAACCATTATTTTGGGTGTAGATTGCAGTGTGTATATAGTCTGGCTTCTTTGAGAAACTGTCTTGTTTTAATTCTTGCAGACATGACTGTTTGGATAAATTTGAACCAATGTCTTACTGTTGCTGTGTTAAATGTCAAAATATCATCTGAATCTGCACTATAACAGGTTAAAAACTAAAAAGGAGGGTAAAATGAATATATTGTAGAATTATCTTGTTTGGTGCTTTATGGACTTAGTCTTACTGTTTGCTGTATATTTCAGGTGAGGCATTTCACAGTGTAAACAGTGAGTTAAGGGAATTGCCTGCAGTTGAACTGTCAACGCTTCCTTTGATTCTTAAGGTTTGGGCATATCCCTTAATCCTCTCAGTTATTTTATTTCTACCTTTTTTCTTCTATTTATTGTTTTGCAATTTCATCACACGTTCCTCCAAATTTTTCTCTTTATTAGAATCTAATTTTATGCAGATTAACTGTGGCTATTGTTGACTTTTTCTTTTAATCTTCCAAACCACAATTCTGAACAAAGTTTGGAAGTACCTGTTTCAATTGCTTTACAACCTTTAGTTTATTTAAATGTTTTTGATTTACTTCTCAAACAATTTTGCTGTGCAATTGTCATTTGTTTTATGCAATTACCACCAATAATGTAGCAAATTGAATCCCAAACTGATAAGTTAAAAAATCTTTAATAAATACACTCAAACATTGGATGCACTACTAATTATTTTGCTTTTAGTGTTCCTTATCACTTCTAGTCTTCTACTAATGAAAATTTTACCTGCCAAACCCGTCCTACCATCTCTGAGCTGTGGGTAGCTTGTTCTTAAGCATGCCTTAGGCAACTCTTGGCTGAATTCTTGACAGCGTTAGGAATCCAGAAGCAGAATATGAGAACAGAATACTTTTGTTTTGTTATTGAATACTGAATCACAATAAAGAAAAGGAGCTAATTGTCCTCCAAGGGTTTCCCCTTTCTCAATGTGCAACTGTCCAATTCACAAATGCTAGCGAACTGAATGAATCCTTCTTCCCCTCTTTATATCTTATTGAGTTCTCTAACTAACTATTCTAACTAATTTCCCCTTCCCATATGGCTAACTCCTTTGTGTTAGGAGTTAGATATATGGGAAAGGTCATCAGTAGTTGTACAACCTGGTCCATAAGACAAATTGGAAATCGTTTGAAAACTTGATGATAATAAACAATCCTAAACAGAAATATCAGCCTATAATTATAGATTTTTTTTAATAAACAAAGAATTTATTAAGAAAGAAAGGAGAGATACAGATGCAAGAGGATATGAAATCTTCAAAAACTAAATAAAAAACGAAAGAAATAAAACATGTAACCCAGCATGCCAATACCTTAAGATGTGGATCATCCAAGGCACATTAGCATTGCGTACTTCTCCTGTTTGAATCGGGGTTTGAAACCAAACTTATCCTTAGGAGGATAGATGGGGTGATTCGGGTGAGATCCAATGTAAATCCAACTTTCTCTTAACTCGTGAGATCCGGGAGGGACCATCATGGCTCTTTTCTTCTCGAGAATTCATGCATCCCTTATTGGTAATGGACAGTTATCTCTTGAGCACAGGTTTAGGTTCGACCTAAGGAAAAAGAAAAACGAAGCACCTAACAACATATCTTCACAGACCAAGAACTATGAAATCACCTGTTTCATTTTGGGGTGATGGTAGGATCGTACCATTCGAGCCTTTTATTTTTCATGCTTTTCCCGGGGGTTTAGAGAAAATTACAATCAATAGGATTTTCCTAATCCTTCCTTCATGTTTGGTCCCAAATCTTTAGGGTTGCTTTTTCCAATAAACGTTGGTTACATTTCTTTATGTTATTTGCACTAGTAACTGGTTTATGGATGAGTGCTCTTCGAGTAGTCGGTCTAGCCTTGAACCTATGCTCCTATGACTTTGTTTCTCAAGAAATCTGTGCAGTGGAAAATCCTAAATTTGAGACTTTCTACACCAAAAATATTCTCTTAAACGAAGGTATTCGTGTGTGGATGGCGGCTCAAGATTAGGCTGATCAGCCTCATGAAAACCTGATATTCCTTGAGGAGGTTCTACCATGTGGAAACGCTCTTTAAATGAACTTTAGCTTTAACTGGTTGTGACCAAAAACTTTCTTCTATTGGAAAAATCTTATATCTTATATGGTGGTATATTGTAAAACTAAAAAAAAATAAAAGTAAAATAGATAAAATAATAAAAAAATAAGAAAATAAATAGAATAAAATGAAATGTAAAAATTTGAATTTTCAATTTGAATACACTATTCATATTATATTCTATTATATTAATATGTTCCTATAAATATATTCGAAATATTCTATAAATATATTCTAAAATTCTAAATATATTTTATAAGATTAAGATTTCAATTTGTACTTGAACCAAAGGGGCACCCTAATTAGAAGTTTAGAACTTTAGCTGAACAGATGAACTCCAAAGGCTTCACTTGACTAGGGAAAATTCTGGCATTTCTTCCCAACCATATACACCAAGCAAGTGCAAATCAAAAACAATGCCAAAGGCTTTTAACATCTCTATTGGTGTCAAAACCTCTAAAGCTGACACAGGAACTTCCGATGATCCTCGGGGCAAACCTAATCTTCACCAACATTACCAAACAAGAAACCGCTGAGCAATGCAAAAGCAAATGAGAAGCATTTTCATAACTCAATCTGCACATGACACAATAATCAGGAGACGAGGTTGTAAGAGTTCTTTGAATTTAAAGTAAATCATTGGTATTAATTTGGATTAGGACAACAGTCCAAACAAAAGATCTAACTTTTGAAGGAGCATTTTTGATTTCCAAATTGGCTTATCAGAAAGGAAAGAATCATTGTTGAGAGATGAAGTGAGAAACTGGAAATAATATTTACGTGAAAATAAACCTTAGGTGTAAAATGACCAAATCCTCTGGTCTGGATTTTGATGAGATATGAATAAATTCAACAAGTATATAAGTTTCTAAAAAAGTGAAAATTCTAAGAAACGGTAGAATCAGATGAAGAATAAAACTGAATTATAGGACATTGTGCACATTAGAGAGATAAGAAAGTGTAGGAAACACCTGAGGAACATTTGCCATCCGAGGGTCCCATTATAATTTAATATGGGAACCATCACCCAAACCCAAGGAAACAAAAGATCTAAAAGAAGCATGATCTTATGAAATGCATTTCCAGAGGCTAGTATGCGTTGCTTTATCCACTGAATTCGCATCCCACTCCTTAGAATGCAAACCATACTTTTGATAGCTTGACAGCTATAATTGGCCAGGGGCTAGTGAGAATTGTCCTATAATGATAGATTGAATCTGTAATAATTATTGAACATTCTATTTCCTATGTGAATTTGATCAATGATTTTTATTGTACATGAACATCAATATGTATGTATTATTCATGTGATTTATTTTTTACCAATTCGCTATTTCACTTACAAGTTAACAATAAGTTTTGTTACACACATTTTGTGTGGATTTTTCAATGATTTTGTTACGAACACACATATTGGTGTTGCTTTTAAGATATTCCTTCTCTACTTCCGATGAGAAAGCAGTTTCACGAGGTTTATGGTAGATGTTGTTGTACTTCCCATGTTTGAGTTGAAGTTTAGTACAGTGCTCTCTAGTTATGGCATTCTTTATTGTTTAAAAAGTTCACACTTATCTATCATCAAGCTTCAGTGAAATTCATCCTCCTTTTCTGTTCACAGATGGTGGTTGAGAGTGGCAATACAGATCAGTTGCGGCTTGTGGAACTAATTTTAAGTGATGTAAGCTAAAATAAACTACTAGTATATGTGCATATGATGTCGTCATAGATTAGGCTGGTGACCTTCATTCTGCATGATTTGGCAATCTCTCACCATAGCTGTAAATCATCCATTAATTAAAGGACTGAAAGGATAAGATGGACTAGATAATTATTTTAAGTCATCCATGACTTCTCATTCATATAAAGTTTCTAGTTTTTTGTTACACAAGTTGTTGACTTTTTATCTTTAAATAAATTTAGATGAAGATTACCATGAATCATAAAAATTGAGGTATGTTTCTTCTATGATTTATTGGAAGAAAAGTGTACTTCCTGATGATATTGTCAACTAAGTTTTCAATGTGTATGGTATCGCAGTCGAGACTTATGTGATATACATGATGGCTATGCTGTTGGTTTTTATTTGCACCATTATATGCTGATGTTAATTACTATTTACTAGTGCTTATCTTGTTTGCAAATTTAGAATGATTATCTAATCACTTCAAGTGTATTTTTTTTCTTATTATTCTGAAGTCTACACACATCATACTGATCATCTGTATGTCAGAGTGCCTTAGAAATTAGAATTTTTTTCTCCTTGTATATTTTAGATTTCCCTTTTTAATTTATATTTCCAATGCAGCAAGAATTTTTTAGGAAGCTCATGGAAGTATTCGGAGTTTGTGAAGACTTGGAAAATATGGATGGCCTTCACATGATTTTCAAAATAATCAAAGGGATCAGTCAGTATTCATTTTTATGCCATTTTAATTTTAGCCCCATTGTTAACATTTCTTTTTTCATTTTTGATATATGTTTGTTTTCTTGCAGTTTTGCTTAATAGTACACAAATTTTTGAGCGAATATTCAGTGATGAGTTTATAATGGACATTATTGGTGCCCTTGAATGTAAGTTCATTACATGTTTTTTTTTCTTAACCAAGTAAAATAAGTTTTTTTGGTGTTTAGCATCCTATTCTGTGTTTTACATATGTGTGTGTGTGTGTAGTGAACAAATACTAAAAATGGGCTTTCTTGAATTTCTTGTTATGTCATTTCAGATGATCCAGAGGTTCCCCATGTTCAACATCATCGTAAATTCTTAAAGGAGCATGTTATTTTTAAAGAGGTAAATTTTGGGGTCTGATTATTTACTCTATTTTGGGAGAAAAGCTAGGTGGTAGGTAGATCTCTAGATATGCAAGGAAATTTTACTTATTACTCATATTATTTAACTATTTTCTTTTGTAGGCCATACCTATAAAAAATACAATTGTTTTATCAAAGATACATCAAGCATATAGAGTTGGTTTTTTGAAGGTTTGGCTCCTTCTAAGCCTTTTATTGTTGTTTACTCTATTTATTTGTAATTTGGTTCTTACCTTCACTTATTTCTTTTAGGACGTTGTTTTGGCTAGAGTATTGGATGAGGCTGCTGTTGCAAATCTTAACTCCATAATACATGCAAACAATGCCATTGTAAGATTTTGATTTGTATGGATAGAAGGTTTATCATTTAATAGTGACTGTTATATTTTATTTTGACTCCTCTGTTATTTTTAGGTTGTTTCTTTATTGAAGGAGGACAATACATTTATCCAGGAGTTGTTTGCTAGGTTAAAATCGCCCACCACCTCTCCTGAATCAAAGAAAAATATGGCAAGTCTTTTGTTTCTCCTGGCCATGACAAATACTATACTATTTTCAGTGTGACATTGCTATTTCATAAGTTGACGTTTTCCCCTCCTGGTGGCGTAGCTTATTATTTGCGTGTGCAGTCACATTTGATGAAATTTTACTAAAAGAAGAAACGGAATTCCAGTGTGAGGTTATGCCAATAAATGGTCCCTGTTGTTCTCTACACTTTCTTTAGGTTATTATTCTATTAACTATTGATCTTTTATTCTCCCCCTCCCAAATCAGCTGATTTTGTTTCAAAACTTTGGAAAATATGCATTTTGTTATTCAAGGTACCACCCCATAAACTGTTGGGTTGTTATTCAAGCTACTAGTACAGATAGAGTTTGAGAGAGATGTAAAGAATATCATAATTTTCTATTGAACTGAATCTGTGATTGATTGATTACAAGGTGTCCAGTATAAGGCATTTATAGAGCATTGGCTAATAACTAACTCCTAACTGAAATCATGACAGCTAACTGAATATAGTTCAGTTAGTTGATAGAACAATTTAGAAATATAGTACATGTGTGCACACAGTAAAGTAGATGCATTATGCTCTAATAAGTACTGTAGTAATCAAACAGATTCATAGCACTGCATGTACTTGAGCTAAATTCGGCCTGATTTAATTGAAGTTCCTGTTCTCTGGTTTCCATCTTGGTCGTTGCACTAGATGTGCCATCCTGTGATGGAATGTGTTTTTATCAATTTCATCCTTGTAATATTAAATGTCTTCTTTAATTGGAAATATTAAAATTGAGAATAGACTAGGCCTAACTCAACCTCAAAAGCTAGCTTAGGGAGTAGGATTGCACAAGTCATTATAAGCAGTTCTTTGGCCGTATACCTAGCCTACGTGGGTTCTTAACAGGAAATACTGCACAATGGCTAATTTCATCTATCATTTTTGTCCTAAGCTTAAAGGATTGCAACATATTAGAGGTTGTTGTGAAGGAATGCTTGCATTGCCCGTTGCTTTTCACCTTAGAACATAAACAAATAGTGAAATTTTTTGTTACTTTTTTATCATTTTATTTTTCTTAAAAGTCATGCCTAATGAGTTTCATTATAAGAGGTTGACCTGGTGGAGAAAGTGTTTGGACAAATAGATTGTAATTTGATTTTGGCCTGAGGTTGAGCTTCCCTTTCTTTCAAAATGAAGCATGCCCACTTGACCTTTATTTGTATTTATATATGATTATGTTAGTATAGAGTTTTTCTTATCTTGTATTGTTAAACTGCTTTAATGTTATTTTTTTAATGCTCATGGTTGACGTTACTGGTGATTCTTATGTTTAATATTTTCGCCTCTTCATATGGTGGACAGGTCCATTTCTTGCATGAGTTTTGTACATTAAGCAAGAGCTTACAGATGGTACAGCAGCTTCGGCTTTTTCGGTATGTAGCATCTGGAGTGGTGCATCTTGACAGTTGACAGAGTGTCAGCTTGTTACGCAGTTTGTGTTCTCCAGTTTTTAGAATCAGTTGCCGTTGTTTGATTGCATTCTTGTTAATTATTTAGGCAGTGTGTGGTATTTCTTCTCAAGTTTGCTTTTGTTTTTCTCAAGGAATAATTTGATTGAGCATGTCTAGAAGTGCTACTGTTTCTTTTATGGGAGTCTTCAATGATGGAGCCATGGAAGCTTGCATTTACTTTTAATTTTTCATACTCTATAGTTTTTATTTTTAAGCTATAATCATACTTGTTTACAGGAGTTTTGATATCTTCAGTTTGGTATTTTCACAAGTGTATGCTTAGTAATTTTTTTATTATAACATTAGACATCTTTTGAAGGCAACTTCTATATATAATTATCGGAAGCCATGTCTATGGAAGCCCTTTAAAGAAATTTTTATTAGGAAGCTCTCACAATTTTTTTGACATGTAGCATAGATACCTTACTCTACCTGAATTCCTGATTATTTTTTTTATTTTTATTTTGCTATGTATTCTATTTTTGAGATCTTATTAAATTTCATTGGATCTTCAATTTGAATTTATGTTTGTAGGGATCTGATGAATGAGGGCATCTTTGACATCGTCACTGATGTCTTGCAAAGTCAAGACAAGAAGCTTGTGCTTACTGGGTACTGATGCCCCCTTTTTGGGTTTGACTGTTCTGTTTGACATTCTTTATGATTAATTACTAAGACGGACATGTTGTAATGGTTGCAGAACAGATATCCTTATTCTCTTCTTGAATCAGGATCCTAATCTTCTGCGGTCTTATGTTGTTCGACAGGAGGGAATTACACTTCTTGGGCTATTAGTAAGTTTTTGTATGCAAATGAGGTCACATGTTCTTTCTAGATGAATGCACGTGTAGAGAAATAGTGGAAGTCAAATGACCTTGGTGTCGTGTGTGTGTGTGACTTTCTGCTTGTGTTTAATTTTTGCAGAGAGATGGGTTGCAGGTTGCTTGATCACTAATGCCTTTTTTGAACTGTTAAGAAGACTAGCAAATACAATAGTGTAGCTGAAATCTACATATTTTCTTTCCTTATTTCTGAACTCTGAAACCATTTATACTGCCTGTTGGCATGTTTTACACTTTCACTTGTTTCCTTGTACAAGTGTGTGGTAGTCTGAAGTCTAGCTCCAAACTGATGTAGGATGAATATGTAGCTGGGGTGTGGAGCCTGTGATAGTCAAATTGATGTGTTTTAGGAAAGGAATAAGGATTTATGGTAGCTAGGACCACGTCTATTTTATGGATCTGAATCAATATAGGATTATGTGTTACTCGGAAATGTTGATTTTGGAGCCAAATGAAAGGAACTAAACATTGAAATTGTGGATTCTTTCGGTACAGAGATGTGAATAGAGAAGAGTTACTGCATAAATAACTATGGTAATGTTTGTTTCAAGGTATCAAGAAAGATTCCTGAGAAAGTGAACTTGGGAATATCACATTCCCACATTTGGTACAAGTTTTGGAAAAACATTCCCGATAATTGTTTATTTTTTTGGGAATATCGATTGCTCACAATTGTCTTACTTCTTATTCCGATGGAAAAGGGTGAGTATCTTGCATTTCCATGGGAATGGAAGTTAATTTTTACAATAACTACCTATCCCCACTTCATACTTCAACATTTCTTCTTTCACTTTTATTTTTCAATTTTTAATTAAGTAAGTTTTAATTTTTTTTTTTGAAATTACCAAATACCAACCAAACATGTTCATGGGAATAATATTCCTAGGCATGATATTCCTGGGAATGTGATTCTTAGGAATACAATTTTATACCTTGAAATAATAACCCCTTATGGGGTTTAATTGATTTAGGAAAAATTAGAAGATGTTGGAAATAGGATAAGAGAGAGAATGCAATTTGAAGAGAAGTCAAGCTATATGGCTTTGGAAAATAATTGATCATTGATTATTGTTATAGAAGGGTTACATTGGAATGCTATGTGTTGTATGTTCACACGAGTCTTATTGATAATCACATATTTGGGTACAATAGAATCAATTATAAATACATAAGAATAAATCAAAACCCTATGTCATCTCTAACTAACTTATCTCTAACTAACTTATAGTTGGTTAGAATTGTTAGAGCTTAGGGACTCTATCTCATATAAATACCTAATGTAATTCATTATCGAGTGGGTTGACTTCATTTTTAACAAATCATAAATTCTTTCTCATCTCTTTGAAAATTCTCTTTGAACTATATTATGCGGTAACTGCATCCCTAATTTTAGTAACTACTATTTACATATTTAACATGTGTTAAGTATGCTATCTAACACTCCCTTTCAAGTTGGAGCATATATGTCATATGAGACAAACATGTTACAAATATCAACACGAGAACCTCTGGGGGACTTAGTAATATGTTAGCCAACTGGTCATTAGAGTTGACAAAATCAATTGTGATATTGCTTGAAAGCACCTTCTCTCGTACAAAGTGGCAATCTTTGTTGGGTTTGTTCATGGAAGACCGAATTTGAGCTATTGGAGTAGTTGCCTAAGCGAAGCTATGTAGGCTCACATGCAGCTGTTGCCATCGCAGGGTATTCAACTTTCGCACTCGATCTGACAACCATGTTCTACTTCTTGCTCCTCCATGAAATTAGATTTCCTCCAATAAGAACATAATATCTAGAAGTTGATCTCCTATTTGATGGTGATCTTGCCCAGTCATTATTAGAGTAATAGGTGATTTTTGGGATTGCCTTTATCTTCATATGATAGTCCTCATTTGGTGCATTATTGATGTACTGAAGAATACGTATGACAACATCCCAATGGCTATCAAAAGGGACATTCGAAAATTGGCTTACTACACTAACTGCAAAGGTGATGTTAGGAATGAGATAGTTGGGTTTACCCACAAGTTGTCGATATCTTCTTAGGTTTTTTAATGGCTCCCCCTGAACCAGGAGAAGCTTGACATTGGGACCCTTAGGAGTATCATTGGGACGACAATCGAGCATATTTATCTCAGTAAGAATATTCAGAGCATACTTTTATTGGGTAATGGCAACGCTAGAAGAGGATTGGGCACCTTACATCCTTAGGAAGTATTGGAGAGGTCCCAAGTCTTTCATTTGAAATTGACTGAAGAGGTGTACTTTGAGTTGCTAGATACCATTTGTGTCATCACTAGTGATGTCGATGTCATCAACATTGATAACAAGATAAATGCACTGGTCGGAAGGAGAATGAATGGAGAAATAGAGTGATCAGCCTCACACCTGGTCATGACAAACTATATTAAGGTAGATCTGAAACGTCCAAACGAGAAAATTTTAGAGAAATGAAAGTGTCATTTTTATTGATATAGAGAAACTGTTACAATTATAGTATTTATAGCTAACTTGTAGCTTGCATTACAAGTCACTAAAATAGTAAGAGCTAGCTGTCGCTAAATAGCTGGCAAGGTTAACTACTTGTAACTAACCCTCAGGTCAATAGACTGTTACACATTGTTCCCCCCACCCCCCCAAAAAGACCTCAAGGTGGTTGAGCTAAAGAGGAGAGCTCAAACACTTTGAGTTTGTCTCTAAGAAATTGTAATCTTGTAGGAGAGAGGGGCATGGTGAGAAGATCAACCCACTGGTCTTGAGCTGGAACACGCAGAATAGAGACTTGTTTGTTCAAAACCTTTTCTCTGACCAAAAACAAATCAATCTCCATGTGCTTAGTTCTGATGTGTAAAACGTGATTATGGGCGAAGGACACTGCATCTAATTGTCACAGTAGACTGTAGGAGCAGAAAGGGGAGCCCCAAGTTTAGTAAGTAGAGTTTGAATCTAGAGAATATCAATAGTGACCTGAGCAAGACTTCGATACTTAGCCTCAGTATTGGATCTAGCAACAACCTGTTGTTTTCTAGACCACCAAGATATGAGATTAGGATATAAGTAAATTGTAGCATAAGAGGAGGATCTGTGATCAATTGGATCTGTTGCCCAGTTAGCATCACAATAAGCATGTAGACTACGTAGATGAGTGGGAGCAGCTGGACAAAATAAAAGGCCAAAGTTTAGAGTACCATTTAGGTACTTGAGAATGCGCTTGACTGTAGTCCAATGAGATTCCAAGGGCTCTGTCATAAATTGGCAAACTTTGTTCATATCATAGCTAATTTTAGGTCTGGTGATTGTTGCATACTAAAGGGCAGCAACCACAGACCTGTACATTGTGGGATCCTGAAGAAGATCAACTCTTGATTTTGAGAGTTTGCAGTTAGATACCATAGGACAAGAGATCGATTTTGGCCTCTGTCATGTTTGTTTTTGCAAGAAGGTCTCGCATATATTTGCTCGAGTGAGGAGGACTGAACTAGAGTATAGATATCTGACCTCTATGCCAAGGAAGTAATCAAGATGACCAAGCTGCTTGAAAGCAAAAACAAAATTCAGTTGAGCAATGAGTATCTTAACTAGAGAAGAAGAGCTGTCAGTGATTATAATGTCATCTACATACACTAGAAGATAAGCGACATTAGATTTGAGTGAATAGACAAACAGAGAAGGGTCACACTTGCTTTGAAGCCAAATTGAAGTAGAGTGTGTTGCAGTCTTTTCAAACCACTTGGCCTGCTTAAGGCCATACAAGGCCTTAATTAGTTTACACACGAGAGAGATCCCGAGATTCAAAGCCTTGGGGTTGTTGCATATGTACTGTCTCATCCATTGAGAAAAGCATTATTTACATCTAGTTGATGTAAAACTCATTGTTTGCTCAGTGCCAAAGTGAGAATAAATCTGATTGTAATAGGTTTAATGATTGAATAGAAGGTTTCATTGAAGTCAAATCCCTGAATTTGATGAAAGCCTGGCCTTGTATTTATTGACTGTCCCATCAGCATTTTCTTTGATTCTGAACACCCCACTTGCACCCTCTAGCCTGCCTGTTAGGTGGGAGGGACACAAGGGTCTAGGTGTTGTTGCTTCATGCATCATATTCTTCTTGCATCGCAACAAACCATTTAGGGTTTGCCAAGTCCAAAAATAGTGAAGGATGAATACATATATGAATTATGCCATATTTGGATTTGGTTTGTATAGGATGACTATTGATTGGTGGTGGGGTAGGTTCATTGGGAACATAGGTGACTGAGAGGATGAGGGACTGTTAGTGGGAGAAGTGGAATTGGGTACAATAATTGGTGGGGAGGATGTGGGGGGATTTGGTGGTGGATTGGGTGTTGGATTAACAAGAGGAATAGAGGCAAGAGGCAAAGAAGAAGAGGAGGTGGGAGTAGAAACTGGAGATGAGATAGAGAGTAGGACAAGGAAACCGCAACTCATTGAAAACATCATCTTTAGAGATAAAATTTTTACTTGTGGGAGATAGACACTTGTATCCTTTGTGGGAAGTAGAGTACCCTAAGAAGATGCATTCATGAGACCAAAATTCCAATTTGTGAGAATTGTAGGGTCTAAGGAAAGGAAAGCAAGCATATCCAAAAGCTTTGAGGTGTTGATAGTTTGGAGGTTGTTGAAAAAGGACAGTATAGGGTATGGAGAAGTTGAGGGAGACAGTGGATAGTCTGTTTAAGAGGTAAACTATAGTAGAAAAGGCATGATCCCAATATGTGAGAGGCATGACTTAACAAAGTGAGTCCTAGTTCCACAATATGGCGATGTTTCTTTCTACAACCCCATTTTGGTGACGAGTGTGAGGGCAAGTTAGCCTATGGATGACTCCTAGTTCTATGAGATATTTTGTGAGTGGTCTAAATTCACCCCCCAAGTCAGTTTGTAAAGTTTTAAGGACAGTATCAAACTGTAGTTTAGCCATAGTTTTAAACTATTTAAAAAATGTGAATGTTTTAGATTTGTTTTTAAGGAGATATAACAAAGTGTATCTAGAGTAAGCATCAACAAAACTATCATAGTTCATACAACCAGTTGATGAATGAACTGGTGTTGGTCCCCACAAATCGTTGTGCACCAATTCCAAAGGTGAGTTATATTTAGTAGTAGATGAAGGAGAATGTAATCTGTGAGATTTGCCAACACAATAAGCAGAACAGAAGAAAGTTATTTATTTGAAAAAGGTATATTACATTGTTTTAGTACAAGCTTTAGTGCCTGATCATTAGGATTACCTAATCTTACATGCCACATGAATAGAGAACTAGAAGCAGTCCTAAGTACAACAGAATCAACATTTGAAAAACTAGTAGAGTTTACGGAGTTTGAAACTAGACAGCTAGTAGTATTGTGAGGATGAGATTGCAAGTGGAGACTTGGAAACTGGTATAAGCCATCGGGACCCACTTGACCTTGAACAAGAACTTCATTAGTTTCCTGAGATTTGACAAGATAATGATTAGCATGAGGAACATGATATGAGGCTCCTAAGTCAGGGAACTAGGCAGTGCTGATTACAGGACCAGAATTAGTAATAATTGCACTTGGTTGATTTTGAGCCTGAGAGAATTGTGGTTTGGATTGAGTAGGCATTTGGCCCCATGCAAGAGTAGGACCAAAGCTGTTAGGGCTCTGAGGAGCACCATTATTGTGTTGAGAAGAATATTGTCCTCAATAAGATTGATATCCTTGAAAATTTGCAGAGACAAGAGGTTGAAAATTTTGATCATAGTGATGAAAACAATGTGAAGCATAGTGACCAAATTTGAGACATAAATGACATTGGACATTCAAAAAACGGCCTCCACAGCCTTTGCCTCCAGGACAGCGATTAGATCTGTGAAAGCCAGAATGCGAATTGTCGCCTTCATAGGATTAAGTGAGATTGCACTGTGCAGTGGCAGAATCAAATTTCTGAGGCAAGGAGGTGTTATTCGGTGCTTGTGTGAGGTTAATTGTCGTAGAACTAGCTAGTACTTTCTTGCTAAACTTTTGCAAGCGCATCTCATGAGCAAGAATAAGTGCCTCAACTTCTTCTATAAGAAGTGGTTCAAATTTAGTTTTGATTACAGAGATGACTGAACTTTAGTCTTGCGGTAGGCCTTTAAGAATCACATTGCCGTGTTCTTATAGCAAAATAGGATCACCAATAGAGGTGAGTGCATTAGAAAGAGCTTTGATGCGCAGAAGGTATTCCAAAATTGGACATTCATCTAGGGTTGTAGATTGCAACTCCGTGCGTAATTGACGTGATTTGGCGCAAGTTTGTTTCTGAAAGAAATTGTGAATTTTCTCCCATAGTTGATACAAATGAATGCTCCCAAGGACTTGTAAGAGAATGGAGATCGATAACGAGGATTGAAGCCAAGATAGCAACATCTGATCTTGCTGTTCCTAAGTTTCATACGCAGGATTGACAATTCCTGCATTGCGATCGGATTCGCTCAGAAATTGGAGAGGAATTTGTGGACACACCACAAAATGCTAAAGGCGATGAGCCTTGATTATAGGTTCCACCTGTTGACGCTAGAGAAGAAAACTCTTCTCATTGAGCTTCTCAGAAATTGCATTAGAGAAGATGACTAGCGTAGAGGAAGGGGGAGGTGGAAGTTGTTTAGCCATTTTGGATCTTCAAGCTTTGGATATCATGTTAAGTTTTAGTGAATTGAGAGAAAATTTTAGAGAAATATGAGTCATTTTTAGTAATATAGAGAAACTGTTACAATTACAGTATTTATAGCTAACCTGTAGCTTGCATTACAAGTCACTCAAACAGCTAGAGCCAGCTATCGCTAAACAGCTAGCAAGGCTAACTACCTATAACTAATCCTTAGTCAATAGACAGTTACACTATTCACAGTGTCCAATAAATATTAATATGATCATCAAGTCCAATCTTTACAGTATAAACCCACATACAACTATAGTCTTGTTGGGAGGTAAAGGAGCAAGTTCCCAAATGCCACTGGAATGTAAAGCTGCCATTTCATCCAACATTGCTTGGTGCTTGTTGGGATTAGCCATGTCTTCACTTGTAGACTTAGGAATAGACACATAATGCAATGAAGAGACAAGATAAATAGGAAGGAGATAAATGATCATAATTAAAAGTAGAAGCATAGAGAGTAGAAGGTTAGGATTTTGAGAGGACCGATACCTTTTCATAATGCAATGGGAAGTTCGGTGCAGGTGGCGTAGGTGGAGGGGTAGTTGTAGTAAGAGATAAGGTTGAAGGATTAGTAGAAGGAAGCACGGCTACAATTTTAGTTTGCCGTTGGTAAGTAAGCAAAGGTGGTGGAGCAAAAGCAACTATTGGAGCCGGAACAACAGGTGGAATATCCAGAGGGTACACAGTGAAATTGGTATCAAGTACAACAGAAGAGGAGAAGAAGGGGCAAGTGTAAAAAAAAGAGATGTCAGTAAAAACAATGTATCGTTGAAGTTGAGGACAAAAACAACGATAGCCTTTTTGGAGGTGTGAGTAACCCAAAAAAAGACATTTGGGAGACTAGGCAGAGTTTATCTTTACCCAGAGTGAAGTCATGGACAAAACATGTGCAACCAAAGACATAAAGAGGAATAGGGTAGACATCTTGTTGTGGATACAAGAAAGAGTTGGGAACTTGATTATGAAGAGGGGAGGAAGGCATGCAGTATGCCGTGAGAAGTGCATCACTACAAAACGAAGAGGAACATTAAGGTGAAGAAGGGTACAAGTGGTTTCAACCAAGTGTTGATTCTTTCCTTCAACACTACCATTTTGTTGTGTTGTGTGAGCACAAGATGTTTGATGAATAAGACCGTGTGAAGTAAAAAAATACTGAAGTTGGGAAGACATTCACGAGCATTATCAATGTGCAAAATTTAGTAGAAGAACCAAATTGATTTTGAATTTCAGGCGAGAAACCTTGAAATATAGTAAAACCATAAGAACGATTTTTCATTAAGAATAACTAGGTATAACATGAAAAATATCATGAAAGTGACAAAGTAGTAGTAACCTAAAGTTGAATAGACATAACTAGGACCCTAGATTTTTTGAGTGATCCAAAGCAAAAAGGTGACGAAGCATTTTTATTGATTTGATGACTATTAGTATGATGAGTATTTTTTTTCATAAGTGACCAGACACATTCAAAAGGCGAAATTTTGGAGAAACTAGGAACCATAAGACACATTTTAAGACTAGGGTGACGTAGGTGCTGATGTACAAGAGCTTGAGAAGAAGAGACAAGTAACTGGTGGTGAATGCATAGTAGTTAATTGCGGATAGCGGTGCATAGTAGCTGCTCCCAAAAATGCTATAGCGGGATAGCGGATAGCTGGATGATCGCTATTTTGATCTATAAATAGATTTATATTACATAATGTATATAATATATATATGTGCTGAAAAATAAAGAAAAAACACCTAAATCTAAAACATATTATGATTAAAACTTATAAGTTGCATAACCAAAACAGCAACCAGCATGTCATATTGTCAATTACATTAAAGGAAACCATCAAATCAATTCAAAAAAGTTTAAGCCTCTTAAGGCTTAAAGGCAAGAACAACTACTAAACATTAAAATCATCCAAATATCAAAGAGAAAGAAATAAAGAAATATGCAGAGATTTTAACACGCCGTAAGCGTCATCGGAAGTGTCGCCAAAAGTTGCAAACGCTGTTGGAAGTTGCAGCTTTGCCACCAGAAAGCTTGCCGGCAGTAATAGGCCTCGCTCGAAGTAGCGGGCCTCATTGGAAGGTGCAGAGTTGCTGGAAAAGGGAGGTGGAGGGCTCGACAGATGTGAGGGAGGTGAGGCTCGAAGTGCGTGGGAGTAGTTCGCAAAGGTGAAAATGTAAAATGTAAAAAGGAAATCGTGGGTTTGAAGGGTTGGTTAAAAATAAAGACCCACTCGATTTACCTGTTTACCCTTTAAGAAAAACCCTAAAACGAGATAGTTCTAGGGCTATTTTGGCCCTCCTCATCGAATTTTTGGGAGCAGTGATGAAATTTGCTTTTGGGCGTGATTTCACATGGTTTTGGGTGCTTTTTGTGGTGCGACGACCGCAACGAACGAGGTGCGATGCTACACACTCTTTAGGAGCGGGGGAGGGGGGTTCGTGATGCTTTGCACCTCCGCGATAGCGGTGCAAATGCGCGCTATTGACTACTCTGAGTGAATGTTGATATAATCCTCGATACTCATATTCTGCTCCTAATGTTTGTCTGGTATACTGAGCATAGACGAGATTAGAGTTATTAACAAAAAGAACAGAGTAATCAAGGGTGTGAGTGAACTTGCTAATGTATATTAAATTAAAAGGACAACTAGGATATTCTATTTGTTATTCATTTAAATATTCTATGTGAATGCTTTTTTAAATCTGTTACATCTGTTAATTGTCAAGTCAATGTAAAGTGCTACACCACCTGAATTTAAATACTTGTTAAGTAGTCCATTGCTGTGTTGTTTATGAAAGTTTTTTAGAAGTGAAATTGAAAATTACGTTAATATATTAACCTTTTTAGAGTTTCTGAAAGTAGTGTAGCCTTAACAGTATATGGAAATAAACTTCTGCGCACAAAAGTTATCCCCAATAAAAATGTAAAATTACTGGAGATTCCATTGATTTTCTGTGCCATGGAAACGTGGAATGTGAATATGTGGATTCTGAATTTTAAGTAATTTTGTTTAATTAAGTTCTGTCATGTACAGGTTAGAGGCATGATAACAGACTTTGGAGATGACATGCATTGCCAGTTTCTTGAGATTCTGCGCAGTCTATTAGACTCATGCTCATTGTCTGGAGCACAGGTTTGATTTTCTGCTATTTTTTCTGATCTCTCAATTTTGCCTTGCTTTGTAACTGATTTTTTGCTTGACCAAAACGAGTTTTAGTCCTAGGAGTGATCACAGGATGGGAGTGGGATTGATTTTTCAAGATTTTACATTTTTTTTTTCAAATTTAAATTATTGTTATTATGAGTATGTTATTATCTTCAAATTTAAATTTAAAGTATAAAAATTACTATTTTTTAAATTTAAATTAAATTGTATTAATTATTGTTATTATGAGTATGTTATTTTATTATCTTCAAATTCAAATTAAATTCTCTTTTATAAGTTCTAACAAATCTTATTATCTTTAAAATATGATTGTTACAATTATACTATTATCTTCAAATTTAAATCAAATTAAATGTTATTTTTATGTGTTTAAAATATAGTAATGTAATTTTAATTTATATAATAAAATAATTATATATAAAAAAAATTTACCCTGTGCATTTGCTGGGGTTAAAATGCTAGTTTCATATTAAAATTCGAGAACAAACTAAGCCTAATACAATTCCAAAAGCTAGCTAAGGGGGAAGGATTGCCTTGGTCATTATAAGGAGTGTTTTGATGGTATACTTAGCCAGTGTGGGAGCTTAACACACCCTTAACACACATCCATGCCTAGGATTGGACACCTAGAGGATGAAGGTTGTAGGATGTTAGATAACATATTTAACGCATGTTAAATATGTAAATATACAGCTACTAGAAATATATGGATTTGATTATTCTTATGTATTTATAGCTGATTCTGTTGTACTCCAATATGTGATTATAAATAAGACTCGTGTGAACATACAACACACAACATTCACATATATTTCTTCTTCTATATAGGACTTGGCATCTGTAGGCGGCTGTTAGGTATAAGGACTGAAACTATTTGTATTATTTGCATATTCTGGTCTGGGATTAAGGACCAGATACTGAGATTCACCACTGTTTACAGTATAAACGAGGAAGAAAACAATAAGAGAAAACTCTCCTTAGGCACTTTGAGAGGCCTAAACACTCCCAAGGATGGGTCCAAATTCACTAAGTTCTAGCCTAACCCGCCTCCTCCCGTCTCCCTCCACTTATACCACTATTCTATTATCATGTTTTTTCCCACTAATCCCCACCCATTCCTGTGCACTACTCCTAAGTAGTTAGTTGCTCATTTCTCTCTTTTGGTTATGATCAGGTGCATCGCACCTTTTGGGCCTTCTCACATACACTTCAGAAATAATGGGCTTCTTTGGGCCCGTATCTGTGGCTTAACGCTAGGACTGAATAATCTCTAATATTATGTCATTAACCAATTATCCCAAAAGTAAGTTTTTAAGTGAAGATACATGAATGGATTTATATACTTCTGTTTTCTTTTTCTTGTTTGTTCTTATAGCATTCCAAGAATTCTGGAACTCATTTCTGGTGTAAGAAGCTAGTCTTCCAGTTCTCTGTTAGTAAAACTTGGTTTTTATCATGTTCTCACTTTGTGATAGATTTACATTTGGAGTCAATCCATGGTTGCTGGTTCAAATTTTGAATGTTGTGTTTTTTAAATATATATCCAGTGAGTTGTTGGACAAGCTAGTTTGTTTAAATTCATTGTAGGATTGGAGTTTTCTTTCTCTTATTTTGCATTTGGAGTTGCATTTGAGTTTGTTTGTGCAGGTGTAATTTTGAAAATTGAGTTGTGGTTAACAATATCTGCTGAATTTTTTGAAGATCTTGTCTGTTAATGCATAATGTGTCTCATTCTTGGCTTGTTAGATGGTTATTATTGGAGTTGTTTTTAGTAACTTTTCAGTTTCACTTGACAGAGGGATACTATTATTGACATTTTCTATGAGAAGCATCTTGGTCAACTGATTGAAGTGATAACAGCATCATGTCCTTCAGAAAATGTTGCTGATGCGAGTAGTAAAACAATAGATCGTGGCCAAGTAGTTAAGTATCAGAGTGGGACAAAGCCTGAGATACTATCAAACATATGTGATTTGCTATGCTTTTGTGTCCTTCACCACCCATACAGGATAAAGTATTTCCTTCTTGCTAGGCGGTAATCAGAATGACTTTATGTTGCTGATCATTTAATGTGATTGTGAACATGGGTCTCTTAATTTTTTGCAGGTGCAACTTTCTTCTTAATAAAGTGATTGATAAAATTTTGTTACTGACACGGAGAAGAGAAAAATACCTAGTTGTTGGTGCTGTTCGGTTTGTTCGTACTATTCTCTCACGTCATGTATGTTTAAACATTTGTCTAGATACTGTCTGTTTTGTCTTTGGCAAGTGCCAGAGTGAAGACCTCTTCCTCTTCCCCAACTCTATTTGTATCAACCCAATCTTGACATTCAGCCATGGGCTTGTAATTTTAGGGTTCATATGGGTCTTACAACCTTATATCAAGTGCAAATAACACAATCCCCTTCCCCCGATCATTACAGAATGAACCTTGATACCTGGGTATTTATATTTAAAGAGGTGTCTTTACTGATTTGTTTCTTTTTTAGGGTAAGGCAATTTTGACTGGTTATGTTAGTGATATAAGCTTGAGGATGGTCTGAAGTTATGAAATATGAAGTTTATTTTTCTTCATTTCATCACCTTATGAATGGAATATTGGAAATATTTGTATGTGAAACCTGTAACTCATTTTATTCTATCAGTTATTTATTTCCTTCCGCCAACTTCTATACGAACCACATTTTTGTTTATAGTTCTCGTCTGCTGCAATATCTTTCTTAATGCAAAATCTTATTATCACTTATTAAGTTATACATTTTGTCTTTTTGGAGCTCATTGCAGTAAATTTGTTGAGAATGTAACTAACTAGGCATAAGGACCTTTGAGTATGAAATCTTGGCAGTCATAGAGCACCTTCTTTCTTGATAACTGTTAAAAATGTCTGTCATTTTCTTTTTAATCCAGTTATTCTGTGACTTTCCATTTTTAAGAGGGGATGAAGGTATCAGTTAGCCAGAATGTAACTATTGGGCAATTTGGTTTACTTTGTTATTGCTATTTTGAGTTGTTTATGTTGGTAGCTTTTAATGTAAACTGTTATCTCTAAATTCTTTTGTACAACTCCTTGTTCTCATGGAGTTATTTTGAAACTCGAAACCTATAAGATAGCTGGTTGAATCTTTTTAATTATCTTATTTTAAGCTATAACTGTTGATTCTATTTTTTTTAATGCCCTTATATCATTCTTGTTTCCTGTGAACATATGATGAATTGTGTCTCATGCAGTACATGTAACAGTTTGGAGTGTTGCCCTGCAGGATGAGCATCTGATAAATCATTTGGTTAGAAGTGACCTTCTCAAACCAATTGTAGATGCCTTTGTTGCTAATGGAAATCGCTACAATCTGCTCAATTCTGCTGTTCTTGAACTTTTTGAGTATATTTGCAAGGTATCATACTTTTATATGTATTCCTTGTGGATATCCCTGCCTCAAGCAGTTTTGTACTGATAACATTGTATAATGCAGGAGAATCTGAAATTATTGCTGAAGTATATAGTTGATTCTTTCTGGGACCAGTTAGTGAAATTTGAGTATTTGGTTTCCATTCATTCACTGAAAGTAAAATATGAGCAGGTATTTTCATTTTATATTCACCCACTCCTTACCCAGGCACATAGTTCTGAGATTTTGTGCTTGCTTGCAGTGTTTGGATAATGATGGGACAAAAGGTACTGCTATCATGAATGACCTTCGGAGACGACTTGATGAGCGTGCTCTGGAGAAAGAAGAGGAAGACTACTTTAATGAGGACAGGTATTTATCTTCTTTCACAAGATTGTAGGAGATTTTATACAACTGGTATGGATACTATTGATGGTTGGCGGTTAATCAGTGATGAAGAGGATACAAATTCTGCATCTATTTCACAGAAAGTGCAGCAACGACAACCTGTGTTATCCAATGGAGTTGTTGCAAGCTTCCCAAAGTTAAGGTATACTTGTTTTTCATTGTATTTTACTAGTCTATTAATTTTCTCAATATCATCTTCTGTAAGGTAATGCATTTCTTTTGATTTTCAGTCCAAGGTCTGGTGGACTGGTTGACTATGATGATGATGAGGATGATGAAGATTACAGGCCACCGCCAAGGAAGAAACCAGAAGCTTCTGAAGAGGATGAAGGGACAATGGAGTCTCTCAGGCTGAAAAGAAAGCCTTCAAAGGAGCCCGAGCTTGCACAGAAGCAGAAGTTGTCTAAACATTCAAAATCAAAAGACATTGTTTTTGCTGCCTTGTGTTCAACATTAAGCCAGGCTGTGCTACCTGGTAAGAAACCTTTAATCAACGTTCATACTGGTCCTTGTAGAGAAGACAATCAAGAAGAGGAGCCAAATGTTATTAGAAACTGCTGTGAAAATAGCAATGCAACGGCTGAAGCTAGCCATGTAGAGAAAGAAACTGCTGCATGTAGAAAATTTTCTGATGGGTTGTATGGCACTTCGGATAATGGACAGTCAGTTGGTGAGGAACATACATTGGTTTCACCAAAATCCTCGCCCGAGATGGCCGTAAATGGATCTTAAGATTTCAAACCATATGAAAGCAGATTGTTTGTGCTATTTGACCTATGGATTTGCTGGTGCAAAGTGGTTGCTGTGCCTATGCGAGACAAAGGATTGCATTCTACCAAGGGGTAGGTTCTGATTATTCATTCTGTGGAGGACATATGGAGATATACTGTACAGTGCCACCGAGAGGTGGGCAAGATATTATACAGCAACTTGGATCTGCTCCTATGCTTTAGTAGGCTTTTCGGGCTTTGAGCATGGTAATTGTTGCTTTTGTGTAACATTCACCAGCAATAATTCTCGTTTACCTTTCCTTCCCAACCTCTTACAGCTCATTTTTCATTTCTCAGAGGATTCTGGGTTGGGGGGTTGATCCTCTTGTCATTTTTTACTTACAAAAATATTAACTTGGATAGAGGGCGCCAATATTCGCCCTACACAGGTTTTACTTTTCTTTCCTCCCCGATTTTGGTGGTGGATGTGATTTAGGGATATGTGCAGCGAGTTTCTAGGGCCAATTTTTCGCAAATGTAGTAGGGAGAAAACATGATCCGATGTAAATCTGTATTGGATTGTTACGTATGCATTGGAGTTCCCATACAGTTCTGTTATCGTAACTAGAGTTACGTAGGTTAGTTTTCGCCTTAGATTTCTTTTTATTTCTGTATTTGGGCTTTTCCTAATGTGCTGTCTCTGTGGGATAGAACTCTAGTTGTGACTGCTTGGCCTTTATCAATAATATTCGCGTCTGTAGTTATGGAGCACATCCTTTCTTCCGTTTGTTTAGGTACCGCTACCAAATGTGGGGGAACTGTCACCTTGAAACTTTCTACTGAATCCAATGGAATCGCTGGAAAATTTTAGTGGTGGAATAGGCTGCAGGGATGTGTTTACAATGCTCACTCTTAGCTTTTGAGCATGAAATTACGTATTGTATTAGGTAAGTTTGAGTCCTTTTTTGTATTTTGGGCAGCAATCAATAACAATTTTACCGATGCTGATTGGCTTCCTCACAACACATTGCCATGAAACCCTTGATCATCGGCGCGAGACGGTCATGACTGGAGGAGGCAGATGTTGAAGGTGTTTTTAGTAAAGACCAAAAATATAAATGACCATAAAGATTAAAGAAAAGTGAGACGTAAATTACTGCGCTTAGAAAAGATCATTTGGAAATTAAGTAGCCTGTCCAATCACCGAATTTCTGGTAAGAAGTCCCGGCCGTTGTTAACGTCATATTGCCCAAATCTACGGTCAGAAACAATTTCAGCATGGATTCTTCACAACTTAACGCGAGCATTGTAAACGCCTCCAGGTAGCTGGCATTTCTCAATTTCAACTTGCATTAGATGAGCGATCATGGCGGATAAATTTACAATGTTAGCCCCGGGTCTAAGCTCTGAATAGGGATGTCAACGGGCTGGGTACGGGTAGTAGTCCCCTGCTACCCGCCCCACTGGATAGATATTTGCTCCGTACCCATTCCCATACCTGTTCGGATACCCGCAAATTTTTTTAATATCTGTGGGTATCTGCGGGAATCCACGGATATTTACTGGAAAAAAAAAGCTTAAAAAAATTTAAAGAACTAAGCTGGAGATTTGGATCCAAGTACGCTGGTAGAAACTCTTTTATGCCTAATTCTTCGACTAATACGATTAAAGAATAGAACAAAACAAAATTCAGAAAAATATACAGCCTTTTAGCCAAGAGATGACTTTAATTTATGAAAAAATAAACACTAAAATCACGTCAAATGTTCATGTGGTGCTAAAACAATGCACAAACAGAAACAAAAGAATCAACGAGAGGGATTGGCGCAAAAATTTAGTTGGAAGTGGGGGTTTGTGGCTTTCTCATTGGTCGTGGCGGTGGAGGCGCAGAGCTAGTGCAAACAAGAGGAAGGAACTGGGGAGGTGGGCCACGAGTTGCGGAGGCGGAGCTGGGTGGGCCATGAGCCACGAAGGCGGAGTTGGGGAGGTGGGCCGCGAGCTGCGGAGGGGAGTTGGGGAGGTGGGTTGTGGAGGCGGAGATGGCGCAAAAAACAGGAAGGAACGGGGGAGCAGAGGAGGTGGGCGCAGAGCAGAGAGAGAAATTGATTGTCGAAGAGAGAAGGTAGAACAATGTAAATCTAGGGTAAACTTCTTATATATATATATATATATATATATATATGTAAGGGTAGTTATGTAATTTAACATTAGCGGGTACCTGCCGGTATAGATATCACTATACCTCCCCTCCCTCCAAAAAATACTCGTATTTGTTACCCGTAGGTACCCGTTAACATTATCCATTTGCTACCCATATCGGATTTTATCCGCAGATATTTACTGGTGCGAATTTTTTTGACATCCCTAGTGTTGAACCTCCCAAATAACAATAGTTACGTAGACATCTTACATAATGATCAAATATTGCATACCATCTTATCCGTTTTAGATAAATTTGAGCTTAATATTATAATATATAATAATAATATATAATGTGTTGTTGAATATTTTTAAAAGAAATATATTATATGTACAACAATTCATACAATAATTTATATAACACATTTTGTGTCTATTTTTATCTATCATTATGAGATGTAATAAATGATGTACAAGAGAGAGATAGATACAAAAGCGTTATATAATTTGTTGTGTAAATAATATTTCTCTTTTTAAAAATAGTTTATAAATTTTAGGGAGTTTTTAAAACAAAATATTGAATTTTAACTACAAGAATATTCCTAAATTACGTACATTCAAACTTGAACCATGTATTAAATAATGAACTCTGAATTTCGTGTGCTCGTCAAATCTTTAAAAATCTAACGGAGAAATTTAACTTAAACCTTACAAATGCGTATATCCAATCGTTAAGGATTTTTAATTTTCAATAATAAAAAATACAACAATCGACTTAGGGGTAAAATCTGCAAAGGACGACTCGGTCGTAGGCATTAAACCCCTGGATTAGTAGCTAGAGTTAATAGTGGCAGAATCAGTGAAGGAAAGGACGCCAAATCCGATCTCATCGTATTTTGAGTGTCAAATCTGTTGCAAATGAGTTGCCACCAACTTCGCATTCTCGTTGCCTCAGAAGAGCCACGTGTGGCTCATCTATACACGTGTTCTCCAACCCACTACTCTTCTTACGTTCTGTTGGTTTATTTTATCTCCTCTCTCTCCCTCTCCCTCTGTTGCTATTATTACCTACACTTGCTTGCTTTATTCTCTTACGAAGTGAATCAGAGAGCATTTGAATCATATTTGGAATTACTCTTAGCGAGCAGCAGTAATATTAGTTACGATGAACCACAACACCAGCAGTAACTTGGAGACTCGGTCTCTGCTTGATGAGCTTTGTAACTTCGATAAGAAGGGCCTCTTCGACCTTGGACACCCTCTTCTCAACCGCATCGCTGAGAGCTTCGTCAAAGCTGCTGGAGTATCTATACATACCCTCTTCTCACACTACCGTTTCTATTTTTTTTGCACGTGGAACCAATTTTCATTGTTATGTTTCTCTCTCATGCTTGTTGATCGTGTCTTACCTTCACTATATATATCTTTCCAGATAG
This sequence comes from Spatholobus suberectus, assembly GCA_004329165.1. NCBI lineage: Eukaryota > Viridiplantae > Streptophyta > Magnoliopsida > Fabales > Fabaceae > Spatholobus > Spatholobus suberectus. The sequence continues at coordinate 27,670,931 of CM014729.1, forward strand.
GAGCGGTTCAAGCTGTGTCCCGTGAGGCTTATTTCACAGCCACTGAGGGTACAATACGTCTCAACTTCCTGTTTTTCAAGTTTAATTTTGTAAATGATCATTATATAAATAACACTCAGAACTGGTTATAATTAGATTTAAGATTTGATTGGAAATGTTATGTATGCTTCTCTGGTGTCTTGATAAAGCAATTTTCATTTATTTTTTTTGAAAAAAAAAATTTAATGACTCTTTTTCTTTTTCTCACGGAAATGTTGGCCCAATTTGAAAACAAATGAGTATTATGTAATGATGACGCATTGCTGTGCATGATATGTATTCGTAGGTACCGGGACTGAAAATAGTGGAGGTTTGCCGTCAGAAATTTCAGGTGCAAAGAAAAATCATTTGCCAGGTCTTAGAGGTACATGCGATTCCCAATTGATTTGTATCAGTGGGCGTTTTAATAACTATATTGTATTACATTTTGCTCTTTTTTCTTCCTCAAATGAAGGGTGGGCCCGGAATATGAATATTTCAAAGGATTGGAGTTGCAAATATATTAACACACGAAATAAAAAAAAAAAAAAGAAGAGAAATTGTGTCCAATTCTTTTTATGCCAACCTTGTCATTGTTGTACCGAATTTCTTACGCTCTGTTTGGTGGAAAGCTTTAAGTTGGCAAAGTATTGATATTTTCTTCTTTTTGTTTTGTGCATTTAGGAGAGACAAGTAGCAAATCTCTTGAGGCCATGGTGAGTTTACAATTATAATACTATATATACTTTTCCCACCAGAATCCTTCAATGCCTGCCGTTCGTTATATCTAGCATTGATGGTCCTCAAGTGAACTAGCAACGTCAATCTGAGATAAATTACGTAATATAGGTGAGTCTTTGTGATCATACTATATTTTTTTTGGTTAATCGTGTTGCCTTTTTTTTTTTTTCGATTACCAGGTGAAGAGCACGGGCAAAGAGTCCTTACAATGGGGTAATGCAACATTCCCTCTACCTAGCTAGGACAACATTTGTTTCTGTTATAACAAAAATGTGAATTTTCCAACGAATAGTGATTGTTTTTTAGTTGTGTAATAACTTAGATTTGCCAAAATTGCAAGGCTAAATTGAGTCAACATTTTCTACTTTCCTCTTGTTCATGTTCGGTGTTTATTCTATTTGATAAAAAGCCGTTTACTTTTTGTCCAATGAGAATGATCTACATGAAATTTTGCAAGTATTTTGCACAATTTCAAAGGCAAATTTCCCAATGTGGACAAATGAACCTTACAGATTTTTTTGAATGCAGGAGTGGCTGCAGGATTATATTCAGGTCTCACATATGGGCTGAAGGAAGCTCGTGGAGCACATGACTGGGTAGTACTTTTTCTCTTCTTGGTTTATTTTATGGGTTTAAATTTGATATCTTAACCTTAATACCTTACACTTAAATATTTGAACTTATTTATGTGGCAGAACAAAACATCTATCTCATCCTACACTTTTAAGTAACGCGAACTTTAGAACAACAATACCTATGTAGTGGATATTTTTATCCCTTCTTGTGGACTATTTTTACCTCTCTACATTTTCTGTGAATGATAAAAATCGAGTTTTTCTCACTTACGAAATTTTTATTGTGCTCAGCGTAGTGCCATATGATCAATCTCTGCCTTCTGGTGTTCACAACATTAATAACATCATCTATTATGTTCACAACAATAATAACATCATAATCTATTATGTTTGTTGCAGAAAAACAGTGCAGTTGCGGGAGCAATCACTGGGGCGACCCTTGCACTTACATTAGAAGACTCCAATCATGAACAGATTGTGCAATGTGCTATCACTGGAGCCGCTATCTCCACTGCTGCAAATCTTCTCACTGGGATTTTCTAAATGGGTGCCCTGTTCGGATTGGCTTTTCAGAACAGTAACCTTTTTTTCTTCTGAATTGTGACAGTTCTACATATTTAAGATGGACTTGCAAGTATTTCCTTTTGAATTTTTACTTTTCACTGATGAATTTCTTGTCAAAGAATTTTGAGTTCTTGCTTTCTTTTCTTGCTTATGTAAACCTATTTGTCTCCTTAATAACCGTTCATCTAAATAGAATAATAATCTAAACTTGACAACTTGAGTTATTTGCGACGAATGTAAACACACTACTAAAATATATATATATATATATAGTATCTGATTGAGGACAAATCAAAACATTCAAAATATAAAATTGATACTAATTACATCATGCCTAAATATATACAGAAAGAATTGAAACTTAACCGCATCTAATGAAAAGGGATTTTTTCTTTTTTTTCCTGGGAAGGAAATAGAGTAGTGGATGGTTTCCATACGTTTTCGCTGTGTCGCTTTGTTTTCTCGATTATTATCAGAGAAGAGGATTACCTATGTTGCCAAGTGTGGATAGTTCACGTACAGGATTGTTTCTGGTGAGGATATGAAGTGTGGATAGTTCATGTCTTGTCTACTAAAAATATTGAAATTTGAAACGGTGAATAGGCACATACATGAACAAACTTGAGCACAAAGCACGGTTTAGAAGAGTGAGGAGTTCCCCTAAACTATTAAACAGGACGTGCTAGCACAGTAACTAAGTAGCCACTTCATTCTTTAGCCAAAAATTGCAAGAGTTGCTTCCTTTTAATTCCCTCCTTATCGACACTTTGAAGGCCAGCACTTCTGCCTATTAAAGCTAATCTATGCTAAACAATCTTGCACACAAAAATTCCAAAACAATTCATCCTGAACAAATTCATGCAGAGGTTCAGAGTAACGTTAATAGTAATCTTTCATCACAGTATTAGTGTATCTCAATTTACAAAATTTCCCAGTTTAAATTCAACATGTATAGTTCCTAAACACACTTAGAATTCAACATCAACTTGGCTGTACAAAATACAGATGCATGACTCTAACCATTAGATCACCAGAAAATTGATCAGTCTTAAATTTTTTATGATACACGCCCGGGTGTGCAATTTGTACCGGAATTAGATCAGAACAAGGGGATTAATTTTCAAGATCCATAACTAGACTTTGATTCGTACAAGTGAACAGGAAAAGCTCAAAATGAAGCTACATTACAATGTCCTTATTCACTATTTTTAATTTATTTTTCTTCAACTGAAATATATTCTTCCACTTGAACTTTTGATCAACTTCATTAATAAGTCAGTAAGTACCCGTCTTCTCAAAATACCTTCATTAAATTTCCATATTTTGGTACCGTTGGCGTTGTGAGTAGAAAAAAACAACTTAAAAAAACATGCTATCCGGGAACAGTCAAATATGATCAAGGTCATAGAAAAAACACAAAAGACCAATATCGGCAATTGTAAGATGCAAGATCAAATCAATGTACACTAGATCAAAAAGCAAGTAAATAGGCTTATTTATATGGCTCAGCTGAATTATTTTTCAAAGAGGTACTTATTTAGAAGCTTTGAGACTCCTCCATTCTACTGTGCGGAGGCATATATATAAGAAAAAGAAGTAGAAAATTACCAGTTCCATAGTTAACAACATTCTTCAGATGACTGGTCACAGAAAGGGCCAGTTTGAAAATGACAGCATTTGATGACATAGAACCCCAGTACATAGAATCCGGGAAGAAAATAGGAGTAGGCTCAAAAAGAAACATGCAGAAATTTTCTCTTAGGGGTAGAAATCTCGTATACCATGTTTGGAATTTCTAACTTCCTCTCCCACTAATAAAATAAGTGACGCATCAATTAAAAATTCAATATATTTATATGACTTAATAAGGTTAAGCAACACAGTAAACGTGTCACTTTTTTACAGATGCTACAGAAAGTGAGACATGTATCAACCATAAGTCAAGGTGATTTCTATCCAACTAGGAGACGTGCTAATTTTGCCTGTGTGCTTAGATGATGGTGGGTGGCAACTTAGCTTCCACTTTCAATATTAAGTAACGACTAAGATTTGATCATGCCTTACTCAATGGCTGAATGATCCACCTGTAAAGAAAAGCTACCGATGCAGCTTAATTTGAGAAAGGCACAAGCTTGTTGAGAATAAAGCTGTTAGCAGTTTGGGCTCAGGGGAGGTGACTTGTTTGGAACAAAAGGGAAAGCCATTAGACCGTGACATGACAAAAGATATGGACCTATGATAGTGATATCACCTGTGTGATCTTCGCACCCCTCTCTCTTATTTTGTTCTTTTCACAAAAATACCCTCAAAAGAAACTAGTTTCCATTGTATATAACTATATAACAGAAACTAATTTTCGTTTTTACAAAGAAAATTTGTTTTCATTGTCTGTTATAGGTTGACACATCATTGTGTCAATTAACTGCACAATGAAAGTTGTATATTTAGTTTGAAATATACAACATAAATCATTTTTCATTGTGTAGTTAATATTTTTTTGTGTAATATTTTTTATTAAATGATAAATAAAATATTAACTAATTTAATTAAATTTGGTCCTTAATTTTTATTTTTTTTAAAGAACCTTAGTAGTTGAATAACTTGATAAATAAAAAATGAGGCAAAAATACAGAATAAATCAAAATAAGTCAGCATACTCATACAAAATAAGTCGATGTAAGATGAAATAATAGAAAATAATGAAGATGAAATATTACAAAATAAGTGAACATGAGATACAAAATAACATAGCAAAGTCAAACTAATAACACCAAAATATCACTAGCAGGTCTTCCTCCTCCAGTGATATGTACAACTGGGTGTAGTGCCTGATTGTGCAAGCGTCAATATGCACCTAATGAAGGTATAAGTGTCACTGCCTTCAGTAATAATCTTCATATTGAGCATGGCCTTAGCCTCCTGAGCAATCCTCTCAAGTAAAGCATACCAAAAGGAATATAAATAAGTACTATGAAGGTATGATTGTTGTTCAATACATAGGGGAGATATATATACTTATAGAATAATCAATAGATTTGCTCGAACTAGACTTTGGTTGCCTGCCTCCGAGGAGTTGCACAGGTACTCTCGGAGGACACCTCGAAGAATGTTTTTCTTGTGTGGGCGATATATGGATTAGAAATTTGGTCCAACCACTCCAAATATCAATCCACGTATGCCCACACATAAGCCTAAGGCACAAGTGCTCCTCTAGTCTTGTCGTAAAGGATGTGATTGAAATACTAAATAAACCTCACATCATATTCCTCAATGGAAGGTACATGATGCGCTAAAAATACGCTCAAGGGCAAGCGTACCCTTATCGCAGTAGTAACAAAAGGATGTGAGTCTATATATCGAACCCAAAGGACTAAATGGTGATTACCAGTTTCCAGAGATTTTATATTGTTTAGGTAAAATTAAATACGTACTTGGTTGGTTCAATAGTGATAAACGTAAAATAGGAATTGTAAAACAAACAATGGCAGGTAGACAAAAATTCAGAGAAAAATTGGCTTAGGATTGTGGTTTTCTTCGTGCTCTTAAGTTCCTTCACATCCAATTCTAATTTAACCCCTTACTATTCGTCAATTACTAATATTCCCCTACAAATTTTATTGTCGATTGTTGGCCATAAATTGCAATAGTCCTTTCTAAGTTAATTTCCCAGTTGATCATGTGAGATATTAAAATCCTAGGAAGGCATGAGGAATAAAAGGGGAGGATTAAATTAATTATTTAATCCAATTGGAAATTAGGAATGAAGGTTGATCATACGACAAAACCTAATTTGATTACCCTACACGTCTACCAATTAATTGCAGTACGGCCGCCATTCAATTAATCGATTCGAAGCATACAAGGGATGATCAATTTCAAGTAAGAAAATAAAAATAGTAGAGCAATCTAATTGACTGAATGGAAACAAGAATTCAATTAAAATTAAACATTTAGGGGTTCCAAACACTAAGTACACCCCAACCCTAACAAGAAATTTAGCTACTCATGGCAAGAAGAGAAATCATAATTTTAAAGATATACATCAAAGGAAAGAGAAGAAGAAATCTTTTATAGAAAAAGGTTTTTCCCCAGTCTCTGACTCTGAGTATCCTATTGCCCCTCAAGAATCCTTCTCCAGAAGCCAAAGAGCAAAAAAAGAAGAATTGAGGAAAGATAAGACAGCAATCCCCCTTTTTGTGCTTTGTTCCTTGCTATTTGTAATATCATTTCAAAATTTTGAAGTAGAAGACTTAACCCCGGTCCATTCTGCCCAATCTAAGTCCATTAAAAATTCAAATAAAATTAAAACTTGGACCTCATACCCGCCTAGCGAGGTTAGAAACCTGCTGGGCGGTTTTTCGAAATTCGCTTCGCTTTGACGCCAGGCTGGCTATCCAACCCATCCGGCAGAATACCTCCAGGGTAAGTCCCGCCGGGCAGGTGCAACTTTGTGCACTCCATTTTGTACTTTAAGTCTCCTTTTTGGCTCGTTCTTGTGCTTATATGCTTCTTTTAAGCCCAGTTGATAAGTATATTACTCTTCTATACCTGTGGACTGGATTTCTTTTCTTTGCTCAACTAACTTCCTACATAAAATTCAACAAAATTAAGGCAATTTATGTAATTTTAAATAAAAAGCTTAGAAACACACATTACATGAAATCTTTCATTAATGGTCTATTTTTTCAAAAATTTCCAATGAGTTAATGCAAAAATCATGTGAACTTGCTTTCTAAATCTACATAAATATAAATTTATCAGTACATGTTATATAATATAGTGCAATGAGCAAGAAATTCCCTATACATGTCTAAATTGTTGTAGCACCTTCTTAAGTAGATGGGCACGAAACAAGGGGACCTGATTTGAGGAATCTCGAGAAGTACGAGATGTTCTCGAAGATCTGCACCTCTCTGTGCAACTAATAGGGCTTCTAGGTGACCTTGTCTGGCTGCAACGCATTTAACACAGACCTTGGTGTGAACATGTCATTGAAGCCCCTTAACCTAATCCACCTGCAGGGGTTACTTAGTATATGTAGTGTCTTTAATGCGATAGCTAATGGCCAAAAAATGCTCATGTATCCATGCCTATAAAACCATTAACATAAATATGTTGCAAAGCACAAAAGCCAAAGAAAATAAAAAATAAATTTGATACCTACAGTAGAGTCATATATCCTTCGAGTTGCCACGTCTGATGCATGTTGGCCATGGTGACCCAATCATATAGGTAACACATGGTACTGACACCCTATGCATATTCGCTGCATCTCTTAAGATCATAAAAAAGGTCCAAGTAGCCTGCCCCACATCCACGCACATGAAACTTTTGTCAACAAAAATCGTGTAGCCGAGCAAATGTAATAGATAAGCTCTAATTGTAAGGATGACATGCCCATCCTAAACATGTGCATGATATATCTACAACAATAACTTGAGTGGCACGCACACTCCTCGTGTAGTCCCATCTTGTGCCTAGTTAAGGCTGACCCCGAGCATAACCATTAGGTAGCCGAGTGCTTGATCATGACTCAACACTTGGTAAGAACATGGGGTTCCAACTACAAGTAGATGTAAGAGAGATGATACATCATCTAAAGTGATGGTCATCTCCCCTTATGGAAGGTGGAAGGAGTTAGTGTCCTTGTGCCATTGCTCAACTAAAGTAGATAAGATGTCCTAGTCCACTATGTGGTAGCATGCTTGCGTAAGAAGCCCCATCCCTGATCTGTCCACATATCTCCTCATCTGTTGGTCCTCAGGCTGGGGTAAAATCTTTCTCCCATGACTAATCCCTTTCAGCTCTGGGTGGTTTAGTCCTTCCTATTTGGTAATCAATGGTTAATCAATTTGGAGCTATTATTTGTCATTATAGTAACCCCAATATAGGAAATCTTTCTTGATATTGATATACACCCCTTTCTTGATTTGCTTGCGATTTATTCTTTGTTTTGAATATTTGTTTTCTTCTAATTTTACCATTAAATTCATTACTTTCTCAATTGGTCAAATATTCTTTCTCGTTTGTCTTATTAAATTACAATATATTGGTATTCATGACACATAGTTCTTATAAATTTGATAATTTATCATTTGAAAACAACCTTATACTTGTGGTGTTTCACGTCATGTGTCAGATGATAGAAATTAACTATAAGTAAGACAAACTGGAGAGGTTAAAATTGAAATCAAATTTATATTTATTTTGAAAAGAGCTTACTTTGCCCTTCATCCAAAAAACACAAAAGAAATTGGAAAGAAAAAGAACCAAAATAAAATCAACATCCAACATGATTTATATAATAAAACATGAAAAACACCTTTTTTAAGTTACTTTCTTTTTTAAGCAAAAGTAGGATTTATTTGTAATGATCCTATGGAGTATTTGGAGGAGGCGCAATGAGAAGCCATAGAAGGATAAGGAGGAATAAGAGTCTCAAGTCATTGCTAGAGCTTCAACGACTTTAGGTGAGTGGCTTGCTTCTAAGAGTCATGTTGGTAACCATACGGATGATCAAGATGTAGCTATTGTTGCTTAGCAACCTCCACTAGCAGGTTACTTAAAATGTAATGTAGATGCTGCTTTTTTCATACCTCTTCAAAAGGCTAGTTTTGGTATGTGTTTAAGAGACAGTGAGGGTTGTTTTTTTGCTGCACAATCTAGTTGGGAAGTTCCGGTTCTGCAAGTCCATAAGAGGGAAGCTCTTGCTTTGCTTTAGGCAATTCAATGGAGTATTAATTTGGGGATGCATAGAGTAATGTTTGAATTAGATTGTAAAATTGTGGTTGATGGCATTCATTAACCAAGGATAGACATGTTAGAGTTTGGAGTAGTTCTTGAAGAATGTAGGAGGTTACTTTCTTTACATTCAGAGCTTAAACTTGAGTTTACTAGGAGACAAGCTAATGTAGTTGCTTACGCTTTTGCAAGGGCATCTATATTTTTTGCTAGCTCTCATGTGTTTCAAGATATTCCTACTTGTATTGAATATGCTATTGTAATGGAAATGCTATAAGCTTGTTTCTGTCAAAAAAAAAAGTTACTCTCTTTTAACCTAGCAAAATAAATGTAACATAATTAATGCGTAGAAATGAAGTAATAATCAATGTGCAATAAAAAGTAGTAGCATAAGAAGTGGGGGCTCTGCCTTATAGACCCTTAAACTACCTTACACTTATTTCAAGATTGTATTTGGGTGAGGCGTCTTTGAATTAGACTTTTTTACTGGTCTTGTTCCATAAGATTTTTGGAACCTTAATCTCTCAGAGTGGATTTATTGGAATATTATGGTTTAATGGAGGTTCACTTTTGCTACTAGTTTGGACTGCATTTGGTAGAACAAAAATAGTTGGATTTTCAATAACTGTTGGGAAGGTTTGGACACTATACTGACAAGGATTTAAGGGCGTGTTAAGCACGCAAAAGAGCTTTATGCTGTTGAAGTTTGATGCTATTGGGGGGTGGGGGTTCGAGAGAGCAGGAATGAATGGCGGGCTGGGTCTCGCTAGAACGTAGTATGCTTAAAATAAACATGGTTGTAGCAGTGGTAGCCTCTAGAGAAGTTGCTTGTGGCAGGGTGATACATGACCATCATGCTGCTTTTGATAAGGGGTTTGCGCATAGTATTGGTAGATGCTCTACAACTTTAGTTGAGTTGTGGGGTGTAAAGAAGGGGTTGGAGCTGGCCATCAATAAAGGTTTAACTTTTCAAAGTTTGTGGGTTGATTCGAATTCTGAGACGGCTATCCAGTTGGTCCTCGATGGGTGTGTGTAGACCCATCCTTGCCACCCTATCATACAAGATGTTAGAGCACTCTTAGCTACAAGGGAGAAGGTGTTTGTCACTCATGTTCTTTGAGAAGGGAACTAGGTTGCGGATGCTTTAGCAAAGTATACCTTATCTTCGAATGCCTGTGATATTGTATTTTTAGTTTCGCCTCTGTTTTTGTCTCTGTTGTCAATGGCAGACACTTCGGGTGTGTTATTCTTTTGAGGTTTAGTTTTGTTGTTAGGGCTGTTGCTCCTTTTGTTTCATAAAAAAGTAATTTATTTACTAAATAAAAAAATAGTTAAAATGAATCTTCTAAAAAAAGTCAGTAAAGTTACGTGATCTTTTAATTTAATTTAATAGAGAAGGCCCGATGGGTTGTGTGGTTTGTAATAATCTGGACTGTATGATTGCTTGAAAATAATATCATCTTCAAAAATGAGTCTCCAAATATGTTGGATCTAATAAAATTTAGATCTTGATTATGGTAAATGCCAAGGTAAAGGAATTTTCATCCTTTCTTTGAATGGTCAACAAATCTAATGTACTATGTAAAAGCTAGGTAGAAAAAAGCATTTTGTATATGGGTTGGGGATATTCTTGTACCCTTAATTAATATATTCTATTTTCGTTGATAAAAAAAAGTTAAAAAACTAAAATTCAATAATACATCATACAGAAAACATGCATTATTTGCTCAAGAAGCTTTTACCAAAATAAGGTAATTGCCTTATTTACTATAGACAATCTAAAACAAAAAATAGTAACATAAATGTTAACTATAATAGAATCGTTACCATTACCTATAAGGAGTGTTTGGTAAGGGGATTCTTTTAAGTTTCTAGGACTCTTAGGTTAAGAATGTTAAATTCCTATGTTTGGAATCTAACATTCTTAGGAATTATTTTTTAATTAAGTTTTCCACTAAAACTTTTCGTGAGAAGGTGTGGGAATCCAAGATTCCCATGAAGCGGTATTTTTTTTTTTTATAATTATGTCTCTCATTTTCAGTAATATTTTAGACATATCAAACATATTTATGACATTCCCAAGAAAAATGATTCCTAGGAAATATAGTTCTTAGTAAACATGATTACTAGGATTAAAAAAAGATTTTGCATACCAAATGTCATGAATCCATAATTGCTTATGAGGGGCAAGTTGTTTTGCTAGCTATGACACCCTTTACCTTGAAGACATTTATGAAACAAGCATTGCGAAAAAAATGTTTTTTATTTGCAAAAGAAAAACAATATTGTAAAAGTTTCCTTTTTGCACGGTAATGAACGTCACATACATAATTCATAACAACTTAAACTCCATAAAATACTTTAATATTTAATAAAAAATATTGACTCATAAATGGCCATACAAAATCTCACATCAAAACCTAATAAAAAATCAAAACCTACCAGTTGCAATTTTAAAACCAAAACATGAAGAATGACAAAATAACTAAACCTCAATGTTACAGTCCTATAAGATCTTTACAAGTCTTAAAGGTAAACTATAAATAAACTACAAATAAGGCCAATGCCTCTGCTCTAATATTCTTCCTTAGGGTACAGGACATCACCTGTATACCACAGTTGTAGGGAGAAAACACAAGAAATAAAGAGAATAAGATACATCTTACATCATGTTCAAAGTATGACAATAGAAATAGGTAGAACACATACTTATACATATAACCAGAATAAGATCAATTTTAGGACTTATGCTTATACATATTAAACTGCACATGTAATGTAATGTTACTTAACTTCTACTTCTCATGCACTTGTGGTACCTATCTAAGCTCCTAAAAGAAGTCTAGGAGTACATGCATGGCCATAAGAAGCATTATTAGCGTATTGATGCCTTTGGCTTTCGCACTCTCAACTAGAATGATATTTCCTGGAGACTAGTTAGGATTACCTAGCTTTGCTAATACGCTTCGACTCCATGGGATTAGCATGAGCCATTAGAGTTTCCACACCAGGTATCATCATCCCTAAGGCCAGGTTATACAACCCATCACGACCTCCACCAGTCAAATTCACATAACTTTCCTTCATCATATTACTCAAATGATATGATGCATGATTTCATATACAATGCTCATAGTCCCATTGGACATTTCACACATAGGATTTTACCTCTCTTAGACTAGGTCCTTATCTCAATATTCATCAATTCTTATCATACATCTCACAACATACAGGTATCTCATGGAATGATAATTTACATGTATTTTATATGGACAATTAACACTTCCAAAACTTAAACACAAGCATTCATTCTTGCCTTGCATCACTTTTTTGCTTAGTGAGAATAGGTGTCGCTTAGCGACACTCACGTTACTCGCTCAACAAGAATACTTCTTGCTAAGTGGCACAACCTCCAGGGACTCACCTCGATCTCTGTTCAATTTTTGCTAAGCGAAGCTACACTCTTGCTAAGGGAATCCACTATAGGGACTCATGTTTCTCTTTGTCTAATTTTTCTCTAAGCGAGACATAGTTCTTGCTAAGCAAGTTCGCTTTGAGGACTTACCTTGCTCTATGTCTCATTTTTTGCTTAGCGAGAAGGGTCCGCGCTTAGTGAAAAATCTACCAAAGACCCACCTTGGTCTTTAGACCCTCTATTGCTTAAAGAGACTCACTTTCACTAAGTAAGAGGTGACGAACAAAATGTTGCGAGTTAGGGGTCTATGAACCCAAAAGCCTTCCCAATGATTCCCAAACACTCTTAAACATTCTAAAAGGATTTTCAGGAAATTCTTAACACATTTTCATTCATTATAGAGCAAAGCACAAGGATTAAAGCCACAATTTAAAATTACATTATCAATCACCAAGAACTAATCTCAAGAACACAAAGGGGAAAACTCAGGAACCATTTAATTATACAGTCCAATCACTAAATTAAAGCCTAAATAGATAAAGATTAGGGAAAATCGCTCTCTTTCCACAAACAGTCATATAATTACAAGCAATTGGGGTTTAAGGTCAACCTTTTTACCTGCAATTGAAGCCACACCCATGAGCGAGATAGTCTTACTCCTCCTTACCTAGAAAGAAGTAATCTCCGGCAAGAGGATACAAGTGGTACGACGACATTCCCTTGGTTTCTCACTTCACAGCTACAACGACTTTGACAACACAGTTTCCAAAATAGACAAAACGAGAGAAAGAAAGAAAATGGTTAGGTTTTAAGGAACCTAAGACAACTCTAAAGGCAGCTTGGACCAATGAAGACAAAGCCCAATATAAGGGTCTATGAAACTTTTAGAAACATTTTAATTACAAAACCTCATTCTAAGATTCAATATTCTTTTTCCCTGAAATATCTCATTAAGACAAGACAAAAATAGAATATAACAACAATAATAATATATAAATAGAAAGAAAACATTGAGGTGTTACACTAGCCACTAATGCTATTAGAACAAGGATTGACATTTGCAAGATTCTTATTTTCGTTGGGAAGCTTGATTGCATAATCAAAACTATTGGGAATAGGCCTTTACCCTTCTTCTTTGACATCATCAAACATAATATGGCTTCGAAATATCATTTAACCATTATAATTGCCATAAATGCAATCACCATATAAATAATATCTCCACAACTTGAGGGCAAAAACTATAGCTTCTAGTTCAAGGTCATGGGTAGGGTTACTCTCCTTATGTGGTCTCAACTGTCTACAGGTATAAGCCACTACTTTCCTATCCTGCATCAAGGCACATTATAATCCTTTGCCTGAGGCATCACTGTACACCTCAAAGGTTCTTAGGGGGTCAGGGATAACTAACACTGGGGTAGAAGTTAATCTCTCATTGAGTTTCTAAAAACTCTTCTCACACCTAGTCAAAGGCAAAATTAGTTGAGAAAACCCCTTGATAAACCTCCTATAATAACCTGCTAACCCCAAGAAACTCCTAATTTGGGTTATGGTCTTTGGTCACTCCCAACTCAACACTGCCTCAACCTTACTAGGATCTATGGTTACCCTTTCTTGGGATATTACATGCCCTAGGAATTTCACTTCTCTTAACCAAAAAGAGAATTACCTTTTGCTTGCTTATATTTCTATAACATAGAAATTTAGAATATAAGAAGATTTAATTACCTTTTTGGTCCCTATAATTGCATAAACTTTATCTTTTGGTTCCTATAGTGCGTAAACTTTACCTTTTGGTCCCTATAGTTAAAAATAATCTGTTTTAATTCCTATATATGCACTTTTGATGTTGATTTGGTTTGTTGTTAAGTATGTCTTAACTTCATGAAATAAAACCATCACAAAATGAAAATTAGCAATGTAAAACCACCACAAATTGACATTTTCTGGCCTTTTTTATTCAATTTGCGGTGGTTTAAAACGGCAGGAATCAAACCGATATCGAAAGTGTATGTATAGAGGCTAAAATGATTTTTTTTTAACTATAGGGACCAAGTGGTAAAGTTTGCACAACTATTATGACCAAAAATGTAATTAAACCATATAAAATATTAGAAAAAATTATGCGGAAACTAAAACTTAAACATTAATTACGTAAACATACTTAAAACAACTAATACAAATCTCTTGACACTTATGTGCCGTACAACACACGAATAGATAAGCATAAAATATTAACTAACTCCCACACATTGAAAGGTTTAAAACTATAAACTCTTCCTTTGACAATAACTCAGCTCTATGCTCCAAGCTACTCTTAAGAGAACTTCACCTATTTAACCTGTAAAAACATAGAAACTTAAAGAAATGAGACATTCACTTGTGCTTACAAGGGACGGGGATGGTCTGCTGGCCGCTAATGCTATAAGAAAAAGGATTAGCATTTGCAGGATTCTTTTTTCGCTTGGAAAGCTCGATTGCAAAATCAAGACTACTAGGCCGCCACCCTTTTCCTTTGACATCATCAAACATGAACAGCATGTAACGTTTGGACTGCGTAGAAGGCTTCTCTATCTGAATACTCAAACCTCCATCACCGCTATCACTGCTAATCTTTGCCACAATACGGACACCATGAGAACAACATGCAGCCAGAAAATAGTGCTTGACAGTGATCATGTAAGGAAGTTCTTCATCGTCATGGCTTCTCTTTGCCCTTAAGATGACAATAAGACCCTTTCGGTCAGTCTCACGTCCGTATAAGAAGGAGGAGCACTTGAGAACCCCACCTTGCGGAATAGGGGCCTTCCTCTCGGGAAGTTGCTGCATGCGTCTAGGTCTAGGTCCCTTTAGACAAACGTGTGCGAAAAGAAGACCTTCTTCGACTGTCACGTTCATCTGAAAGTCAACGTAGTCCTTTGCACGGTTTGATGCGTGGTCACGGATTGAGAAGATGGATAACTCTTCTTCGTGCTTGTTGCGGTTGGTTTTGGTCACGTCAAGTTCGCATCTTCTCCTTCCAGATGAATAGTACTCCACACTCCAAGTGTCCACAACTTCACGCCCTTTGCGGCTCTTGGTTTTGCGTAAGACAGCCTCGGAAGAATCCTCCAGAGGAAACCGTTCAGAGTAATTGTTGCTACTGGAAATGTTTCCCATATGATGGAACCTTTGCGTCTGCACGGGATGTGCCACGACCCGTCATTCACAGATTAATCACACTCATTGTTAGTACTCTAAGGCTCTAAGCTGCATAGCACCTGGCATGATTTCCTAAGATGTACTTATGCAACGCAAGGAATAAAAAATCATTGTCCTCAGAAGGAAACGTCCACTTTCCGCAATATGATTTCTTTTGGATAAAGCTGAGACATGGTTAATAATTTTTTTTAAAGTATAAAGAATACGGTTTTTTTTTTTTTTATTTCAAGTGAAAATAAAATTAAACAATCTTATTAAAATAATTGGTACTATTTTTTATATACTTAAAAATAGTCGATACAACTTAAAAAAATACACTAATTATATTTGATAGGGTTTTTGTTTAACTTAGTTTTACTTAGAATAAATTAGAGAATTTTATTTTTTTAATATTTAAAATTACAAATATTTAATACATAAAGTAGTATCAAAATGGAGAGTGTTATTCTTTGTTATGTGGCCCGTTTAATTACAAAATGGAGAGTGATCGAAGCACTAGCTTTCCGCAATAGTTACATTTTCTTTATTCTGAGTTTGGCATCTGTTCTTCTTCATTACCTTTTCTGAAGAACATTTCTAGCGTGAAACACGTTTTATAACATATAATTTACAATAACAAAAAAATAAAAATAAATAAAACCCATACGAAGCTGCGTTGAAGTTCCTTGTGAGGCCCCCTCTGACTGAGCGCATTCTTTCGGAAGTGGTGAAATAATAATACGGGTATTATAAAATAATAATATATTCAGTTTGTATCTTATGGGTACTAATTGATTCTGCTAGCATTTTCATTTCGTCTAAACTCAATTCAGCAACATTACAACCAATAATTTTTTTTTTTTTTTTATCAATTATTGCTATATGCATCGTTTTCTATTCATTTCTACTTAAATCATATATCTAAATGTTTAATGTCAAATCCACATGCACTCACATCAATAATTAATTACTTAATGCAGAAACTAATGAGTTTTGTTAATTATTGTCTTGGTAACATGGTTACCCAAAAAAAATAAATTATTGTCTTAGTTAAGAAGTGATAAATAAAAAATTATTAAAAATTATAATATAAATACATTATTAATATTAAATATTATATTTTTAATTAAAAAATCTTTTAAACATTACGTACCTTAAAAATAATAGTTAACAAAATTGAAGTAATATTTGTCTAAAATCATCTCTAAGTGTATTTTATATAAATGTATCACTTGAAAATTGTTGAAACGACTAAAAGAGTTGAACTGGCTCAGCAAATTGACATCTTCCACTAATTATTATTCACCTGAATATATCCTTAAATGCATTATACATTTTTAAGAATTCAAATCCATGTAGGAATCGTAGTAAAAGTTAGATTGATGTTACATATAAAAGAATCATAGAATAAACACTTAATTTGGTTTTTGATAAATTATTAGAATGTTTATTTGATCTTTAAAAAACTAGTGATATCAAAGTGGTCCTCAAATTTACTTATTTTTATCATTAAAGGACATCAATTTAGTCATAATACATAATAAATTTTGGGCAAAGTTGATGTTAAAATTATCAACTTATCATTCTATGTAGCTTTTATTGTTGTAGTACAATTTTCCGAACATTCTTATTGCTGCTGGAAGAAAATGGAGATGGCCTCTCCATAGGCTCATAATTTATCAATTTTGTCTTCACAGCTTTCCTTTCACTTATAGTTGTCAAACCAGTCACACAAAGTGTAGCCAGACATCCTCCATCAGGTTATGAGAGCTTGTCTAGTAATCTATACCTATAATAAGGCATATTACCATCTTGATGGTAATCAGAATCAAAAGAACTTGGCTTATGTTGAGAGTTATCCTCAAGTTGATCTAAGCCACTAACAGATTATATGTAAGAAAAAAAGGGTCAGAGTCTAAGTCAATATAGCAATGACCAAAGAAACTTAATCGTGAATAATATTAAAGGAACATCTAAACAGAGTACAAGCTAGTAGGTAGCAAGTACAAAAATGTAAACTTATCACAACATTGATAACATTAGTAAAGTAATAGTCCCTAACCCAAGTCTGAAATGTATCAATGGAAACATAGATGGTTTAACATCAAATCATTGGTACATGAAAATAAGGCTTATAAAACAATATAATTACTATATATAATAAAAGTCCTTGTAAGTCATAACAAATTCTGCTATTATTTACTTGAAGATAAACTTATATTTCAAATTTTTGTTAAGAAATGTTAGTATAATTTTATTTTTTGTGAACTCAAAATAGGCACTTAGTGAAAACGTAAAATAATAACACCAAATTTTTTAGTGTGGAAAACATTCTCAATGTGAGCAAGGAAAAACTCCGGGACCTGTAAGCCTCTTAAAACTTCCATTATAACAATAATGGGATTACAAAATTTCTAGGACCATAGAGAGGTTGACTTAGTTTTTATATGAAACTCTTTCCCTACTAGCATTTGGGTTTTCTTGTTTTCATTTTCTATTTCTCCTTCCTCTTTGAGGATTCCTCTTGAAGCCTCCATGGAAGGCTAAACCCCTTTTACATCAATTCTCCAGTGCAAGATTTCTACTATTAATTTTAAGGTTTGGTTTTAATTTTAGTTCTTGGTTTTATTTCTTTTCCTCTTAATCTTTCTTCTCTTTTCTTGATTGTGAATTCTTTTTGGGTTGATGTTATATCTTTCAAATTCGAATTTGCATTCTTGATGAATGTGTTGAATGCTTAACTTGGCATATATATATATATATATATATATATATATATATATATATATATATATTCTAGTTAAGATTAATTGGATATATATGATGCTTAATCATAGGCTTGATTGAATTTTGTTTCCCAACTTAATTTGGTGACTTAATGGCGCTTGATTTCTAACCTAAATTAATCATATTTTAAATGCTTCAATAGAAAATTTTCTAAAATTAGTTGATGCTTAATTAGTTAATTTTTGGATCAAGAAATGAGATAAATCTTTTGAAATTTGTGATAGACCTAGGTAGAATCTTAGCCATAACGACATTGCCTTAAGTCAATATTTAATGAGTTGGGTTGGTTCTTGCCTTTTGGTTCGAGGTCTCTTGACAAGTAGATTAGATCTCTTGGCTTTTTCTATTTACTATTGTAAATATTCTTTATACAAAAAATATCCTTTTATATTAAAAGGTATAAATACTATACTATATACCCTATTTTCATTGTTTTCTAAACCATTTTCATCTGTTTTCTCCCCTCTCCCTTTTTGTTCTATCAAAGGTATTAGAATTTTACCTTAATCTATTTCCATTGCACTCTGATATTGAATTCAATCGTACACATAAAATACTTCAATCAAATTGTTGATACTCTATGTAATGAGGTAAGTTGCAATCTTTTTTTTTTTCAATTTTGGAAATTATTTTCCAAAATGTAATATAATCATTATTTTGGAAAGTACTTTTCAAAATAATTATATTGCATTCCAGAAAGTATTTTCCAAAAAACACTGAGAAGAGAAATGAGAAGGGAGAATGCAATGAAATCATTGGTGAGGGAGTATGGTGAAACTAGATGGGAGGAAGCGTAATAAAACCACATGTGGGAGAGTGTGGTGAAATTAGATAGGAGAGTGTAGTGAAACTAGAAGGGGGAGTACGATGAAACCAGTTGTAGGAGTGTGGTGAAACAAAATGAACAAGTAATGTTTGAGAAAGAGGAGAAAAATAAGGTTATTTAAGTAGTTTTACATAAAAAAATAGAAAAGGGAAGTATATTTAGCAATAGATGTACGAAGGCCTTTAAAAAATACTTGATTTATTGAGACTGAAAAGACTTATGAAATAGTACATAAGATATTTATGATTGTATTTTAAGACAGGAAATAATACTTGAGATATAAGGTATTTATGATTGTATTTCAGATCTTAAAAAGCATATTTTAGCTGTAGCATTAAAGTTTTTGGGTAAATCAATATAAAAATCTATGTTTTCTCTTTCCTTCTAAACTTATTTTTTTTTATTTAATTTAATGCTTTCTAGATTCAAATCTTTTAGATTAATTGTGATTTTTTATTTAAAATAGACTTGTGAAATTCTCTTAAAAGAAATTTTAACATTGTACTCAAACGAAATAAAGTTGTATTGTTTACAAAAAGTTAAAAAAAAAAATGAAAATACAATTTAAACTATTTTTAATGCGTTTTTTATTTTTCTTTTTCATCAAGCATGTTGGACGTTACAGGTTTACCATCGATAGCACAGCGAACAACGTCAAAATAGCCTAGGTATCTATGACACATCTCCACAGATGCAGACGTGTAGTGATGCTTAGCAAGGAAGAGGACCGATTTGTAATTTTAAAAAACATTCTTGACCTATATAACCATCTATAAGTCGTTAATCAAAACCATTAATTTTAAAAGGTTTAATTACTCATTTGGCCTTTATAGTTGCACAAATTTTATCTTTTAATTTCTACACTTAAAAACATTCGTAGTCCCTATACATGTACTTTCAATTCTATTTTAGTCCCTGTTGTTAAAAAAAAGTTAATGCCATTAACAGTGGATGACATGGTATTGACGTATATTATGCTTTACAGTTTTAGTCTTTATACTTTCACTATTTTTACGTTTTAGTCCTTATACTTGGACAACCTTTACGTTTTAGTCCTTACACCTAGAAACTACTCGTTTTAGTCCCTATATTAGCAATTTTTTTTTTTTTATGTTTTAGTCCTTATCAACACCTCTCCCCTTTCTTCTTCTTCTTTATCCTTCTTCTCCTCTCACTTCTCCCCTCTTTGTTTCCTTATTTTCTTTTTTCTCATCAACATCTCCTTCCTCATTTTATTTTGTGGGTTCTATTTTGTTAAATCCTCTTACATCAACTAATTCTCATTGACCATAAATTGAAGAGTTTCGAGGTTGCAGAGTTCAAATATGCTTCTTGGACAAGATAAGGTAGACTACAAGTAGCAATTTGTGTTGACACTCTTGTAGTGGCGAGGACTTATTGCATTGTTTTAATCTTGTTGCACAAAATGCTTGGGGTATACGATGCATCAAACCCTTGCTACACCGTTTTAATCATTTTAATCCTGCTGCATCAAATGCTTGGGTGTCTGTACCACTGCTATAAGAGCAATGTTTTATGCTTTAGTCTTTATCATCAGTTACCATGTAACTAGCTCTAGGTTCTTTAACACTACCACGAAATTGAAACTAGCAATGTAAAACTACCAAAATTTTTTTAACGATTGTTAAACCGCCATAAATTTGAAAACAAAAATGCTTCTACCACACATCATTGCCAGGGGCAATTTTTGGCAATAGTGCGTGGCAGAAGCATTATGTGATCTAGAAAGTGAATTAAATGGAAACTTCCATGTTTCCAAGCATTGTATGCAGTAAGTCCTTGCTGTTAAGATCATAGCAAATGTACCAATTGTACAAGTAATAAAATGAAAGTATAAGTTATCGTCTCCACAAGGATTGTGGTTAAACACCAACGCAATCAAGTAGTTACTTACGAATTTAAGAATTAAAGAAAGAATTAGAGATTTTTGGATTTTATTTGAATTAATAAAAATAAAGAATAAAGAATGCAATTTAAAGATGTTTAGAAAATTCATGAGTAAAAATGGTTAGGTATTGGAATCTCCTTGATTTTCCCTTAAAATAACCTCTTTCTTTCCTAAATCCCTTCTTGTTAAGTAGTTTACCTTTAATTTCTCTAACTTAGTTTAACCCTAATTCCTTAGGCGATAAACCTTTTAATCCAAAACGATGAACCCTAATCTCTTAGGCGAGCAAAATCAGTCATAAGCATTAAGAGAAGGAAATTCGCATGAAGACATACAATCTATCCCTATCCCTAGGCTCAAGAGTTGTATCGTTATTGAATTGGAATGGTCTAAACCTCAATTTTCTAATTGCAAGATTTAGATTACTAATCAATTTCTTAATACATGTCAATCATGGAAAAGCATTAAGCGCAAATTCAATAATTAAATTAATAAAACAAGAGAAGGATTTGGAAAAGAAATTAATTACATTAATTTCAAATCAAGATTCATCCTAACCTAACCCCAAAGGACTTTAGAAACTCATAGAATAGCTAAACATAAAACAAAAGGAAAAAGAAGATAAAAAAAAAGCCATGAATCTTGAGAATCAAACCCCAATTCTTCAAGATCCAAAGCAGGAGATAAATCTTTAAGCTCTTCCTCGCTTTCGGTCCTTAAATGAGTCTAAGAATAGCCCCAAATGTATATTTTCTCCTTTTTGTAGTGAGTTTGGGCTATAAGGGTCGCAAAACAATCTAGGTTCATAAAGCAGAAAGTCTGGAACGTGTTGGCTTCGAGCGTAGGGCAAATTAGAGCCTGGCGCCACCTTTTCGAAAATCCATCAACGTTCTAGCGCTGGGTGCCAATTTCTTTAGCGTTGGGCATTGGGTGTCTGGCGCCGGGTGTAACATCCCAAGCGCTGATGAGGGCATGGATTGATCGCTGGTGCAAAAGAGATAAGGCACGAACAAGGAGCAGCTCTTGGTAGGCTTCCAGCGGGAGAGACACATGAATGAATCGAATCTACACTGAAATGAGAGGGATCCAAAGACTGTGTAGGTATGAGACTGTATAGTTGATGATAGCTTAAACAAATTAATAAGTGCTACCTATATCAACAAGATACATCTACTTTTCGGTATCCTATTACTTAAGAACTCCATAGTTAAGCGTGTTTGACTTGGAGCAATTTTGGAATGGGTGACCTCTTGGAAAGTTTTCTAGGAAGCGTGTGAGTGAGGACAAAGCACCCTGAAAAGTCTTGTATTGGTTTGTGGGGACAATCGTCGATCCTAAAAGCGGCTAGCGTTACCTTGGGCATAGTGTTATTTGGCGTCGAGCGCCACTTTCTCCGGAAGTTCTGTTGCGCTTTGGCGCCAGGTGTGGCTCTGAATGGTGTCGAGTGTCCCTTCTTGTATCTTTTGCAGCTAGAAAAATCTATTGTTCTCCACCCAAAAGTCACCCTCTTCTCTTGCTCGTTTTTTTCTGTCTTTATCAAAACCCAAATAAACACGTAGAAATCATGTAATTTTTAAATAAAAACTACAAAACAATTTATTCCATGAAATGTTCTATTATTGGGTTATTTCTCATAAATTTCCATTGAGCAAATGCGAATATCATGTAAAATAGTTCTATAAATCTACATCAATTGTAGATTTATCACCCGCCACTATAAGAGGTACTAATACAAATCGCTACTCACAGGCTATCTCATCTTGTCCAAGAAGCGCATTTGAACTCTACAACCTCAAACTTTACGATTCAAGGTCAATTAAAATTAGTTGATGTAAAAGAATTTAAAAGAAATGAAACTTGAAAAATAAAAGGAGGAGGAAGGTGTTGATGAGAAAAAAGAAAAGAATGAAATAGAGAATGGAAAGGAGAAGAAAGAGGAGGAAGAAGAAAGGGGAGATATGATAATAGGAATTAAAACATTAAAAAATTATCTGTATAAGGACTAAAACAAGTAGTTTCTAGGTGTAAGGACTAAAATGTAAAGGTTATACAAGTATAGAGACCACAATGTAAAAATAGTGCATGTATAGAGATTAAAACATACAGTGCAACACACGTCACTGCCACATTGGTACCATGTCATTTGCCGTTAACGGCTTTAACTTTTTTTTTTTTTTAACGATAGAGACCAAAGTGGAACTAAAAGTACTTATATAGGAACTAAAATGAATAATTTTAGAGCGTAGGGACTAAAAGATAAAGTTTGTACAACTATAAGGATCCAATAAGTAATTAAATTGTTTTAAAATTATTAAATCTAGCGATTATAATTTAGAATACATCGATACACATCTGAATCGGTGCATCGTAGTACACCACTCATATATATAAAATTGACAAGGTTAGATGAGTTGGTGATGTAGTGAGCTTGTGCGTCACAATAGATCTTTCCATATTCTGATCGAAAGGGAAATATTAATCATTTCATAAAAATTAATGGTAAAGAATAGATGCCATAGACAGAATAAGGAATAAAAGTAACTATCGCAGAAGAATGATGCTTGACACTAGAGACAAGGATAATGATATATCCTTAGCAGTTGGCATTGTACAAGTGCATCTCAAGAATTAAATGAGCCACATAACACAAAATAACATTCTCCATTTTAATCTCAATACTTTTCCTTCCATTCATTTCCTATCTCTCTACCTCTAACTCTCTAGAGTTAGTCAAACAACATTTATTGTTAAAAGGTGATAAAAATTTCTAGAATACTCTTGTAAAATATTCACAATATATTTAGAAAAATCTAGAAAATAAATCTAGAAACTTATAGAAATGTAACTTTAAAAAAAAGAAGAAAAGTTAAGAGAAAAGTGAGATAACTATTGAACAATAAAGTCTCGATATCTTTAGAACTATCCTTGCATGCCTATAAATAGTCAATTGTATCATCATTTATAAGAAAGCACTTCCAAGATATCAAATAAAGCCTTACTATTATTGACTATCAACTACTATGCCATTTAGCGCCTTTACATATTTTTTTTCTTCTAAAACTAACAGTGGTACTAGAGCTACATTCGGTCATCTACTGGGTATAGAGATATTATCCAACTACTTCCAAAAAATCCTTCTATATTCTCTACCAATCTCATAATCTTTCCTTAACCAATGGCCTATACTATTCAACCTTCATCTATTCCGTCCCTATTTTTACCAGAGAAAATTATGATTTTTGGAGCATTAAAATGAAGACATTTTTTTGCTCTCAAGTATGGGATATTATAGAAGATGGATTCATTGCTCCTGCAAACATTTATACTTTGATTGTAGCTCAAAAGAAGGAGTTAAAGGAAAACAAGCAAAATGACTCAAGGGTATTATTTATTCTACAATAAGCAGTAGCTAACACAATTTTTTTAAGAATAATGGGTGCCACAAGTGCTAAAGAAGCATGGAGTACACCACAGGAGGAGTTTCAAGGAAGTGCCAAGGTATGTGCCATTAAACTTCAAACTTTAAGACGTGAGTTTGAATTAATAAAAATGAAGGAGTCTGAGACCGTAAAAGATTACTATTCTAGGATAAAAGAAATAGTTAATCAAATGAAAGCATATAGGGAAAATATTCTTGACAAGAGAATTTTTGAGAAAATTCTAGTTTATATTCCCCAAGAGTATGATGTAATCGTGACTACGATTGAGTAAACCAAAGATCTGTCTACCTTATCAGTAACAGAACTAATGGGCTCTCTTGAAGCATATGAGCAAAGATTGAGTAGGCATGATGAGGACTTTGTTGAAAATGCCTTTCAATCAAAGCTCAAATTACAGTAGCAAAATAAAGAATATGGAGGAAAGAAAAATAGTGGAGAAATTTCTAGAAATTAAGGAAATTTTAGAAGTTTCTCTAAGACCAATCAAGATAAATATCCTCCATGTGGCATATGCAAGAAGACAAGTCACTTGGAGAAAGACTGTTGGCATCGTGGAAAGCCATAGTGTCAGTACTGCAAGCAAGTTGGACATGTAGAGAAGAACTGCCGTAACAAAAACAAGCATCAAGCAAACTTTGTTGAAGATAACAATAGTGAGCAACATATTTTTTATGCTACCTGAGATTCTAGTGATGAAACAAGTGGAAGTTGGTACTTGGATAGCGGCTTGTAGCAATCATATGGCCAAAGATAGGGGCATCTTCAAGGAAATTGTTAACTCCGTCAAAGTAAAAGTTCGATCAAGAAATTAAATGGCACCATGGTGGAGTTCAAAGGCAAAGGCACTGTCATGGTGGAGACAAAGAAAGGTACGAGACTCATCAAAGATGTCTTGTTCCCAATCTCAAAGAAAATCTCTTGAGCATTGGCCAAATGATGGAGAAAGGCTATGCTTTACACTTCAAAGGAGATATATGCACAATCTATGATAACTATAACAAAAGGTAGGAGATAGCCTAAGTTAAAATGGAAAAAAGAAATAGAAGTTTCTTGATAAGCTTCAAATATACTACCAACATTGCTATGAAAGTCCAAGTTCATGATTCATGGTTATGACATCGAAGATTTGGCCATTTCAACACCCATGCTTTGAAGCTATTATACCAAAAGTATATGACAAGAGACCTATCATGCCTTAAAGAAAATAACGAAGCTGTGAAGGATGTCTTCTCGAAAAGCAACATAGACTACCGTTTTCAATTGACAAAGCATGGAGAGCTAAAGACTTGTTGGAGTTGATCCCCACTGACATTTTTGAATCGATGAGGACACCGTCACTCAACAACAACAGGTATTTCATCCTCTTCATCGATGATTTTTCTAGAATGACCTGGGTATACTTTATTAAAGAAAAATTAGAAGTCTTTGGAATATTCAAGAAATTTAAAGCTCTTGTCGAGAAGCAAAGTGGGAAACATATAAAAGTACTTAGAAGTGATCGAGGCAAAGAGTACAACTCATATAAGTTTGATAAGTTCTGTGAAGATGAAGGCATAGAGCGACAACTTACCGTTGCATATTCTCTGCAACAAAATGGCGTCTTTGAGAGGAAGAATCGCACAGTCATGAAAATGGCTAGATCAATGCTATAGGAGAAGGGTTTGCCTAACACTTTCTAGGCAAAAGTAGTTTACACTGCATTATATACTTAACAGATGTTCGACTAAAGCAGTACAAGACAAGACTCCTATTGAAGCATGGAATGAGCAAAAGCCATCAACTAAACACCTACAAGTATTTGGATCTATTTGCTACATACACGTTCCTAATTAGAAGAGACATAAGTTAGAAGATAAGACTATACGAGGCATCTTCTTGGGATATAGCACACAATCAAAAGGCTATCGAGTCTATAACTTGTAAACAAAGAAGCTCACCATCAGTCGAGATGTTGAGGTAGATGAAAATGTTTCTTGGAAATGGGAAGAAGAAAAGGTTGTGAGAAGCAACATTCCCCGTTCTAGAGCAACAACCTCAAGAAAAAGTTGAATAAGTAACAGGGAATCCAAGTACCTTTTCTCCACCTTCACAACAACAAGATTCTTCACCAGAGTCTACTCCAAGACGAGTAAGATCTTTGGTGGATATATATGAAACTTGCAACATGGCCATTGCTTGAGCCTGAATGTTATGAAGAAGCATCAAAGCAAAAAGTATGGGTCAAGGCAATGGAAGAAGAGATTAAAATGATCGAAAAGAATAATACCTAGAAGCTCATAGAGTGCCCACATGGAAAAGACATCATTGGAGTTAAATGGGTCTACAAGACAAAGCTCAGAAGCACAAGGCTAAATTAGTTGCTAAAGGCTACTCACAGCAACTAGGAGTTGACTACAATGAAACATTTTCCCCAGTTGCTCGCCTGGATGCAATTTGAGCTTTAATAGCTCCTGCATCACAAAAAGGGTGGAGCATTTACCAATTGGATGTCAAATATGCCTTTTTAGATGGAGTGCTTGAAGAAGAGATTTATGTTGAGCAACCACAAGGCTTCATCAACAAAGGCAGTGAATGCAAAGTGCTAAGACTAAGAAAAGCTTTATATGGTCTCAAGTAAGCTCCTTGAGCATGGTACAACAGAATCGATTAGTACTTCACCGAGCAAGGGTTCAAGAGCAGCAAGAGTGAGCCAACACTGTACATTAATACCAAAGGTCAGCATGATACTTTTATCTTCTCCCTATATGTAGATGATCTTATTTACATAAGAAACAATATGAAGATGATGAATGATTTCAAAGAAGACATGATGAAGACATTCGAGATGACCGTCCTCAACATAGAGGTAAAACAACAAAAGGAAGGAATATTTATCTTTCAAAAGAAATGCACTAAAGCACTATTGAAGAAATTCAAGATGTATGAATGCCAGCCTATCGCTACTCCTCTTGTGAAAAATGAGAAGCTGTAAAAAGATGATGGAGCACCAGAAGTATACGCATCAGGCTACAGAAGTTTGATCGGAAGCTTACTATATCTCACAGCCACACAGCCAGACATCATGTATGCTATAAGTCTTCTATCAAGATTCATGTAGAGGCCAAGTCAAATTCACTATGGAGTAGTAAAAGAATTTTAAGATATTTACAAGGCACAAAAGAGTTTGGGATATGATACAAAACCATGGCCAACTCAAGGCTGACCGGCTACACCAACAATATGTTCGATAGACAACATGAAGAGTACTTCAGGATATGCCTTTTCACTAGGATCAAGAGTATTCTCCTGGGCATCTAAAAAGCAAGGAACAGTTGCTAAATCAACAGCAAAAGCAGAGTACGTGACCGTCACAGACTCTACAAGTCAAGTTATATTGCTTCGAAGGATACTTAGAGAAATGGGTGAACAACAAAATAGCCCTACCATAATCTACTGTGACAACAAATCAACTATAGCAATGGTGAAGAATCCAGTCCATCATTAAAGAACAAAACGAATAGCTATTAAATATCACTTTATTAGAGAAGCAGAGGCAACTAGACAAATGCCACTTGAGTATTGTACGACAGAAGATCAAGTTGCAGACATTTTTATTAAGGCACTGCTAAGAGCAAGATTTGAGCATCTACGAACAATGCTTAGAGTTTCTGAAATTTGCATCAAGGAGTGCTAAAAAGTGAAACAAATTTCTAGAATACTTTTGTAAAATATTCACAATGTATTTAGAAAAATCTAGAAAATAAATTTAGAAACTTACAGAAATATAGCTTTAGAAAAAAGTAGAAAAGCTAAAAGAAAAATGAGATAATTCTAGAACAATAAAGTCTAGATATCTTTGGAACTGTTCTTACATGCCTATAAATAAACAATTATATTATCATTTCTAAAAAAACACTTCTAGATATCAAATAAAGTCTTACTATCATTCACTATAAACTATTATTCTATTCGGCGCCTTTACACATATTTTTTCTAAAGCTAACATTTATATATCCAAAAGTAACCGTCGCGGAAGATGCTCGCTTCCTTCTAAAGGCAAGATCTTTATTCCTGGCGTGTATTAGTGCATCTCAGGAAAACATTCCAGTATTAGTACCAATATTCACGGTTGTGAATAATTTTGTGAGTGACGGTCATGGCACATCGAATGTAGACACAAGGTTTCATCATGGGAAACATTCAAAGTAGCAACAATTACTCTGAGAAGCGGTTTCCTCCGGACGATTCTTCCAAGGCTGTCTTACGCAAAGTCAAGAGCCGCAAAGGGCGTGAAGTTGTGGACACTTGGAGTGCGGAGTACTACTCATTTGGAAGGAGAAGATGCGAACTTGACTTGACCAAAACCAACCGCAACAAGCACGAGGAAAAGTTATCCATCTCGATCCGTGACCACGCATCAGACTGTGCAAAGGACTATGTTGATTTTCAGATGAACGTGACAGTCGAAGAAGGTCTTCTTTTCGCACACGTTTGTCTTTGGTCATTGCTATATTGACTTAGACTTTGACCCTTTTTTTCTTACATAGAATTTGTTAGTGGCTAAGATCAACTTGAGGATAACTCTCAGCATAAGCCAAGTTCTTTTGATTCTGATTACCAATACATCAAGATGGTAATATGCATTAATTATTATAGGTATAGATTACTGGACAAGCTCTCATAACCTGATGGAGGATGTCTGGCTACACTGTGTGTGATTGGTTTGACAACTATAGGTGAGAGGAAAGCTGTGAAGACAGACTTGATAAATTATGAGTCTATGGAGAGGCCATCTCCGTTTTCTTCCAGCAGCAATAAGAATGTTGGGAAAATTGTGCTGCAACAATAAAAGCTACATAGAATGATAAGTTGTTAATTTTAACATCAACTTTGCCCAAAATTTATTATGTATTATGACTAAATTGATGTCCTTCAATGATAAAAAAATAAATTTAAGGACCACTTTGATATCACTAGTTTTTTAAAGATCAAATAAACATTCTAATAATTTAAGGAAAACCAAATTAAGTGTTTATTTTATGATTCTTTTATATGTAACATCAATCTAACTTTTACTACAATTCCTTCATGGATTTGAATTCTTAAAAATGTATAATGCATTTAAGGATACATTCAGGTGAATAATAATTAGTGGAAGATGTCAATTTGCTGAGCCAGTTCAACTATTTTTGTCGTTTCAACAATTTTCAAGTGATACATTTATATAAAATACACTTAGAGATGATTTTAGACAAATATTACTTCAATTTTGTTAACTATTATTTTTAAGGTGCGTAATGTTTAAAATATTTTTTAATTAAAAATATAATATTTAATATTAATAATGTGTTTATATTATAATTTTTAATAATTTTTTATTTATCACTTCTTAACCAAGACAATAATTTTTTTTTTGGGTAACCATGTTACCAAGACAATAATTAACAAAACTCATTAGTTTCTGCATTAAGTAATTAATTATTGATGTGAGTGCATATGAATTGACCTTAAACATTTAGATATATGATTTAAGTAGAAATGAATAGAAAACTATGCATATAGCAATAATTGATAAAAAGATTATAGTTTATAATGTCGCTGAATTGAGTTTAGACGAAATGAAAATGCTCGCAGAATCAATTAGTACCCGTAAGATGCAAACTGAATATATTATTATTTTATAATACCCGTATTATTATTTCATATATTATTATTTCATCACTTCCGAAAGAATGCGCTCAGTCAAAGGGGGCCTCACAAGGAACTTCAACGCTGCCTTGAATGGGTTTATTCTTTTTTTTTTTTGTTATTGTAAATTATATGTTATAAAACAAAGGTAATGAAAAAGAATAGATGCCAAACTCAGAATAAAGAAAAAAGCAACTATTGCGGAAAGCAAATGCTTCGATCACTCTTCATTTTGTAATTAAACGGGCCACATGACAGAGAATAACACTCCATTTTGATACTACTTTATATATTAAATATTTGTAATTTTTAATATTAAAAAAAATGAAGTTCTCTAATTTACCCTAAATAAAAATAGGTTAAACAACAACCACATCAAATATAATTAGTATATTTTTTTTATATCGTACCGACTATTTTTAAATATATAAAAAATTATACTAATTATTTTTAATAAAATTGTTTAATTTTATTTTTACTTGAAATAATATTCTTTATACAACCCCTTTAAAAAAGTTATTAACCATGTCTCACTTCATCCAAAAGAAATCATATTGCGGAAAGTGTACGTTTCCTTCTAAGGACAATGATTTTTTATTCCTTGCGTTGCATAAGTACATCTAATGAAATCATGCCAGTGCCATGCAGCTTAGAGTACCAACAGTCAATATTCACCAGTGTGATTAATTTGTGAGTGACGGGTCGTGGCACATCCAGTGCAGACACAAAGGTTCCATCATATGGGAAACATTTCCGGTAGCAACAATTACTCTGAATGGTTTCCTCTGGACGATTCTTCCGTGGCTGTCTTACGCAAAACCAAGAGCCGCAAAGGGCGTGAAGTTGTGGACACTTGGAGCGCGGAGTACTACTCATTTGGAAGGAGAGGATGCGAACTTGACTTGACCAAGACCAACCGCAACAAGCACGAAGAAAAGTTATCCATCTCAATTCATGACCGTGCAAAGGACTACGTTGATTTTCAGATGAACGTGACAGTCGAAGAAGGTCTTCTTTTCGCACACGTTTGTCTAAAGGGACCTAGACCTAGACGCATGCAGCAACTTCCCGAGAGGAAAGCCCCTATTCCGCAAGGTGGGGTTCTCAAGTGCTCCTCCTTCTTATACGGACGTAACACCGACCGAAAGGGTCTTATTGTCATCTTAAGGGCAAAGAGAAGCGATAACGATGAAGAGCTTCCTTACATGATCACTGTCAAGCACTATTTTCTGGCTGCATGTTGTTCTCATGGTGTCCGTATTGTGGCAAAGATTAGCAGTGATAGCGGTGATGATGGAGGTTTGAGTGTTCAGATAGAGAAGCCTTCTACGCAGTCCAAACGTTACATGCTGTTCATGTTTGATGATGTCAAAGGAAAAGGATGGCGGCCTAATCCCAATAGTTCTGATTTTGCAATCGAGCATTCCAAGCAAAACAATGCTAAACTCCAGGTGATTAGCTTTGGGGACAAGAACAACCCTGCAAATGCTAATCATCCTTTTTCTTATAGCATTAGCGGCCAGGAAAACATCTCGTCCTTTATAAGCAATAGTGGATACGTTAATGGCAATGGTAACGGTTCGATGATATTTCAGAACTGCTATATTTTGTTTGATGCCATTGCTAATCGGAGGTATTAGTAAAATATGGTTTGAGATTGTCTATAGTAAATAAGGTAATTACCTTATTTTAGTTGAAGCTTCTGATGTTTCATAGAATTTTCATACTTCTTTTGTAATGTATATTCACTTTAAGGATTGATCATACTGTGTCTTATAAATAAAATACCAATATATCATATATGAGTAAAGGGAGAAAAATGCTCGTCAGTATAGGAGTGGTGGTAATATATGCTCTAATACACTCTTTTTAACACACTTTCTATTATTGTTTAAAATTTATTGAAAATTATAAATCATGAGTGATAATCATTAAATAAAAAGCGAGACCCATAAAATTTGGTAATTTTTAATAATTTTCAATCAATAATAAAGAATGTGTTTAAAAGAGTGTGTCAGATAATATGCTGCTGGCTGCTAATTGACCAAAGTAGCGTATGTATTTTTAGAAACCATTTCATAAAAGGAGACTATTTTAAAATATATTACCAAATTGAGGTTGTTTTGATCGGTCAAGGTGAACTCGTTAGTTAAAAAAGTGAGTTCAATGCTATGTCAATATTTTTATTTTTATTTTTACTTTTTAAAGCTGGACAGACAATCCACGTCGCATGCTATGTTAGACTCACTAATCAAACTTGTAGTGGCACAAAACTAGGGTTTTGACACGTGGCTACTAGGTAGGAAAGTGACACTGCCACTGGTACAACCCATCATGTGCTGCCATGTGTCAAGGTAAGTGATTTTTTTTTTCACTAAAGCATTTTTTTTATTTTACCCTTGATACATGGCAGTGATTTTATGTTTCTTTTTATAACCTATATTTTGATTTGAGCTAATTAATGTTGTCAATTTTTAAGACATCAAGTTTGGTCTTCAAAAGAATTTGCGTATGTAATAAAAAAAATTCTGTATCAAATTAATCCTTCAAGATTTTTTATTCATCACAAAAATATCAATTTAGTTGAAATAAACAATCATTTTAAAATTGTTTTGATGTGCAAAACATGTTTTAAAATATAAATTAATGTAATAATATTTCAATGCCCATATATATATCAGGTTGGGACGCTGGGTATATACATATCGTATTTACAACATTTCGTGTATATTATAAATATTTTAAAATTCGTATAAACTCTAAAAAAATATAAATTAAAAAAATCAAAAATTTAAATTATAAGAAATTATACATAATTGTTTTTTTCTTTCGATAAGCCAAGATTCATTGAATAAAAAAGAAATAGAAACTAAAGCACAAAGGAATGCCGTAGTTACAAAATACGAAAAGAACATGATACAATCAAGTAGAACCAAAACCCCAATCTTGACTAATATAGACCCCACCAGTCCCTAAAACATAAAAGCAATACAAGGACAACCACACAAGACTACCCAAAAAACCAAACTATTTAAACATGATAGAGATGCTGCTAGGTAAAAACTATGGAGATCATAAATACACATATCTAGGCAGCTCTTTGGATTAAAAAACCAATATGATAAAGGGTGTGAAAAGCCACAATAAGTAGCCTATATCCACAACCATGATTTAATCTTAATAGATTCCAACAACTGCTCCTCCACCAACTCCGTAGACTTAAAAAAATTGGTCATTCCTTAACACATGGAAGTGAAACAATTAAATTATAACTGCAACAAAAAATAAAACCATTTACCTTGACATATGGTAGCATTTAGCGGGTTGTGCTTGTAACGATTTACTGTCGCTGCAGAACAACACTACTTCTTTAATTCTTAAAGAGAGTTTATTTTATAAAATATTTTATGTTTAAGTATTTCGAAATCACATATTTGTTATATATATTTTTTAGCTTTACAACTTCGAAGAAAATCACCCTTGATCATCATCCCACTACAACCAATATCGCATATATGCATATATGCACACACACACACATTAACCAAAACATATGGGCCAACAACAAAACCAAGAGCAGGGGATACAAAAACACACTCCCTATGGCTGACTGCATTATAAATCATGTAAAATGAAACAAAACTATCCAAAAGAAACAACCAAAAAGGAGAATGTGATCCATCACATTCCATCGTCTCCAACCAATAGCTCCGCCATCAATTCTGAGCAATTAGGTACTAAAGCCTCGCCATCTGCTCCCACGTCAACAATGAGATCATCACAATCAAACAACAACAACGACAACGACAACAACAAGGTAAGGATAAGCTTACTTAAAACAACGTAACATATAGTTGAAGGAAAGGATAACAAAAAAACATATGCCCATTCATCAAAAGGGAACATACACATCAACCATCATGAATTCACGTCGTCATTCACACACACACACACACACACACACACACACACATAAGGTTCAACAAACAATTCCATGATGCATGACCACATTATAAATCAACTACACCAACCACCATGCTAATGCATGAAGACATTACTCCCAAGAGATTTACAACAATTGAGCGATCAGCTAGGTCTCATCCCCTAACATGTATCATTTAGGGATTGCCAAATTCTTATCTACGGATAAGATTATGTGATTTGTTAGCATGAATGTATATGGGTGGTGGCTCATCGCAACTCAAGGTTTGCACTACCTTGGCCCTCTGCAGAATTGTCCATCCATTCATCCCTGAAGGCTCATCGATAGTTACCCCACGTCTTATCCAGCACTAGGTTAGAGACCCTGTCTGAGCCATCTGCTCTGAAATAGCAAAAATCGCATAAGAAAAGGGGGTTGAATTGTACATTTTAAAAACTTTTTCACTTAATCAAAAATGAGTTTGAACAGTAGTTTAACGAAGGGATAAGGAAAGAACAAGAACATAGAGATTTTATATTGGTTCACTCAACCTTGAGCTACATCCATTCCCTTCAATCTGAAGGTATTCACTAACCAACCTTGGGTTACAAAAGTATTCTTCACGACCACTTCAGGCTTTACAAGGCAATCAACCCAGATTGCTTAACCACCAAAGTATTCTTTCTCCCTAGGCCTCTCCAGGCTTTCACAATAGAAAACAGTTGTTTACAAAGAAATCAATTCACAGCGTGAGAGTATGAAAGTTTAAGTACAAAAGATACAATCACTTCAGAAAGTTTTCAAGGTCGTCTAGTAAGCGAAAGAAAACAATAGTTCTTTTATTAGTGTGTCAGTGCTCTCTTGTTCTTTTCTCTTGATATATATTGTCTTCAAAAGATAGCCGTTGAAAGAAAACAGTTTCAGGCTTCACTCAGTGAAGGTGTGCACGTATATCAAGCTTTCAAAGGAGTTAGAAAAAGTAAATTTAGTTCTTGCACCAAAACAGAAAGTGCAGGATTGCGTTGGAGGGCTACTTTTCTGATCATTATTTACCCGGCTTGGCAGCTTGATAAGTTGACTTCCTTTTTCTGTAACACTATGCTTATACACTAACATGTATTTGTCTTTCAATTAATACAAATACATTTGAACGTTAGGTCTCTTAAAATAGATAAAGCAATAGTCTCAAGATATACATGTGAGAAACGCATAGGCAAGCTTTGAATACTTAGTTGTTTGGAGATAGACTTACTCTCGGACGAACTTTGTATATGAGTTTCATCTTTAAACACTTAGCCGTTAAGAGAAAGACTTACTTTTGGACGATTGTCATATACGAGTTTATTAGACGCTTGTTAAAACTGGCGCATTGGACGCCATGATATTGGACGCTGTAAAAACATTTTTACAACAGAGACTTAAAACTTAATACGTTTGTTATCTTCAAAATTTTGAGAGACTAGACATTTCATACGTCTTTGGTTCCAACAATCTCCCCCTTTTTTATGATGACAAACCTTATTAGTTTTTAAGTTTTGCTAGTATATATATAAAAAACGCATCGCATAGATGGGATTCAATAGAATAATGCTCCCCCTGAGTCTGATATGTCAAGTTTGCATTCTTTCGAGACATATAACATATCAGTTTAGATAATTATCTAGGCAAGACTTAGTTCATACAAGTATATGCATGAATGTCATGTAATGCAAAATATTTAACAGACAGAAGGACAGAAGGCATCAGAGCAACAGAAAATACTTAAGAACAGAGCAAACTTATACTTTATTTCTGTTATTTCTCCCCCTTTTTTCATTATCAAAAACAAACAGACAAAGAAAAAAAAACATCATTGTCAGTTGGGTGCCAAGGAGGTGGAAGTGGAGATGGGGATGGTTGCGGGGTTCAGAGAAGTTCCTGTTGGTTTCAGAGAATTTGTTGGAGAAGTGTCATGATAGGCTAGAGTTAGGCAGTGACACAAGTTTGGACGGCGGAGTCAACGAAGGGAAGGGTAGGAGGGGCAAGAAGGGCAGTGGGAAGGCTTGCGGAGGCTTGGGAACATGGAGTTGGAGGAGGTGGCAGTGTTGTTGAAGGTGGTTGAGAAAGAGTTAGTGGTTGAACGTCAAAGGGTGGAGCTGGTGCTTCCAAAAACTTCAGACTTGGAATATGGAGTTGGTGTAGACGAGGGGTTTCCTACAGGTAAGGCGATTTGAAGACTTTTGGATCTGTGATGGCGGTAATAATAGTATAGAGGATGGACGTTTCTATGCCAAAAAGAGGACGCTCGTCGGTTGGACAAACGAAGGCTATTGACGTATCAGAAAAATGAAAGACACGAGTTGGACGTTGCGTATACTTACAATTTTTCAGAGTTGGGGTTTCAACCTTATCGTCTGTAGAGAGTCCACTACCGGACGCTGCTTATTCGCAGTTAAACATGTGTTGGCACCAGAAGCGTTCAGCATCTTCCTTATCCATTTCTTGCGTTAAACGCTGAGCTATATACCATTCCGAAGTAATGTTTGGATGCTGTTGAAACTCAACTCTAGACGGTAGAGGCAAGGAAGGTGGCTTGGTCAATAACTTCTTCTTTTTGCTATTAACATCCAAGGTTGGAAGCCTTGGGCAAACGCGATTCGGTTAGATGCGTATTATAGTGGACGGTTTGATATATTAAGAGGGTGGGATGAATAGTTGTAACTTCAAATTTGTAGAACTCTTCACAGAGTTACAAAACATCTGGTCGAAGGGTGAGGGGAAGAATCTAGCTTCTTTGGGGTCCAAAGGTCTAAACCTCAAATTTGTAGGCCTGATATGGACAGTTCTTTCTGGCACTTGGCCATGCCTTTGTTGCAGAGCTCGTTCAATCTCCTCAACTGGAGGCACTTTATGTTGAAGTACTCTAGGAGGGTGTGCATTAATGCGCCAAGCATGAACAAGTTTTGAATACCTCCTTCTAATGAACCACTTGAGGGGCAAGTGTTTAATAACTCCTGGAGGGCAGACCCAAATACTTAGCAGACAGTTGGTGAACATGATCTTCCATGTATCACTCAAAGGATACTGGCGAGTAGTCAAAACCAAATTTTGGCTCAGGAAGTGGCTCTAACACAGAATTATGGCGTTATCGTCCATCAGGTTTTGTTGGTTCCCTTTGACAAACAACAGGGTCCATTTTCTTTTTGTTTTCTCCAAATCTTTTGTGCGTCCAATGGATGCAGAAGAGATAGCCAAATGCATGGAGGGAATTGAAGGAGATTGTTTGGGCGGTTTAATGGAAAGGTATGGTTTAGTGAGGCCGGGGGTGGGAATGGTGCAAGTGTAACCATCATCACCAGGTAATAGCATCTCTGGTTCAGGTGTGGTTAGTGTTTGTGTTTGTGTTTGGGTTGGTGTTTGTGGTTTGGTTAGTTGTTCAACAGGCTCAACAATAATAGATTCAATAAACTCTTCTTCAGTCACAACAACAGCATCAGAAGTAGATAACTTACTTTTCTTTGTCACTGCTGTTATTGGTTGAGACTTTATTGGACATTTGAGAGAAGGAGTAGGTTAGACAGCAAGGGCTTGTGGTTGTAGAGGAACTGCAACAATGGCAATCTTCTACTTCTTCAATAGGGTTGCAATGGGTTCGTAGTCCTCATCATCAGATTCCTCTTGCAACTGTAGTCTCTTTTTGGCGAGTACAGGTGGAGGAGGTGCAACAACAGGAGGAGCAGATAAAGCTGGAGGTTGTTGGGTTCTGGACCTTGTAACCCTGGACGACCTCCTTTTGGACAGATCCTAGTGGACAGTTTAGCAGCTACAATGGGATGGACAAATAGGGCTTCTTCGTCTTGTTGCTCAACTTGTTGGACAGCTTGTTGTTTAGCAGGTTGAGGTGCTTCCTCAAATGGTTCTTCCTTAATGTCCACTGTCTTGGTTGTCTTCTCCAGGGGCTTCAGTACAAACCTATCCTTCATCTGTGTTATGTTGTTGCAGCCAAAAGGCAACTGGGTGAACCGATGGCCACTACCCAGCATTTTGATCTCAGCCTGCTCACCACCAAACAGGGCAAAGAAGACGTGATAT
Source organism: Spatholobus suberectus (assembly GCA_004329165.1). Taxonomy (NCBI): domain Eukaryota; kingdom Viridiplantae; phylum Streptophyta; class Magnoliopsida; order Fabales; family Fabaceae; genus Spatholobus; species Spatholobus suberectus. The sequence continues at coordinate 27,708,787 of CM014729.1, forward strand.
CCCTATTGCAACCAGAAGATCCTGTTTAGCAAGGTAGCGTAGGTAATTTGGTCAAACTCTCCTCCTCCCCTTATAGTCCTGAAGATGTTGTTGAGGATGAGGTGAGGAAGGTTGAACTGCTATCCAGTTATCATGTGGAACAGAGTGAACCGGTGCAGGAAGGTCACACTGTCCTTAGACCCAACCTTGTGCAGTATACCTTTGTTCAAGAATTGCTAGTACATTTTCCCTTTATCAGTTTACTATACTCTATAGCTTCTGGCTCTATCAAGGCGGCGTCCACTATTTCATGTCCACCGAAGCTGTCTTCCCCTCCATTCTTTATGCAAGAGCCAGCTCGCTCGTAGCCAATGGCTTGAGCGACACTCCCCAGGTTTAGAGTGACCTTCACTCTTAGAACAATGCCAATCACACTGTTTTTGGTGAACTCTGCCGTCTTCCAGAAACATCAGATGAGTTCTGGGTAGATAATCTTATTCAGATGGAAGTAGTTTAGGATCCCACAGTGAATGAGGTTGTCCTTCACCTTGACCTCCATGTCGTCAAGAGCTTCAATATCAAAGCGGCTCTCAATCAGAACAATAGCTTCGTTCAAACTTTCTGCATGTGCTGGAACTTTCATGGCAGCGTTTGTCTTCTCCAAAACCATTGTTGAATATTAAGGTTCGGAATGATTTGGTAGTTGGTGAGAAAGAGAGAGCAGTTTTCTCAGAGACAACAAAAAGATGGTAAGAATGTTTGGTTTGCAGGGCCTTTGAGTGTATATGAAGTAACTAAAGGGTTTTGGCGGTTTTTGAATTTTGAAGAGAGATATGCGCATTTAATATGGGTTCAAGTGCGCACGTTTCTCAATGGCGGTTTACAGCGCAATAGAGACTTAAACAGAGAATAAAGTATTTATTTCAAATCATAATCAGTGAAAACATGATTATGTACGGATGAAGATATTTATGCACATAAATGTGAAACGTTACAGAATATGAATCGTAATGCCAATGGACGCGTGCATCTTAGACGATGTTATGATAATGGACGCTATATGGTATTGGACGCTACATGTCATTAGATGGTCAAGGCACATGAAAGAAATCTATTCCTTTATAAATTCTATACCAAGACGATCTTGAATGCGGATGAGTTTATCTTCAGGAAGTGGTTTTGTAAATATATATGCTAATTGATTTTTAGTGTTAATAAATTGAATATCAATAACCCATTTTTGAACATAATCTGTTATAAAGTGATGTTTTATTTCCATGTGCTTTGCTCTAGAATGTAATATAGGATAGTTTATGGTAGCAGTATTATCACAGAGGATAAGAATTTTACTCTCATAGATACTGTAGTCCTCTAATTAATGCTTGATCCACAAAATTTGTGAGCAACAAGACGCTGTCGATATGTATTATGCTTCTGTTGTGGATAGGGCAATTGTTCCTTGCCTTTTGCTCGTCCAAGAGACAAGGCTTCCACTAATGAAGTGGCATCCTCCACGAGTGCCTTTTCGTTCTATTTTGTCTCCAACATAGTCAGCATCACAAAATCCAACTAACCTGTATTCTTCATTAGACTTAAAGCATAGACCAAGATTAGTGGTTCCTTTTAAGTATCTAAATATTCTTCTTACTGCTGTGAGATGAATCTCTCTGAGATCAGATTGAAAGTGAGCACAAAGACATACACTAAACATGATATCAGGTCTGAACGCTGTAAGATATAGTAGAGATCCAATCATACCTCTGTGTATGGTTTCATCTACCTTTTTGGATCTGTCGTCTAGTCCAAGTACTGAGAATGGATGCATTGGTGTGCTCATTTCTTTGACGTCGTCCATCTTGTTCTTCTTAAGTAACTTTTTTGCATACTTTGTTTGATGCATGTATATTGTAACACCTGTTTAATTTTAAATATAATTCATATTAATTTAGTTATTAAGTTTAAGTAAATAAAAATGCGTGTAAAATTTTTTCCAGTTTTAAAAGAAATTCCAAACTTAACAGATTTGGAAATGGTAATAAAATATGAAAGATATATACATATATTTCATAAAACTGTACATCATGGTTTGAGTAATACACAACAGTCAGAAAACAAAAGTACATCGAAATACATATACTACCTAACCCACTATATATATAAAAAAAGATCCTATACAGAGCAGTATTTATCTACCCTATCCCTTATACAAAAGAAAATACTATAGGTCTTCAGGTCTTCTCCCGTTGAGATGTTCTCTATCTCGTACTCAGCATCATAGAGCATTAATGTCGTCTTCAATAATCACGACCAATCATACACAAAAGAAAATAATGGAGTGAGATGTTTTGTTCTAAAATCACTTTTACATGTGCGGTAGAAAATCTACCATAAAACAAAGATAAAACACAACTGACAACACAAGAGATCCTAAGGTTCATTCTAAGTTATATCCGACTACCCTTGATTAGGTATGGATCCATACTTCCCATTAGTGGGTAATAGTTCTCAACAGAACCTGGGAAGTGACTGGGAGTACATATACCCCTCTCAACACCATCACATGGTACAATCCTCGTCATCATTGAGGAATAAAATAACAATTTAGGATATCCATTTATAGAGGTATACTCTCAAACCAATCCTGGAATGCTGAGCAGTTGTCAGGGTTATCGAGTTTGGTCAGGCGAATATCCCGGCTCAAGGGCGCTACCCTGGCCATTGGGACTTTCACCACTCGATGCCTACCCCCAAGACCTCCGCAAGTGGGTCCCTGCCTTTCATTCCTCAGCGTACCAAACTGTGGCTTCCCTAGCAGGGTGTCATGCCACTGCATGTCACTTGCTTTACATTACTCACTAATTTATCACTTTCTAATTTCTCAAACAGAGGTTTCCCTGGTCTCATTTAATTTGAGCACCAGTATAATCAACATTTCTACCTTATTTTGCAGAAATTGCACTATACCAAAAGAATAACGATATAACAATTATAGTATAATTACTAAAATTTTGGCAGAATAACAACTAAATAAATGCATTTTGATTTTCTAAATTTGAGCAGAGTAACAGCTTAGTAAATGTATTTTTATTTTCTAAAATTGAACAGAGTAACAGCTTAGCAAGTAAAATTTAATAATTTAAATTTGAGCAGAGTAACAATTTAATAATTTAAATTTGAGCAGAGTAACAATTTAATAATCATGATTTAATAATTTAAATTTGGGCAGAGTAACAACTTAGTAAAAATTAAAGTTTAACTTTAAACAATAATAACAATACTAAAATTAAAGCCTAAACGGGTTTAGGGGAAAACCCTTCCTACCAACATGCAAAGTGAAAGTAATTTAGAACCAACCCCACTCCCCCCATTACCTCTAAGATAGTTGATGAAGAGGATGGAATTGTTGGTGCAAAGCTTCTAGGAGGAGAAATTCTACTAGTTGCAAACTAGCAAAATTTTAACATAAAAACTAGATAAAAAAATATTTTAGAGAGAGAAAACTTTAGAAAGAGAAGCTCTCTAGCTTGGGAGAGGAAAGGATGAGTGAAAATCTGAAAACTTTGAGGCCTATTTATAGAAGAAGGAGGGGGGTTAGGTGTCCAAATAATTACATCATCCATTACGTCACAATTATGTCATAAATCCAATTTTTATTTATTTTTAATCCAATTTAGGGACACATATCTCAAATAGGTGGTGAATCACCTATTTTAGGGTTGGGGACGTGCTCCACCAGCTGTCCCAAGCCTCCATGTGTCAAATTTTATCTGTAGGTGAATTAACCGGTACCGACAAAAACGCCTAAACTTGAAAAATTAGCTTTTAATATCAAAATAATGTATTTTAATGCAAAACTGGATAAATACATTAATTTTCATCAAAAATAAATTTCTAATAATAATTTTTAATTTTTATTAATTTATTTCAAATTATATGTATTTATTGTGTATTTTTAAGCTAGAAAATCCATTTTAATTCAATAAATATCAAATTTTTTATCAAAATTATAAAATTAAATATTTTACCCATAATTAAAATAAAATCACCATTTCACCCTTTTGAATGTCAAACCAGTACTGACTGGCTTATTAGACACGTAGGGGCATTTTGGTCATTTTACACAGAAATTCTAGAAAATTCCCAAAAATTTCCAAAATTATATTTTTATATATATGACATAATTCCAAGCTCAAATTGACATTTTAATGTCAATTGAATCTTTTCCACATGTCAGTTCTTAGTGTTGAGAAATAAGGACAAAATTGTCACTAATTTCTCCGGGCTCCGGCTCAGAAAAATTATTAAAAATCAAGATTAAATAGCTCTTGAAATTTTGAGTAAAATGGTCGGAGTCAGAATTTCAAAATTCCTTTCCGATTTTTCAGAATTGTATTGCTAAATATTATAAAAAAATAGTGGAAGTATTGAAATAGGATTATTATATTTTTCACTACTTTTCTCTCAAAATAAAGTTTTTATAATGAGAGACACTTAATATGAAAATTTCAAAATATTTTGAGGTCAAAAAGTCTCCGGTTGGTTCCCACAGTCAACCAGGGGTATTTTTGTCATTTTACAAAAATTATCTCAATAAATTCTAGAAAAATTTCTAAAATTATTATTAATTGTTCTAAATACATTGATGACTTAAAAACAATTTTTAAACATACAGAATAATTTAATATATAAAAGTAAGGATGTTACATATATGCCACTACTTGTCTGTTTTATTTGTAATCCTAGGAAGAATTTCAATTCCCCCATCATGCTCATCTCGAATTCTGCTGTTATAAGCTTAGAAAAATCCTTACACAGAGCTTCATTAGTAGCACCAAATATAATATCGTCCACATAAATTTGTGCAATAAAAAAATGTGAGTGAACATTTTTGCGAAACAGCGTGATGTCTACCTTTCCTTTAGTAAAACCACTTTCTAGAAGAAAAGAACTTAATTTTTCATACCAACCTCTAGGTGCTTGCTTGAGTCCATATAAAGCCTTTTTGAGTTTGAAAACATGTTTAGGAAAAGTATCACACTCAAAACTAGGAGGTTGTTTTACATAAACTTCCTCATTTATTAAGCCATTTAGAAATGCATTTTTTACATCCATTTGATAGAGTTTCATATTTCTATGAGCAGCAAATGAAAGTAAAATGCGAATGGCTTCTAATCTAGCTACAAGTGCAAAGGTTTCAGTGAGGTCTATACCTTCTTGTTGAGAATACCCTTGAGCTACAAGTTTAGCTTTGTTTCTTACAACATTACCTGCTTCGTCTAACTTGTTGCGAGACACCAATTTTTTTTCCTATTATAGATTTGTCTTTTGGTAGAGGAACTAACTTCCAGACGTCATTTCATTCGAATTGACTTAGCTTTTCCTTCATAGCTTTAATCCAACCTTTGTCTAGGAGAGCTTCTAGATGATCCTATTCTAACATGATCACATACATTTCCTAAAATTTGATCTTCTGGATGGTAGATGGTTCTTCTTGTTCTTCTTTCTTTAGATCGTCCAACAGATTTTTGGACGCTAGTTGCTTGGTATCATTCAACTTCATATCTGCAAAAGATTCGTCTAGCTTTGATAGTTCTTTATTAGGCTTATTGTCAGTGAACTTAACATGAATGACTTCTTCAACTGTTAAGTTTCTATAGTTATAGACTCCATATGCATTGGATATTTCAGAATAGCCTAACAATATTTCATCATCACACTTAGAATCAAACTTTCCAAGATTGTCCTTAGTGTTTAGAATGAAATATTGACATCCAAAAGGATAGAGATATGATATGTTGGACTTTTGTCCTTTCCACAATTCATAGGGAGTCTTTTTCAAAATAGGTCTAATATATATATATTTTGTTTTGTAAATAGCATGCTGTGTTTACAGCTTCAGCCCAGAAGTGTTTAGGAGTAAAGTTATCATTAAGCATGGTTCTAGCCATTTTTTGTAATGACCTATTTTTTTTTCTCTACCACACCATTTAGTTGAGGTGTACGTGATACGGAGAAGTTGTAGAAAATTTCGTTCTCCTCACAAATCACTTGAAAACTTTCGTTTTCAAACTCTTCTCCATGATCACTTCTGATTGAGGCTATGCAAACACCCTTTTCGTTTTGAATCCTTTTACAGAATATAGAGAAGACTTTGAAAGACTTATTCTTGTGTTTTAGAAACATAATCCATGTCCATCTAGTATAGTAATCTACTACAACTAATTCATATTGTTTTCCACTAAGAGAGGCTGTTCTAGTAGGTCCAAGCAAATCAAGAAGTAGAAGTTCAAGTGGTTTAGTAATGGAAACAACATTCTTTGAATCAACAGAGCTTTTTACTTGTTTTCCTTTTTGACATGCATAACAGAGAACTTTAGATTTCTATACAAGAGTTGGAAGACCTTTTATAAGGTTATGCTTATTTAGCTTTGAGATTAATCTCAAGCTTGCATGTCCAAGTTTCCTGTGCCAAATTCATTGATTCTCGTTGATAGATACTAGACAGGACACATTTTGATTTGTAAGATCATTTAAGTCAATCTTATATAGATTGCTTTGCCTCTTAGTCGAAAATAATATAAATCCATCCAAGTTTCTAACTATGCATTCATCCTTGTTAAAGGAGACACTGTGTCCACTGTTACATAATTGACTTATGCTCAGCAAATTGTGTCTAAGTCTTTCAACATACAAAACATTATCAATAGAAGGTAAGGGGTGCTTACCAACTTAACCTACTCCCGTTATCTTCCCTTTCTGATTTCCTCCAAATGTGACCCATCCACCATTCTTTGGTTAGAGGCTTTAGAACATAGACTTTTCTCCTGTCATGTGTCATGAGCAGCCATTGTCCAGGTACCATGATTGGAGTTTCCTTTCTGTTATCAAGCAGATTTGCAACAGGAATAGTCATGGACTTAGGTACCTAAATAGACTTAGGTCCTTTCTTGTTAGTTTTGAAGGCATTGGACGTCTCCGTAATTGGACGATGAGTACATTGTGATGATTCATGACTACTCTTTCCACACAATTTACAGAAAATAGTAACTTTAGTTGTTCCAGAGGCTTCCTTCTTTACAAAGCCAAGTCTAGATTTGTCATATGGACTTTGTCTATAACAGAAGATTTTATTTAAGTTTTCAGTTCCATTAACAAATTTGGATAGACTTTCCTTTAGGTGAATTACTTCCTTTTGAAGCTCTAATGCTTCATTGGAAAGTGTCACTTCTGGAACATCCTTTGCCTTTAATTCTTCATTTTCTCTCAAAATATTTTCATAATTTTCTTTGAGTAAATTGAATTCTTTTGACATTTTGGAAAACTTCATTTTTAAATGTTTATAACCTACTGAGAGAGTTGAAGAATTAGAAAGTAGTTCATTATATGCTTCTTGAAGAGAAAATATGTCATTAAAATTTACCTCTTCGTCTTGCTCATTTTCTGAGCTTTCTAAACTAGTCTTAGCCATGAGACAAATGTTTGCTTCTTCCTCTCCTTCTTCTTTCAACGAGGATAGGTCCATGTCTTCCCAAGTAGTCATGAGTCCTTTCTTCTTGTTTTTGAAGAAGGTTTTCTTTTCTCTTTTTGTAGACTTGGACATTCAGCTTTGAAGTGTCTAGGCTTCTTACATTCGAAACAGACTGGTGGACTCTTCTTCTTGGACTCCTTGCTAAACTTCTTTGTAAGTTTCTGGCTCTAGAGCCTCCTTTCTTTCTCCACATGGCTTGTATCTTTTTGGATATGAAAGATATCTCATCCTCATCAGAGTCATCTTCTTCGGACGCTTCCTCAGAACATTCTTCCACATTCAAGGCTTTGAACGATGATCCCTTTATTGAACGTTGAACGCTTAAGGCAATAGATTTTCCTCTTCTCTTTCCTTCGTCTTGCTTCAGCTCCAACTCATGAACCTTGAGAGTTCTAAGTAACTCTTCCATGGTGAGTGCTATTAAGTCCTTGGACGCTCTCAATGTCGTAACGTGTGGTCTCCACTGTCTAGGCAAACTTCTTAAGAATTTGTCTATATGATCATAGTTATCATAAGTTTTACCTAGGGATCTCAAATTTTTTATAATGGTTTGAAATCTACCAAACACAAGTTCGATAGTTTCATTTTCTTCCATAGAAAATAATTCATATTGTCTAACAAGCAAGCTTAGTTTAGATCTCTTTACTTGTGAGGTACCCTCATAAGCAAGCACTAGGGTATCCCACATCTTTTTGGCACTTCTCAAACTATGCACTCTTTCATATTCAGATTCAGATAAGGCACACATAATAGCATTTCAAGCTTTAGAGTTAAGCAAATACCTCTGTTTATATGCTTTTGTCCACTGACCTCTAGGTAACTCAGTTCCGTTTTGGTCCAAAGGTAGATAGTCGCTTGTTTCCACAACATCCCACATGTCGATGTGGCAAGCATAAAAAAAGGCTATCATTCTCTGTTTCCAGTAGTCATAATTTTGACCCTTGAAGAGAGGTGGTCTATTGACAGCTTGTCCTTTGTTATCCATTGTTCTTAGGATCTTTTAACCCCTGCACTGTTAGATGCTCAACCCCAAGAAGCCGCGCTCTGATACCAATTGAAAGAGCAAAAATCGCACAAGAAGGGGTGTTGAATTGTGCATTTTAAAAACTTTTTCACTTAATAAAAAATGAGTTTGAACAACAGTTTAATGAAGGGATAAGGAAAGAACAAGAACATGGAGATTTTATACTGATTCACTCAACCTTAAGCTACATCCATTCCCTTCAATCTAAAGGTATTCACTAACCAACCTTAGGTTACATAAGTATTCTTCACGGCCTCTTCAGGCTTTACAAGACAATCAACCCAGATTGCTTAACCACCCAAGTATTCTTTCTCATTAAGCCTCTCTAGGCTTTCACAACAGAAAACAGTTGTTTACAAAGAAATCAACTCACAACGTGGGGGTATGAAAGTTTAAGTACATAAGATACAATCACTTCAGAAAGTTTTCAAGGTCGTCTAGTAAGCGTAAGAAAACAATCGTTCTTTTATTAGTGTGTCACTGCTATCTTTGTTCTTCTCTCTTGATATATATTGTCTTCAGAAGATAGCCATTGAAAGAAAATAGCTTCAAGCTTCACTCAGTAAAGGTGTGCACGTATATCGAGCTTTCAGAGGAGTTAGAAATAGTAAATTTAGTTCTTGCACCAAAACGAAAAGTGTAGGACTACGTTGGAGGGCTGCTTTTCTGATCATTATTTATCCGACTTGACAGCTTGATAAGTTGACTTCCTTTTTCTGTAACACTGCGCTTATACACTAACATGTATCTGTCTTTTAATTAATGTTTAGACATTTGCACGTTAGATCTCTTAAAATAGATAAAGCATTAGTCTCAAGATATACATGTGAGAAATGCATAGGCAAGCTTTGCATACTTAGTCATTTGGAGATAGACTTACTCTTGGACGAACATTGTATATGAGTCTCAGCTTTAAACACTTAGCCATTAAGAGAGAGACTTACTTTTGAACGGTCGTCACATACGAGTCTATTGGATGCTTGTTAAAACTTGTGCGTTGGACGCCACAATATTGGACTCTATAAAAACATTTTTACAACAGAGACTTAAAACTTAATAAGTTTGTTATCTTTAAGATTTTGAGGGACTACACACTTCATACGTCTTTGGTTCCAACACACTCTAGTCAACTAATCAACTTACATGCCTACTTGTACCACGACATGAGGTCCATCGTCAATTACCTCAGCCGCCAACATATGCATGTAATGCATGCACAACACCAACAACATCACCTTAGCATCAGCAAGTCGACAAGGTTCAATAACAACACCATGTGGACTTAGTTTAGCACCATACATAGCCAAGAACCACTAAACAACTCCATGTAGGCTCAATTCAGCTTCATTCATGGTCAACGGGTAAGGCCCTATCCAAGCAGCCTGTACCCCATAGGAAATTCAAAACAATTTCCCATTTACAATAGGTGGAGGTGTTATCCGAGCAATCTTTTACTTCAACCCTATACTCAACATATACAACAAAACTCAAACCAGGATTTCTTTTTAAAACCATTTGAAACACAAATGAAAACTCAACTAGGTGTAACAAATTGCCTAACCAACTCGCTTTAATGAAGACCATCTTATAGAGGGTCAACTTTTATCCACGAAAGCTCTCGCTCAACGACCTTAAGTGTCATTCAGCGAATACCTAAATCTAGAGGGCACCTTTTTTCTATCCCAAGGGACTCTCGCTCAACGATGAACAGGGATCGCTCAACGAATTCATTCCAAGGACTTCCACAAGTTTTCAAAACAAGACTCACTCAGCGGGCATCACTCTTGCTTAACAACCCACCATTCTAGAGAACAACGTATTTCAAAAAATGTTTCTCTCGCTAAACAAACACATTACTTGCTCAACGGGAGGCTTACTACAGAGAGCACCAACATTTTTAAAACGAAGAATCATTCAGCAAAGCCAACACTTGCTCAATGATCCATTCCTAGGCATTCTAGAATGCCTTTACTCACTCGGCAAGTCTCCTACTATCTCAGCAAACCACTTTCTAAAAAATTCCAAATTCCATATGAACACTCACTTAGTGAGCTAAATACTTGCTTAGCGAACACACCCACATATTTAAATAACAATGGGGCCAAGAACACTTGCTCAGCAACAACGAGGATCGCTAAGCGAAGTTCAAGGCTGAGAGCATCACTCTATTCTTAAGGACATTCTCGCTCAGTGATGACTCAAAACCAAAACTAGAGGTTCTCTTTGAAAAACCCAAAAATCCAAACTTTTGACGCCCACCATTTTAAAACAACTCAATAGAGTTGAAAGCAACATCATATGGCAAAACCAAACATATATTCATCACTTTTTTGCATCACATTACAACATAATTAATCAAAATCATTAGATTTATCATCAAACCCATTTTTCATCACAACTCATATAAATCACGTTCCCAGCTCAATCCAAAGCAAAATTCTAACATAATAACATCCACAAATTAGACAATTAACAAGTATAAGCTTCCTTTACCTCTTGGAGTTTTTGGAATTCAAATTTGTGGAATAAGAGAGAAAGGGAAAGGAACTCTAGAGATTGAAGTCACAATTTGGTACTACAGGGTGAAAGGCAGGAATCATTGAAAAGGTTTACAAGATATAATATTGAGTGGTGGGAGTCTTAATGGTTGTGGTAGCACCCTAGGGCCAGGATAATCACTAACCAACTTAATAATCCTAACACCTGGTCAGCATTACCAAGATTGGTGTAGGATATACCTTTGTATGGGGTTGTGATCACTCAGAGCTGAAAGATGGCTCATTCCTCGAGATTAATGATGAGAATTTTGTACCTTATTATGAAAGAGGTATACGAACTTCTAATCATTTACCGATTTTGATGTGGATATTGCTCATTAATGGAGAGTATGGATCCATACAGAGTACGTCTTGAGTAAATTAGTACAACTTACACTACGCCAAAAATGTGTATATACAGCGCTGTTTATACAACACTTACAAATATAAGCAAACTTTATAAAACGCAGAGCAAATATACAACGCATATTTAAATAAGCGTATTCTATTTAAACATATATATAGTGCTTATTTAAATAAGCATTGTATATGTGTCAGATAAATTATTTTAAAAAACAAATAGAAAGCACTTATTCTGATAAGTGCCTTTTATTTGATTAAAATTCCTCTACATTTGCGCTCTATCCCGGTCACTCGTTCACTCCCAAGCCCTTTGTCACTCACGCTTATTTTCCATTGAGTTCACGCTCGTGTTTTTACTTTGTCTCAATCACTTGAGCTTCATTCCCAAGCCTGCAGTCACTCGCGCTTACTTTCCTTTGAGTTTGCATTTGCGCTTTGTCTTAGTCACTCGAGCTTCACTCCCAAGCGTTCAGTCACTCGTGCTCACTTTCCCTTAAGTTTGCATTTGTGTTCATGCTTTGTCTCAGTCATTCGACCTTCACTCCCAAGCCCTTAGTCACTTGCGATCATCTTCCCTCGACTTCACTTTTGCCTTCATGCTCATTTGAACTTGCCCTCATTTGAACTTGCGCAAGCTCTCTTTCACTCTAGTCAACATAGCAAAAAAATGTCACTATTCTTCGTCAAGGCTCTCTCACAAATCCTTATTTGGGTAAATTTCCTATACTTGTTCCTTCTCTTATTCTTGTATATGCTTTCCTTGAATCTTCCCACTTCATTAAACTTTTATCTTTTCCCCTATCTATTCTAGGAAGCAATTCAAGGCACATTGGGTAAGTTGCAGATTACATCTGTGGTAATTTATTTAATATTTTGTTAGAAATATGTTTAGATATTGTTTATGGTGATAAAAAAATAATTCATACATGTATAAAATATAATCTGGTTTTAGCCATGTGAATCGTGTTAGCCATTCATTAAAGGAATATTGCTAAGCAATTTGAAACTTCTCTCCAACTATTCAGTCGTCTTTTTTATTAGTGCATATCTCTTTTTGTTTGCTTCCCTCTTTCTATTATTGCTTTAGTGATTTTTATAATTTATTATATTAGACTTTCTTTTGCCTTCCTTTAGCTTCTTCAGTGGATTATTATTTCATTAATGAAATGGGGAAAACTTAATGTAGGATAGACTTTTGATCATTGATGTCATGCTTATATTCTATGATCTAGTTGTAATTTGTATAAATACATGCTCAATTATGTAAGTTATGTTTTCATTGTCAATAAACTTTGATGTGTCTTATCAGTTTAAATGTGCATAGATTTATGTGTTAGTGAAAAGGTGTGCTATAGTAGCATTGATTTTAATATCAATTTGTAATTATGAAGTCACCGAAGATTTTGGCAATTTTAGACCATAAACCTTTGCAAGGCTTTTGGTAGCATGGAATAAAAATGAAATGTTCAAAATGTTCTTTTGTAATTTGGAAATATTACATAATTAAAAAAGTCAAGACTAAATTCTTGGCCCAACTTGAAGAGACTTGTATGATAAAAGATGTATTAGCATCTTTACATATTTGCTAAAACTATTTGTGGTATTTGTATATCAAAGGCTGGTAGATTGTGGGGTTATATTATATGCAGCTGACTTAACACTTTAAAGAGTTGCATCTTATTCCAATTCTTTATTATTGTTCAGTCAACTTGGACATAGTTCACAATTTTTAGTTTTGTCTTTATAGAGTTTATATCTTTATCAGAAGTTTGCTTTGGTCTCAAAGACTGAGAGCAAGTACAAGCTTTCATCACTGTCTCTGCTTCAATTTTACAGAGACTTATCCCTTCTCAACACAAATTAATATTATATTACTTTATTACTAAAATAATTAGTTTAATAATTCTTCCTAATAAATATCTTCTAACACTCTAAAAATTCCATTGAACTCATAAAAATTTAAGCAAAATTAGTTTTTGTTTATAAATAACCACAAAAATTTATTTTGAATTCCTACAAAATTTTAGCAATAATTTAAAAATTTTCCTAATAATACAAAATTATGGCCAAATGCCATATTTAGAAAAAATGCATAGAAAATTGTTTTTAAATTATCTAAAAACACTAATATTCTATAACAAATTCTTATAATTATATTTTTAATACAAAACTTTAGTATTTTTCACAAAATTTTCCTATTTTTATTTAAAATGACAAAATGGCAATTCTTTGCCAAAATAACTCAAATTTTTTTAACCTATCAATTAATTTATAAAGTAATTAAACAATTTATATAATTGAATTTTTATGATAAAATATTTTTTTCTTCTCCTTTCATTTTCCAATAGCTTGGCCGAATAACAAGATATTTTCCATTAAATTTCTCATTTTTAAAATATACCAATCAATCTCAATAAATCATATTAGTAATAAATAATTATAGAATACCACATAAAAGTAAAAATAATTTTTTGATACCTATAAATCATGTTATAGCATAATAGGCCACAAGCATACCAAGCCAAAAATTTTAAAATTTTATTCTACTAGAACACTTATTTTCAAAAATACCTCAAACATCTAACAAAATACTCATAAAGAATAGTAAAAAAATAATTCATCATCCTTCCTTCAAGAACAACCCATGGCTGAATAGCCTATGGAATAAAACCAAGATGGTTTTGCTTTCCTTCCATCAAAACAACAAGCTATCATTAAGGATCAAGCCAAAGCTTGAAATGAACCAAGTAACCATTCAAGGATCAAAGTGAAATCAAACCAACACAAAAAGCATTTCAAGACTTCATCAACATATTTATGAGAATTAAGATGCATCATCAAGGTGATCACTTGCATCATAAACAATATTTAGAATCATAACACAAAAAAATGAATACAAAACTTAGATGAGTTATGGGGACCAAAACTCCACCCATCATGTTTGCGATAAGAATAAGGCAAGAACTTCACCCACCCTATACCTCATTGGCATCAAGTAGGAAATGAGAAGAGTGATCCCTAAGGTATGGTGAAGGTGTCTTAAGCTTCCAAAAGTTGACTCGACTTTAAGAGGTGGTGAATATGGTGGGTTTTGTGTTTGGGGTGGAGAAGAAAAAAGAAAATTTTGAGAGGAAGAAGGGAATGGGTCTCAGCCAAGAGGAGAAAAATGAGAGGGATGGGCAAAATTTCATTTATATATATAAGGCTTGGTGACATCATACAAGTGATGTCATTTAGGATGATGTAATATTTGTTTTTTAATTAAACTTATGTCAAGTGATATTATCCTAAACTAATGGCACTCTATTTACAAGTAACTTGGTTCTTATTTAGTTAGCCTTCAAGTTTCAATTTTAGAACCACATGGTAAAATTGCTTAAGCCTAGAAAAATCTAACTTAACCATTAAGTTTCTACTTCTAAGTTTTATTTTTATTTTAATTAACTAAATAAATTTGGGCTGACTAATTGGATCACCACCATGGCTAACTTGGGTGTGCATCCTTAGGTCTTGGCCCAATTGCATTTTATTCAATTTTATCAATTAAAGGTTAATTAATCTTAATTAATCCTATTCTACCAAAATATTTGGTTTTTGTACTAACTAAGTGTAAATGACTATGATACTTTTTAAGCATGTAAAATTAAGGTCTGAGATAATTTCTAAAAATTAAAAATAATTTTATATAAATTTTCTCTAATTTTCAGCTAATTAAAATGTATTTTTAAGCCAAAAATTACCATTAAATTTATTTTTATTAAATAAATGTGAAATTTTTAGTATAAATGTAAAATTTATACTATCAAACAAATTATATATTTTTTATAATTTTTAATTAGTATAAAAATATACTTTAGATAATTTTATTATAATTTCCTATACCATTCACATAAAAACATACTTTAGATAATTTTCTCACTATTTTTAAGCATTAAAAAAACACTGGTTTAGTTCTACAGTTAACTAGGGACATTTTAGACATTTTGCACAAGAATTTCATAAAATTCTCATAAATTTCAAAAATTATATTATAATATATAAAACATTTTTCTAAGCTCAAAATAAATTTTTATCCTCATTTGAATCTATTTTGAAATTATTTCGTCTTAATTCTTTTTATAGGCTTTTAGGATGTGATCGTCATTTTCACTTTTCTTTAGGCCCCAATTTGAAAAAATTATTAAAAATCATGATCAACTATTACTCAAAATTCTAAACACAATCGTGGAGATTAGAATTATAAGATTCTTGTCTAATTGTTCAGAAATAAAATAAGAAGAAAATAGAAAAACAATTATAACAAAAGATAAGGGTGTTACAATGGATATGTGTTTATGAAATAAATTACAGTATTAGCAGCTTCACTTTAGAAACACGTAGGTAGTCTAACACCTAAAAGTATACACCTCACGCTCCAACATAGTCCTTTTCATCCTCTTAGCTAAGCAATTTTATTGTGGAGTCTGTGCCATAATCTTATGCCTTTTGATACTCTATTTCCTGTAAAAACTCATTAAATTGCTATGAAACAAACTCTAGGCAATTATTAGTCCTTAATATCATTGCTTATGCATCTATAGCTAGCCAAACACTACATGATAAAACCAAATTATGGCATTTGAGACTATGGGTTTGTTTGGATAAACTTCTCTATAAGCACTTATAGAAGAACAAAATAAAAAGCAAAAATGAAATAAGCTTAACCATAAGCTAAAATTAGCCTATGCATAAGTTAAAAACCATCTTTTGGAAAAGCTAATATTAGAGAGCTTCTACAAATTAGCTTAAGCATAAGTTAATTTTAGCTTATGGAGAAGCTTATTTCTTTTTTTTCTTTTTATTTTCTTTTCCTATAAGTGCCAATAGAGAAGTTTATCCAAGCAGACCTAGGGCATGTTAGTGAAAAAGGTTTAGTGAAACTAGAAAAACAAAACTTGTTGAATGGTGATAAATTAGATAAACTATAATTTTATGATTATTGCATACTAGGTAAATCACATAGAATTAAATTTGAAACTAATATGCATGTTTCTAGTGGACCCTTTGAGTATGTTCACTTGGATCTTTGGGCCCTTCAGGGTGCTAACACTTGGAAGGGTTTCCTATTTTTTCACCACAATTTATGATTTTTTTAGAGGAATGTGGACTTATATTTTGAAAAACAGATATGAAATGTTTCAAGAATTTAAGGAATGACACACTCTTATAGAAAATAAATTAGAAACTAAACTAAAAGTTACATCAAGAATGTACAAACCATTTCTCTTAGTTCCCTTAGCAATAATCAAAGCACCATTAAAAATCTTAATCATATAATGTTCTATTTTAATAGAATAACCTAAAATATCAAACATGCTTATAGACAAAAGATTTCTCTGAAGTTCAAGAATATACCTCACATTTTGCAATAGAATTTCACGATTATCAATAAACCTTTCACCTTGCACAATGTGTTGTTTCCTAAAAGCATCACTCCACCTTCTTTGAGCTCTAAGGTCTCAAAGTAATCCTTCATTGGACATATATGATAAGTATATCTAGAATCCATAACCTAATTCCTTTGCATTTTCGAAGTTGATGCCACCAATACCTCTACACTCTTATAACCATCTAAAGCAATCGTAACATCCACTGAGTTTGTTGACTTGTTGCCCTTTTTCTTAGGCAATCCTTCTTGAATGACTGATTTTATGACAATTAAAACACTTGAACTATGACTTTGTGTTGCTCTTTGATTTTGATCTTGATTTCTTCCCCTTTGATCCTTTCTTCTCGCTTTTCCCCTTTGAGATATTCAAGCCTTCTTCATTATCCACAATTTTCAACTCTTATTGCTTTTGAAGTTCTTAAGTCTGAGTTAAGGTTTGAACCTCATCTAAGGTAATGGTTTAATCCTTGCAATATAGAATACCATCTTGGAAATGCTTAAGGGATATTGGTACAAAGTTGAGTAGCTAGGAGTAAAGCTTTATCCTTATCATCAAGCTTCACGTCAATGTTCTCCAAATCATCAAGTATCTTATTGAAGTTTACAAGTTGCTCTGCTATGGATTTTGACTCCATCATCTTAAATGAGTAGATTTGTTGCTTCAAACATAGTCTACTAGTCAATGACTTTGTCATGTATAGAGACTCCAATTTAGTCCACATTGTAGCGACAGTCTTTTGTCTTGCAACATCTCTTAGTGGCTTATCACTAAGACACAAATTTATAGCACTCTTTGCCTTGTCAAACATATAATTTCCTTATTTTGAGAAAAAGTGGGAGACATTTTTGCCTCTCCTTTCAATGCATCTCTACACATCCTTACTATACTAAGATTATCTCTGTCTTGATCCTCCATAA
Source organism: Spatholobus suberectus (assembly GCA_004329165.1). NCBI lineage: Eukaryota > Viridiplantae > Streptophyta > Magnoliopsida > Fabales > Fabaceae > Spatholobus > Spatholobus suberectus. Next base: position 27,726,564 of record CM014729.1, read on the forward strand.
CCTAAAATCATTATTTCTAAAGAACTTTTCAATGTCATATTTTGTACCTATAGTGCAAAACCCAAATTTCTTCCTAATTCCCACAAACGACGCCACTTGGTCCAAAAACAATTAGGAAGTATCGAATTCCTTGCACATAATTAAACCAAAGAAAATAAATGCATAACAGTACCAAGAATTTGAAACAAAAACTCAAACATGCATAAACCAAATTTTAGGAATTATGCAAAAAAAAACATAATTAAGAAGAACACAACAGAACAAAGCGCAGAACCAAAAATGTAGATGACAACAACAATTCGCGACTACGCAGAAATGTAGATGACAACAACAATTCATGACTATGCAAAAACATAAATGTGTAGAAAATAGAAAACATAGCAATGTAGAAAATTAACAAGAAAGAGAGGAAAGAAGAAACTACACTCACAATTTTACATGGTTCAGTCAATATGATCTACATCCATGGGAGAGAGCAGCTTCATTATGAATCAAAGAATCCAAATCAAGATACAACAAAGGTCCTCTTGGTTCTTCGCGTCCTATGTTCGAGATGAACAACAACAAAAAACCTAACTTTTTCCTTCTACGTTTCTCAAACCCTTGATCTCACCCTTTCTTAATTTTTTTCTCAATTCTCTCATTTTTCTCTTTGTTACAGATTCAATAAAAAGAAGAATTAAAGGCAATTCTCAAATTTTCCCTTTTCCTCTCTCGATTCCAGATACAAGAGTAAGTCAATAAAAATATAAAATGACTCACTTATATTCCACCAAGCACATAGACACAAAGAGAAAGGCCTAAAACTAAACACACATATATACACAAAACCCATAAATATTATTTTTCTTATATTTGAAGACTTCAAAAAAAATGTATAAGTCTAATTAAACACACATATACGCATGGATATTCTTTTTCTTACATTTGAAGACTTTAAGAAAAATGTATAGATATGATTAAACACACACACACACACATATCCCCCAAAACCTATAGATACAAAGAGAAGAGCCAAAAACAAATCTGGCCCAAAACTAAACACACACACACGTAAGCACGCATACACACACACACATATAAGTTGTTCGTTTTCTTCTTATCATAGATATTCTTTTTCTTATATTTGAAGACTTCAAAAAAAGGTATAGGTCAAATCAAAGCTCCATTTATATTAGTTGCAAGCAGAGATTTGTCAAGATGAGCATAATGTTATATCTCATATTATACAGGTATCTCATTACAATTGGTATATGACCAAGAATTTTTTTAACATACCAGCAAAGTTCCTATAAAATATGTTATTAAATCAAAAACTACTGGTAACTGTATTCGCCTTTTTTTTCATTTTTGTGGTTCTATGTGCTTAAATTTGTAGCATGGCACAAGTGAAAAATGAAACTCGAACCACACAATCTCACAAGCATTCAAAGTTTATTGGGTCACTTTCTTATCTTGTAGGTGGCTCTTTAACATATATGCCTTGTGCTTTCTTTTAAAGCTACGAATATATGTACGTAGGTTCAACACTTTCACCTATAAATGAGTTGTAGTGCAAGGTCGAGATTAACTGTGAGCACGTGTATTCAACAAAGATAGTCATAAACTACTCATTTTAGAAGCAATGTCAGTAAATAAGAGTGTTGTGATGAGGCTCAAGTCTGGCGGTCCTTTGTTGGAAGTCAACACCAAAATGCAGAAATACACTGATAGTCAACCAGACGTGTCCTATGTGGAAAGGTGCATCACATACTCTATAGGTGAGCGACTCCTTTCTTTGAACATAACTGAGATATGCAAAGTCAATCGTGTAGACTTAGTATGCATCGAGCTCGCAGAAGAATCTGGTAAAGGTTCTTTTGCCAATTTGAACATGTGGTTTATAAAAAATGATAAATGCGGTGTTCTGTGTTGAATGCATAGCAAATTAACTGGCTCATACAAATTGGTTAAGCATAATTATTGCATGCCATCTTTGCCAAACACAGAACTTGCGTACTACATTTGTTGTGAGATCGATGATGGAAGTTGTTTCACTCTGGAGAAGAAGAAGGGTGAGAACAGTGATGTGGTGGATAGGGTGAAGGGCACACATGCCTTTGTCATTGGCGACGAAACACTCTATGTCAACTACATTCTTCTTTGATCTCTATCTCTAAATTAAATTTTAATAGTATTTTAAAAGAAATAAACCTTATGTCACAATTAAAATTGTTCATTGTAAATCTAAAATATAATTTATATTCAAAAATATTTATTTATTATAAATTTTTATTATAATATAATTTAATCCTTAACTACTAAAGTCTTCAAAGTGTAATTAGAATGGTCTTCCTCAAAGTCTCCAAGTGTGAGCCTTATCAATGTTGGGATTCCTACCATCTGAGCTAATTGTCCTCCAATGAGTCGCGAAAAAATACATACAAGAAAGAAAAGAAAGGAGTGAGGTCATATGACTTTTATATTTAAGGTCGCAAACCACAAACCTTTACAATTCCAATCAAACGAAATAATCACTATGAATGGTCATCTGAGTATGCAATGCAAGGGGAACTAAAGTTTTCATCTAAGTTTGATAGACTCACGCATGTAGGCCTAGTGCCTCCTGATTCCCATGATTAGATGTCTTAATATTTCCTTTGAGCGATGATTGGAAGTACATATTCCTTCCTAGTACTTTCCTTTTTCAGACAAACACGAGTCTTAAACCACTTTGGAAGGAATACTCTCTACCAATCTTGGTGATGCTCAGTAGTTGTCGGGGTTATTGGGTCAGGTAACGTGAGTTTCTCAACTCAAGATTGTAGGTCCTGACTCTTAAGATTTCACAACCCAAATCCTCTCACCCCCTAGACTCTATGAGTCCTGTTTACATTCCTTAAGTACCATTCGGTGGTCAATCCCTTATACATACTTCACTTTACACAATGTACATGATGCATGTCTCTAACTTAGTATTGACACTTAAATTAAGGACTTGTAATTCTCATGGAATTTCGGCAAAGTTTCCTCTACTTTTGGTACTTTCCCAAATACCTTTACATTGGTATGGTCAATAAACAAATAGAGACAAAACCTGCCAGACAACAATTATCATCATTCCCATCCTTTATCATTCTCAATTTCAATCATTTTTTCGTAGGCTCCCATGGCCACCTCTTTTGGTAGCTCTCAAGCTTACCATTCATATATTACATTACATACATATCTCCAATACCATTTAACATCATATTATAACACTTTCATCCAAGCATAATGATTAAACAAACAATTTACTCACCAGCATCATTCTCAAATCCATTCAATTCACATAGGTACCCATGGCCAAATCTCTTGGTAGTTCTCAAGCTTACCATGCATATGTCAATTTCAAACATATCTCAATCACATTTCTAAAATCATAAAATGTAATGTCTCAACACTTTAGTTTAAGTAAAACAATTAAGACAAAACAATTATATACTCCATTGCCATACGTTGGCCGAATTAGAATATACATAGGCTAGCAAGTTCATTTTTGCTTTCATTCATGCTTCTTAGCTTAAAACCACTTACTAACATTGGATCAATTAGCTTTTAACTTATCATCCTCATTTAATCTAGGTACTAATATTCTTTTTCAAAATAAGAATTAAGCTAATTAAATAAAAACAAAATTCTAAGTTTCATCAAGAGTAATTGACCATTATATCATCATTACTAATCTTTAATCATAGGATTTTAATCTATTAATACCATACCACTTTTTCACCACATAAGTAAAGTTACTTTGACAATTTTTACTAAATAATTTTAGTTTATGTCCATTGAAACTAAATAGTTAAGTCTAAACTATTTTAACTCACTCACCACTCTTAGACATAAATTTAAGTTAGATTACTTTTCTTCACTTGTTTACTTTTTCTCTACAACATATAACTAATTTCAAGCTTCAATTATGCATCACATGAACAATAGCATCAAAAGTTTACTTCTATAGTTACTAAAACACAAGTACATTACTCTTTTCTTGAATAAAATTTCATGTCATGTTTCTAATTCTTTCTTATGTATTCTTCATGAGTTTTCACCAAATTTAAGTGAAATTCACCCATTCCAATTATGCCTAACCATTTATGACCTTATTAACTAATCATCTTGCCTTCTAATGCACTAAAACTCCGTTTCAAAAGTTGAATTTGTTGTCATAAATAAAAACAGGACAGCATGCAACACATGCACCTAAACATGCTCTTCATGGCTCGAAAGGCATCCAAATTCACCCAATCTTTTTCCTATATGTTCATTAATGTTGTGGCATCCATTATCAACTCATTAGACATCGTTTAAACATTAAAACAATGCCAAAATCACTAATACAAAAGGGTCAGACAGAATCATAATTTTACTATTCATTTGGTAATTTCAAGTAGCAATCATTTTCAAATGGTCTTTAATGCTTACTAAATTTTATAAGGGTCATATACAAACCATAATACAGTTAATGATCAAAATTTAGCTCACAAAAAACATGAATTTACTGACTTTAATTGCAACAAACCATAATAGCAAAATTATGTAGAAAAGTCACCATTTTCATGCTTCCAACACATAGTATGTACATAGTTTGACTCTTTTCAAGTTTTGTAATGGCGTGACACCTTTTATAACTTAAAATCATGATCAAATACAAGTTAATTCCATGATTTAATGCACTAATTCAAGTCAAAAGTAGTAGGCACATTTTTTGATAGAATAATGGTTTTTCAAGTGCCAAAATCAAGCAACTAAGCCTCAATATCATGCATACAAGCTAGGGCTTCAACCCTCAAAGTTACCCTAAGCACTTTGGGTCAAAATTGAGGAATTGCTATAAATTATAGAAAAAAATTCTACAATCATAAAATAATATCCTAAGCATGTTCCCATGTTCAAAATATTGTTTTATCATGTTTTTATATTTATTCAACATTTATCTACTTTCCTGTGTCTATGTTTCTAATTGTCAGAGTTTTCAGTTAATTCAGTAAATCTCTAGCTTGTCTAAGTCTAAATACAATCCTTCATTCTGAGAAAGTTTTTAATTCCTCAGGGTGCAAAATTGATATCTAGACTTCCATGCAATGTCTTTATACATCGAGATGGTGATAAATACAGAAAACAGTAATATAAGCGTATATCGAAAATAAAATATTATTAATATTATTTTCCTAAAATTAGAAGGTGTTACATAAGACCTATTTAAAACATAAAATAGGTGAAGAAATATCTCTATGCAACACTAAGCCTAGAATAAACAAATAAGGAGTGCAACTTAGAGCCTAGATTATGACACTTAAACAACATAAAGAATAGGTGGGTGTTTAGGTAATATTGGTTGGTGATAGTAAGTGTTTATTGTTGGAGACTAGTGAAGGATAGCCTAATCTCAAAATAATGGAATGTTGAAATTAGAACCCTAGTCATTACTAATCAAGCAACAAAAAAAAAACAATATGAAGAAGCAATAAAAATAACAAGTTATATTTGTCCTAACCTATTTTCATATCACGATTCACACAATGTGAATTAAACAAGCTATTGGGTTATCTTATATATCTTAGTCTGCTATTTTTAGTGGGTTGTGCAAGTTAATATGATGGATTAGACTTGCTTTGTCACCTATAGTTACCAAGACATTATTTGTTCAATTAGTAAGTTATTGCTTAAATTTGTTAAATCTAAAAAAAGTTTGAACCTTGTTTTGATGGATAATAAACACAAGCATGTATAGATTAATGTTTTTTTTAAAAAGTTAATATATGTAATAAATATGCAAGTGATAAGTAAAAATAAAATTAAAAAAATAGTATCGTCTTTCGATAAATCATAAAGGAATAACAATCTTACAATAATCGTCTTACAAGAAGTAAGATTGTTGTGTGATAGTCCCTTGAAAGATTAGTAAGTTATCGTTCTATGATCGTCCAACCATCTTACAACAAGTCTGAAAAACCTTTCGCCTTAAAAATAGTATAAGTGGACAAGAAGAGACAAAAAACATAAAGGAGTAGCAATCTCGAGTATCGTATGAATCCAACATAATAGGAGAAAAGTCAGTATAGTCTTTCTATAAAGTTAACCTATCACATATAGAAATGAAAATTCTACTTTAATCTTCTAACAACTTCAAATGAACTAACGTAACTTTCACATACCAAATACATAACAATAATGTTCATATAATTACATGCACAATAAATGCAACTAACATTCAAATTTTTTGTAGAATCACTTTTAACTTGAAACACCCTTAGAAAGATAAATATACATAGAGTAAATGAAGCTTTGAATTATGGTTGGCTATAAAACAACATTTATTCCTACTCCATCAACCCTATTGATATTCTTTCTCTAAGTGTATTAATTGTATATTGTTGGAGAGTAACTGTCAATCTTTGATCTTATTGTTTATCACATGAAGATAGTTGTGTTTTCATTCCTTCTTTTTTAAAAACATAAGTGTGGTATGCTTGATGAGACTTAAGAAATAATACTTGTGTAGAGTGATGAATCTACAATATATGTAGATATATAGAGCTTTTTAATATGTTTTGAAGCATTGAAATGTTGTGAAAATATGATCCAATGGTGCACATTTTTACTTGATTCATATATTTGAGATTGTTAAATGAAAAAATAGCATAAATATACTAATTTATTGGTTTCTCAATATTTGTGTAATGAGTAAAGAAGAAAAAGGTTTAGGCTTAGAAAACAAGGACTAAGACTTAGCAAAATTTTAGGCACCTAGCTTTTGGAGCTCTTAGTTAGGAGTTAAATTTTACACCCTCAACACCTAAATTCTACACACCCAATGACTAAATTTTACACACCTAAAGCCTAGCTCCTTGATGCTTGACCAAAACCTTTTTTTGGGTGCCCAATGCCCTATTTCACACACCCATCACACACACTAATGTGGTTTATGAAAAAGCTTGTGCCCAATGCCATAGCCTATGCATCTAGCACACAAGTCAATGTTAGTATCAGCCTTTTGCATGCCTAAACACCTATAATTTGGGGGAGAAAAAAACAAAGATTTAGAATGGATTCTTTAGACTCTCTAATGAGTGAAAGTGAGACTCTTGAAAACACTCTTTGCCATTGAAGATTAAATGAATTAAGAACAATCCTTACGGTGTGTTTGGTAGAGAAGAAGGAAATAGAGAGGGAGGAAGTAGGTAGGTAAGAAAATAAGACAAGAGAAATAGGTAAGAAATAGAATAAGATTTATGGCTTCATTCCCATCTATCTCTTATAAATCTATATAGTTTCCCCTTTTCCATGAGTTTTTAATTTTCTTAGGGTTATATTAGGATGAATTTCAATTTAAACTTTTGTAATTGAAGTTGTTTTATAAATTCCATCTTTTTTCACTTGAATTAAGTTTTTGGATCTATGTTTAATGCTTTCATTTGATTGATCACCTTAGGATTATCTCATAATTCAAATTTACAATTGAGAAATTGTGGTTTGAATTTATTTTGATCTAATTGATTATATATCTCTTATGAAAAAGAATGGGATTTGAATGTATGCGTATGCTATAATTTCTTAAAATTAATGCTTATTTTTAATTAAATTTAGCCCAAGGAATTAGGATTCATTGGTAATAATGGGTTTAGTTGCCAAGAAATTGGGATTAAACTAATTTAGTGAAATTGGATGTCAATCTCATGTTTAAAAGGAGTTTAGGATTAAATGAGATTGCATTAGGCAATAATTGAAAGAATTCCTAACCTACTTGTTTATGTCTCTTAATTTCTACTTAGTCATTTTTTTACATTCAATTACTTTTAGTTTCAATTAAAACCTAAAACTAGAAATATCAATCAATTGTTATTTGCAATGTTTTAAAACTTGGACTAGGTCATCAACTTAGTCAGGGCACTGGGTCAATGATCGAATCGGAGGGTCACTAATTAAACTAGATGACTCGATCTCTATTAAAAAATTTGAAAGTATTCATGCCATGTAAATTCCATACCTATAAAATTTATTAAATTAAATTTTAATGGTGATGTGTAACCCATAAATAAATAAACAATCAACAATTATATTTTAAGATGAGGGTGAAAGGACTAGAGGTTACGCATCAAGGTTAAACAAACAAGAACAAGTGACTGAAGGTTATGCATTCATGTTAATCCAAGAGACATTTATATCATACGTATACATGCATTCACAATTTTGATGATTATTATCATTAGTAAATAAATATTTTTAAATATGTAAATTATATTATAAGTTAGAATTTTTATTTTTTTTCAATAGTTATAGTTAAAACTGACGTCATTTCACGCTTTAAAAAAATTTGAACTGGTCCAAATCAACTGACTGGTTCAACCTATTGGTTCACCAGTTCAACCGGCTGATTCATCGATTCGACCGGCCGGTTCACCGATTGACCTACCGAGTCAAACCGAATCGATGGCATATCCTATACAATCACTGGCTCGGGCCGGTTGCACTACCAGTTCTCGGTCCGATCGGCCGGTCCGAGCCGATTTTTAAAACACTAGTTATTTGTCCATTATTATTTCTTCGTTCAAAAGGGTAATTAATTGATTGCATTAATTATTAAACCACAATTTTCATGGAACAATATCTTACTTATTACTTTATTATTTGTACAATCGGTATGCTTGTCGTGTTTCCAACGTAGAGCCTTGAGAAAGTTGGGAAAGAATACTTGTTTAAAGCATGAAGAAGTTTGTGAAAGAATACTTGAATTTGTAAAGATTGATTAGGTTATCCTTTGTAAGATATAGGGAAACACAAGAAAGAGGTTGAATTGTGTTTTAAATATATTTTTGCAAATCCTTTTTGAAAAACTATTTCGTCTTGCGTAGGACGATAAAATATAGTTGAATAAGACAAAATCGTCTAATTACTTTAAGCTTGATTATATCTTAAACATTTATTAATCTTCAAATCACTTAAATAACTTATAAAGAAGGTAAAGGGAAGAGATAAAAATACGAAGTTTTTATTCTAGTTTGTTTTAACTCAAGACTATGTTCAGTCCTTAGTGTATCACCAAGATTTCTAATAATAGATAAGACTTACACATATTCCTTAAGCAAGTCTCTTCAGACTCAACAAGTATTCTTTTTACATGCTTCTCCAAGCAACTTCCCGAGTATAGTTTAACTAATAAGCCTCTCCAGGCTTAAACCTAAGTATTCTTTGAAACAAAGTCTCTTCAAGCTTTAACCAATTTCATAAGTCTCTTCAAGCTTCAACCAGTTTCACATAGAAAAAAGTCAAAGGTAATGCCCACATACTTACTTTGTCTTAGTAAGACAAATATATAACTTAAGTATAAGTCTTTTGATTTCACTTAAAATATACTGAATTCATTATATTATATTTTGGATTTATAACTTTTTTTATTTTTTAATTTATTTTTAATTTAGACTAATTTGGCCTAATGGCCCAACATAAGGCCAAACTGGGCTTTAAAAATAACAACCCTTAAGGAATATGAGCAAGGCTAGACCAGCCCAATTTCATTCGTTGGTCCATCAGGTCAGGCCCATTTTGCTAACTCTAATTAAAATGTATATAAATTCTATAAAATATATGAATTTCATTTCTCATTCCACGTGTCTCATTCCTAAATTAATTTAACTTACACAAATTTCAATTACTAAAAAGTATATATTAAAAAGAATAGATCAAAAAATGAGTAATGCCATTAATTTCAACTACTAAAAATCTATGTATTAAAAAAAATACAAAAAAAAATAAGTACTGTTATATCTTTTTGTAAATCCTGTTATAAATTTTATCACTTTATAAATAAAATATTAAATGAAAAAAGTACATTTAACGCATCTAATATTTACTGTATATGAAAAAGTAAAATAAAAGTTAATAAGAAGATATTATGAAAAAAATTTAGAAATATTCTTAAACAAGAAAATACTAGTATATTACTAACATTTTCCCTATTTTCCAGTTGCAAGCTAGAAATAAGCAACATTGATTGCCCAAAAAGACAAACAAAAGGTGGTTTATCCGCCTCCACTTGGATATCTCCGTCCTCTGTCCCAACTCCCAAACCAACAAACTACTCCAAACTCTCTCTTTCACAGAAACACAGACACTTATTTTCGCAGATCTCTGTCTTCCTCTAAAATGCAATCATCCATTTCGCTTTCTTCCTCCTACGCTGCCACCATTTCGGGGCCACGCCACTCTTTTCCCCTCGCCGGTGCCGCTCCCGCGCCTTCTAATCTCCGTTTCTGCGGTCTCCGCCGCCAGGCATTCACTCCCACTTCCCTCAACCGCCACCGCCACCGCCACAGCCGCCGCCTGCCACTCTCCGCCGCAGTATCCGCCTCGCTTTCCGACAACGGCACCGCTCCCAAATCGTTCGACTACGACTTGCTCATCATCGGCGCCGGCGTCGGCGGCCACGGCGCCGCGCTCCACGCCGTCGAAAAGGTACGCTGAACGTTTTTGCTTCCGAAATTTTGATCCCCGAAAACCTTACTCTCTCTCTCAATCGGGTTGGAAAGTTCAGCTGAATTTTTGTAATGAATTAAGAAAGTTAATTTAATTAAGAGAAGTGCCATTAACACACTTTTTTTAACACATTTTTTATTATCCATTAAAAATTATAAAATTATAAGCGGAACTTATTCAGCTTATGTTTGTTTTTTTTAAAATAGAGTAAAAAGAAATAAAAAAGAGGAAGAGGAGAAAAAAATACTATATTTTTACTGTTTGTTTGAAAAAAGAAAAAAAAAGTTATTTATGTGAAATCCAATAAAAAACATTTTGCCCAGTTTAAAAGTGAAATAGAGTAGAAATGATTTTTCACTTTTTATCTTTTTAAATTTTTTAAAAAATTATGAATTAAATATCTTTTTAAAAAATAATAAATAATTTTATGATAAAAAAAATATTACATTAAAAAAATTATATACTTTTTTGTTATTATAAAAATATTTTTTATATATTTCATTTTTTTTAATTATTTTTTCATTCAAATAAGTAAAGAGAAATCTTTTCACTTTTTTTGTATTTCTGTTTATTCAAATAATATATATTTTCTATTGAGTAAAATATGTTTTTAGTCTCTGTAAAATTTTCAAATTTAGTTTTAGTTTTTTTAAAATTTTTATCTTATTTTGATCCCTTTAATTTGAAAATATACCACATTTAGCCCTCAAAGTAATTTAAATAGCGCTTTATAACCGTTATTAAATATTATTTTGAGGACTAAAAATAGTACATTTTTAAATTAAAAGAATCAAAATAAGACAAAAAATTTAGAAGACAAATTTTAGAAAGACGAAAAATATATTTTACCCTTTTTATTTTATTTTTCCTCTATTTCTATTAATTCTATTTTATTTTTTTTTATTTTATTTTTCTTTATTTCACTCTTCATCCAAACAAAACATAAATAAAAAGTGAAACTTACAAAAAAAATTGTGATTGTTAATAAATTTTAGTAAATAGGAAAAAGTGTTGTCAACATTTCTCTTTAATTAATGAAGTTACGTGTTGCTGAAGTTTTATATTCTTCGGAGAACATTTGAAATGAGGAAGTGGTTTGCAGGGTTTGAAAACGGCGATTGTTGAGGGAGATGTGGTTGGAGGGACGTGTGTGAACAGAGGCTGTGTTCCTTCTAAGGCTCTTTTGGCTGTGAGTGGTCGTATGCGGGAGCTGCGGGATGATCATCACTTGAAGTCGCTGGGTTTGCAGGTAAAAATGTTGTGTGAGAATGGAAAATGTGTTTAGAATTTTAGAATACAATGTGCTTCATGGCAGAGAGATTGGTTGTATTATGATATGATTAGTTGGTTTTAGTTGTTCTAGGTTTCTGCTGCTGGGTATGACAGACAAGCAGTTGCTGACCATGCTAATAATCTCGCTTCAAAAATCCGTGGCAACTTGACGAACTCCTTGAAAGCACTTAGAGTGGACATTCTCACTGGTTTTGGAACTATTTTGGTAAGTGACATGTGCTCTGTGGGATATTGGAGATAATTGGTGTTGCGATTGCCTTTGGAAATTGAATTATTTGTTTGTCAGCCAAGGCTTGGATTTAACATTTTTTGTTTACTGCCTTGTGTGTGAATCCGTGCAGGGTCCTCAAAAGGTGAAAGTTGGCTCTTCCAGCAATGTGGTAACTGCAAGAGACATCATCATTGCCACTGGTTCAGTGCCTTTTGTTCCTAAGGGCATTGAAGTTGATGGTACGCCATACACTACATTTTTTATCTTTTCTCTTGGTGACATTATTGACTTATTGTTTATGCTAACACCTCTAGTTTTATTCAATGAAAGGACTTAGTTATAGGCTTGTCTTCCTGCTACCCGCAACTGGGACATACAATACCATCTATGATAAGCATCATGTCAGGCCCCAAGTGGCTTCAAAAGTAGAATACTATCGATAATAAAAGTAGTCAGCATGCAATGAAAAAAAGAAGTAATCAATTTAGTATTAGAGAGATGTTTTGATTGACAGTATATTAGTATATAGGATATTAGATTATAGTGATTCGTGCATAAGGGGATGGGAATCTTTGTTCAGTACTATATTGATACTGCCACTCTTGTTTTCCATTTTTTTTATTTCTTCTTGTAAGTTTTATTTGGTATGATACTATCGTTAATGAAAACTCACCAAGTAAATGCATTCAGGGAAGACTGTGATTACCAGTGACCATGCACTCAAACTGGAGATTGTTCCAGATTGGATAGCAATTGTAGGAAGTGGGTATATTGGCCTTGAATTCAGTGATGTATATACGGCACTAGGAAGTGAGGTAGTAGCACTTTTCTGTTACTTTTTTTTTTCTCCTTTCTCCATTCTATTTTGTTCATGAGAAGAATTGGCAATACTTTGCCATTTTTTTTTTTAATGATGTAGGAACGCTATGTTTATACTGTGTGCTCATTTTTTTAATACCTTTGTTTTTATGGTACAAGGAAGTAAAAAAACAAAAGTTTTTTATATTATTTCATTATTTGTAAAATTTAGAAACCTAATTAGTGCAGATTGCGGAAGGATATAGTTGGTAATAATGGTACTCTGCAGGTTACTTTTATTGAAGCTTTAGATCAGCTCATGCCTGGATTTGATCCTGAAATTAGCAAGTTGGCTCAGAGGGTTCTCATAAATCCACGGAATATTGACTATCATACTGGTGTTTTTGCATCCAAGGTAATTACATCTGGTAATTTATCCTGTAAATTTTTGTTGAGCAGCTACTTTGAATTGTCACAGTCATCATGTTCTCTATACAGATAACTCCTGCAAGAGATGGAAAACCTGTCACGATTGAGCTCATTGATGCAAAGACCAAGGAACAAAAGGACACTTTAGAGGTACCTTAATATTTTTTCCTGATGGCTTTTAGTTAATCACTTCGCTATTAAATGTTAAAATTTCTCCCACGGAAATAATAATTGGCAAAGGTTGATTAGAGAGCATGTCACCAGGGAATAAGCTCATACAGAACTAATCAGACTATTTAGTGGCTACCTTTAGTCCTAGGACACTCTTAATACAGCATGCTCTCATGGTAGGAGACCTTGAAATGAACTCTGATCACATTTTCAAAATCAGAAGTGGTTAACATAACCTTCAATGTAGCATAGAGAGAACTGTACAAGTGAATGTAGCTGCGCTGAGGCGGACAGTTCTGTGATGCATAACTGGGGCAAAAGTGGTTAATGTTCCAGAATTTGGCCTTCCTGCTTGTCTAAATTTACATCTTGACTGTGCTTAGCTTTAGGGGCTATTGGCTTCTGTATCTCCATTGAATTAGTAGGATGAGCTGAAATCCTTGATCATTTGTAGTGTCAAAGATGGGATTTACAAGTGAAATACCATTGCAACTGTCTGAAAAATCTCAATTATAGGTCACATTTTTCATATCTATCTATCCATCCATCCATGTACACATGCGCACACATGTCTTTACCTGCATATTTAATTACTGAATTTTTACAAGCTGCCACTTCTGCTTTGCTATAGGTGGATGCTGCACTAATAGCAACTGGAAGGGCTCCATTCACGCAAGGTCTTGGATTGGAGAATGTATGCCTAACTGAAATGTCTTTAGGATGAAATGTTTTCCCCAAACGAAGTGATTGGATATGTTTCTTTACATGTTCCTGCAGATTGACGTTGTAACACAGCATGGTTTTGTTCCTGTGGATGAGCGCATGCGCGTAATTGATGCAAATGGAAAGCGGGTTTGTTTCAAAAGTTTCATGGACACATTATTTTTCTCTTGGTCTGACAGTGTTACTGATTTTGGGTATGGAATGATAGGTCCCTCATTTATATTGTATTGGTGATGCAAATGGCAAGATGATGCTGGCTCATGCTGCCAGTGCACAAGGAATTTCAGGTATGAAGCAAGTAACGTAATTTCCCTCTAACATTTGAGTCATTTGCTTCCATTTACCTAATGAAAAAATTGTTGTACAGTGGTCGAACAAGTCACTGGAAGAGATCATGTGCTCAATCATTTAAGCATACCAGCTGCTTGTTTCACTCATCCTGAAATCAGCATGGTTGGATTGACTGAGGTAAACCATATTCTTCTTTTGGTCTATGTTTTATGCTACACCTGCTGCTTGTTTCATTCTTTCATACACATGGCTAACTGTCCCCTTCTCTGTTCATATGCTGTGTCACTCCCTCCCCTTATATTATTTATATAATAAAATTACTACCCATTGTCCTTTACTAAGATGAACTCATGTATTATGATCAAACATATTATATGCAGCCTCAAGCAAGGGAGAAAGGTGAAAAGGAGGGTTTTGAAGTAAGTGTTGCCAAAACAAGTTTTAAAGCTAACACAAAGGCCTTAGCAGAAAACGAAGCAGAGGGTCTTGCCAAGGTTATATTCATTCCTGTATCTTTCTCTTGATACTATTCTTGTACAAAAGCTTATAAAGTGCTTGTTTGAGTTAGATTGTGAAGGAAATGGTGTTAAAAGATTTGATTTTTAAATTTGTTTGGGTGTCATAAAGTGCAATGATTTTTAAAGTGTTCATAGGGATATATTTTTTGAAAAATTACTGGGTCCCCCTTGCTAAAATTGATTTTATAATCTTGATCTTGTAACCATTTTACAACCTTGAAAAATATGAGAATCGATTTTGTCAAACTACCCAAACATGATTATGGACTCTCCAAAATCTAAACAACCACTCTCTCTTGGTATTTAAAGATCAGGATGTTACTTTCGGGAATGATGGATTTGATCCCTCTGCATACCATTTCCCAGTTGTCCCCTTGGATCCCAATAGGGGTCTCTTGGTCACCCCAAAAATAATATAAACAAATTGGAGCTAGCAGTTAGATGCTGACGATGAGTTATCTACAAAAGAATTATTACTTTGGTGATATCAATGTTATTTGGTTTGGAGCAGGGAGTCCTGGTTCACTTCTTGACCTTATTGACTTACTCCTTTTCTCTAGATGCACTATTGATCTTTACCAGCTTCATTGTTTACTAACTATCTTTAAGCTGTTTTCATGCAGTTGATATACAGACCTGACAATGGAGAGATACTAGGAGTTCATATTTTTGGGTTGCATGCTGCTGATCTCATCCACGAGGCATCCAATGCAATAGCATTAGGAACACGTATTCAGGTAAATTTTCCTACCAAAGCTGTCAAATGTGAGAGCTTGGGAATTAGTTATTAATAATGGTTGCATGTGCTACATTGACAAATAAGGTTCTTTTATTCCATTTTTTGTTGATTAACTTACCTGTTAATAGCCACAAGAATCTTTCCAACCCTGTCTATATGGTCACTCCCAACACTGCTGTGCCACAATGCAGGATATAAAATTTGCGGTTCATGCCCATCCGACTTTGTCTGAGGTTCTTGATGAGCTATTTAAATCAGCAAAGGTGAGCTATTCATAATTTATTTCCAGACTTGCACGCACTTACGTACACACAAATAGTTAGTTATGCCCTGTGCTTTAACTCGTGCTTCCCTCTTCAATTACTAAAGCAGGTTAAAGCACAACCTTCTGGCTCAGTAAAGGAACCAGTTGCAGTTTAATCTTCCCAAAGTATACGATTTACAAGAGAGTTTCCTGTACGACGAAGTATCAATGCATTTCACATCTTCTGGCGGAATACTTCAACACATTCAGAATCCTGTAAAAGAGGGGAACCATTTGAAGGAGTCTCGCCAATGGTCTGAATAGATGAGTGCCGATATATTATGTTCTCAGCATATTGTCAGCGTCCAGCAAAGATTATATTCGTTATTTTTGCACTTTAGAAACTCGTTTCCTCATAGTTGTGGTCTAGATCTTCATGTTCGGAGGCCTTCGAGAGTAGTAGCTGATTTTTTAGTGTTTCAGTTTTTAACCTGTACATGAACTGTCAATTTTTTCTAGTACGGTTTCTCATGAAATAACCACGTTGACAATAACGCAGTCCACTATAAGCAATTTTGTTGATGATTTCTTTTTTGTCTCCATGCTGTTACTGGCATAGATCAAGATGGTTATGCAGTCATGTATTATCCAATTTGGTTCTCGGTATGTTCATGTATATTTTTAATAAGATAAAAACAAGACTGTATTTTTCATTCACTAATTATAAATTCTGATTTATCGTACAAAATTGAATCATGTGGGATACATCATACATAAATGATCCCTTGTGATATCTTTCACCAAATACTTACAAAGTCCTCTTAATATTTCGTAGCTGGCAAATACCAAAATGGCTGTTTGTGGCTTAAAAAAACGTTTAAAACTTGTTTGGTCAATTTTAGAGATTAAAAAAAATACAAAAATAGTTTTACTATCAAATAAAATTAATTTGGTGACTATTTTTTTTTAACATTTATACTTGAAAAAAAAAGTGATTTCATTTCACTATCCAAACAAAATCAATTGTTCTAAACTCACCTCTAAAATATCATTTCCAAATAAAACTTTTTAAACATCAATCAAATTAATTTTATTAAAATAAAAATCCAACACAGATGAACCCTACAAATAGAGTTTATAATCCATATTTTTCATACAAGAACCCCCATATTGGCTGCTCAAACGAAAAGGTTAGGAGACGCATTTGTCGACTTGTCAACTTCCAACATCAACCATTTTACAGTGGTCGCTACACGAGCCACTAGTGTGCGATTAATGAAGCGCTTGGGACACATAGTTCTAAATCCCAACATAACCATTCTAACATTGTTGCTTTATAGCCATGCCCGAACAAGTTACATGGGAGTGGATCTAGAATAGTTTAAAAGACTCACAAGTTTAACTAAGTACAAAACAGAGTTTAGTGTTTATCCTTTACAGAAAACTCTTCCATATCAAACACAGTTAACTTTACGATGCAAATTAGGAGGTTGTGACTTAAGTGTTTACTGGCGGATTGCCAGATTCCCCAGCAATGCCCTAGACCAATCAAAGGTTCATGTATGTGCCCCCTCTCAACGCAGTATTGTCCCCCTAACACAGCTCAAGCGACATGAGCTTTAGACATTACCAAAGGTGTAACTTGGCCTACCTATGTGTTATGAAATGGATCTGATTTACATTATGTTCTCTCTAAGATGTAATAAAAGTTTAGGGAGGGGAGAGAAATTGCCAAAGATAGCCCTAACATATATCCATCCATACATTTTAAACCCCAATTCAATTCCATTCTAGGAGAACAGATTAATCTATACACTTATCTCTAACAGCATAAAATGCAAATAAATTCTTTAGGCTATGATGTGCAAATAACACAAACAATATGTGCAGAAAAAGTATTATGAAAAGAATCTGGATTAATTTAGAAGCATTCTTTCTTCTCCACCTCCCTTCCGAAAGACTAAAATCAGCCAGGCGTATCTCCCAAACCCTTTCACTTTCTCTCTGTTGTGCACATGTTAGTTTATGAAAATCTAAGCTTCTTCCCAATTAGAACTAGATCCAAAAGTATGACGTAGTACTAACCATGAAATGCATAAACTACCTCCCTTTTCTTCCCAGTATTAAAAGCAGCAAAGTCAAGATTCTGACACGAACATAGCCAGAGCAATGCCAGGAAAACACAAATCTCCTTAACATTCCATTGATAAAAAAAAAATTCCAAGGTTCTTCAACGGAAACCAGGAAAATTGCTATAAGAGTACTGCATTCTCTGAGAATGAATTGATTATACTACTAAACATACACTTCAAACAAATGTTACCATTAAAAAACCAACGCTTAAAAAAAAACCCTAATAGTTCCGTTAAAAAGCGCCACTTTACTCTTCCTCCGTGGCAGTTTCCCCACTCTTCTTGTTGTGCTTCCTGGCGTACCTCTGATTCCTCAGAAACTTGGGATCCATCTACACCGATTGCCAACAACAAAAACACATAAAAATTAATAAAAAAAAAAACAACCATAATTTAATTCCCCGAAAATAAATAAACATACATATCAGCAAATAAGAGAACCCAAAAACATAAAAACAAAAAAAAAAAGGTACCCCTTTGGTGGAAGTGTGGCGATGCCTCTTGGGCTTCTTGATGCCATTCTTGTGGGCCTTGTAGGATTGGTTGTGAGCTGTGTGGTTCTTCGACTTTGCCATCTCTGCGATGCAAAATTAGAGAATTGTGAGAAGGGGAGGCACAAAGCACAAAATCAGAGGAATGTTGAGACAAAAATTGAAGATACGACCGTAGCGAAAGTGAAGGTGCAGTTCGGCCGGCTAGGGTTTTTCGTGGGTGGCTTTGTTATATATACGACCTTTGATTGAGAAGAAGCCTTTTTGGCGTTTCTCCCCTTAATGACGATTATACCCTGCGCCGCTGCGTTTAAGAGTAATGAGGCCCATGAACCAAAGGTCCACGAAATGGTCCAAACATAATTATAAATTTTAAAAAGTATGGTTTAGTTATATACTCTTTACTCTTTAGTGCCTGTAATCGTTGGGGGAAAAAAAATCCTATAATTTTTTTTTATATTAAAAATTCCTATAATTTTATAAATGGGTAATTTTGATCCTTTAAAAAATGAATAAATGTGGCTTCACAATTAATGTTTCATCTAATCTCTAATAAAGTATAATAAAATAGCTTATGTTAGGGATTACAAAATGAGTTAATTCATCCCGATCCACTTATCTTATCATTAACCAATTGAAAATGAAGTGGGGCACGTTGACTCACACAAGGATATTGGGTTGAAGGTTTTACCTAGCGTAGTTGGGTAGCTCAAAGAAAACTAAATAGGTTGGCGAATTAACAAATCAATCCACTAAAATAGGGGTGTTTGCAATTCGGTTTGGATCGGTTTTCAGCTAAAAAGTTATCTAATCAAAAAATAAAAATACTATGCAGTTCAATTCAATTTGGATCATTTTCTTAAAAAAATCCAATCCAATAAAATACAATTTGGATCGAATTGGATGATTCAATTTTTACTGCTACATCTTTATCGACATTTTAATTTCTTAATTCTAATTACTAGATGCCTTTTAGATCCAAATATTGAATTATATATGCTCTTGCTGGCAGGAAAACAATTCAAAGACCTACATGTATGCGGGCATAGTAGAGAACAAGTGAGAACCTAATAAGCGTGCTTAAGATAATGTTCAATTAACATATATTAGAAGCTGTTGTAATATATATATTATATATATATTGTTCTAGAGGTCACTTGGACCCACAATCTAAGTCAACTCCCACATTACCTATCTCGGCTAGCACAACTTCGGTTATCATGGCTCATAAACCCCTGCTATCCCGAATCGACTCCACCTCTATCCCGGCATAGCATGGGAAGCGCCTAACATCAAGGAATGCATGTAGTTAGACACCTAAACACACACTGCCACGTGACACCTAGCTCTAACAGAATTTCCCTCTAAAACACACTATATAAAGGACTCCACACCCATCAGGTACACACGCTCTCTCTAATATTCACTCACACTTGGATCCATACTGACTTAAGCATCGAAGTCCTTGCAGGTGCCACCACCGGAGACGTCAACGCTCACCGGAGATGTATCCTCGTGTTCACCACACAACATTGGCGCAGTCTGTGGGAAGAGTTTTCTGATTCTCTTCTTTTCATTATGTTTTCTTCATTCCCACAGACGGCACCAATGTTGTGTGGTGAACACGAGAATACGTCTCTGGCGAGTGCTGGTGTCTCCGGTGGTGACACCTACAAGGACTCCGATGCTTAAATCAGTATGGATCCAAGTGTGAGTGAATATTAGAGAGAGCGTGTGTACCTGATGGGCGTGGAGTCCTTTATATAGTGTATTTTAGAGGAAAATTTTGTTAGAGCTGGGTGTCACGTGGCAGCGTGCGTTTGGGTGTCTAACTACACGCGTTCCTTATTGTTAGGCGCTTCCCATGCTGTGCCAGGATAGAGGTGGAGTAGATCCTAGATAGCAAGGGTTTATGAGCTGGGATAACCGAGGCTATACTAGCCAGAATAGGTAACATGGGAGCCAACTTAAATTGCAGGTTCGAATAACCTCTAGAACAGTTGCCCCCAAGCTAGCGATGCTTAGAGAAGCATCGTCAGCTTAGGAGTCTAAGTCGGTCGCATAACATACACACACACACACACACACACACACACACTAGAGAACATGTGAGAACCTAATAAGCATGCCATAATAATTGTGCAATACGCACGCATAAGAACCTACTCAAATTCTGTTGAAATTGCTGTCATTAAAACTCACAAAAGCATAAAACCATTAAAATGCATGCGACTTACACATGAAATGCAACATGAAAAATATATGTATTAAAAAGATTGGTTCCTTTTGGATCGGTTTGGTTTTGTAAACATAAACCTAAAACCAAACCGATCAGTTATATAAAAATCAATCCAAAAAAATTCAAATAATTTCAGTTTTTATTGATTTGTAGTTTTTTAGATCGATTTTGGTTTTTATTTGAATTTGATTAGATCTGAACACCCTAAACTAAAATATAATTTTAAGAAATGAATAAGATCTTCGAACTAATTATTTTCTACATCAATTATCCTTAATCGATTTTAGGTTCTTATACTACTTTGTTATGATGTAAGTTTTGAAACTTCCATGTTCATTTTATTATGTTTTATTTTACTGTTACTAAATTCTAAAATAATTTGTTTTTCAAATTCTAAACTAATCTTTTTGCTATATTCTAAAATAATCTATTAGGCCTAAGTTATATGAATCAGTATATATCTCTTTATATTGGGTTGTTGTATATGTTATAATTTCATCCTCTAATTTCAATTTCCAAATTTAATTTTATTGTAATGGTCCTACGCTTCTGATACAATCAAGTACTAGTACACCAACTTTTGGTCAATCACTTCAATATTCCACACACGTGTTACTGAAATATACCTTGTGTGAAAGGCTCCAACACTCTAATAGAGATTGGGAAGTCGATAGATTAAGAGAGATTTGAATGTCGTGAGAAATTGAGAAAGGAAAAAGAGTGAACCATAACAAATGTAAGTAAGTCATAAAATTAATAATGAAATGCAAAAAATAAACAGGTTGACGAATTGATCCAGTTTGACCTAACTTCAACCCGTTTTATTAGCAGGTTAGGCAAGGGTGAGTCAAAATGAGTTAAAGGGTTGAAATTCCCAAGTTGTTCCACACACACACACACACACAAGGCCTAACAGGTTAGCCTGTTGGGTCCAACTTACTTTACCACCCCTAGATGACATTCTTTAGGGTGTTTGTGATTCAATTTGCTTCTCTTTTTACACAAAAAGTCATCTAAATCGAAACATAAAAATAATATGTCGTTCAATTTGGTTTAGTTTGAATGCAATATTAAACTCAAACTAAATCAAATTAATCTTTTGCTGATTGGTTTAAATCAATTATTCATTTTTTATTTTTTATTTATTTTTATATTACTTTTAAAATAGTTTTTAATTTGACAAATAATAAAATAAATTGACATTATGCGTAATCTAATAACCACTTGAATTCTAATAAATATGGAGGCATAACGGGAAATATAAATATACTAAGGGTGTGGATTTTGACAGTTAAGTTAAACGAATTATTTGTCATCCAAAATACTAATTTTATAACTATATGAACCTATTTGAGATTTTTGGTTAGAACCAAGAACTTTTAATATTCACAAGCTCTAAAAATTTTGATGATAACTTTTAAAGATTAGATGAATTTTAAAAGAAATGGTTAAGAGTGTAGATTCAAACGACTCTTAAGAATGATTTGATATAAATGAGAATAGTCTAAAGTCTTATACAATGGTATTTTTTAAATTGTCTAAAGATTGATTGAACTTTTGTTTCTTGGAATATGTGCTACACATTCAAAATCAAATCCTAATACAGATTTTAAGCAAGTTGAGGCTAAAGAAAAATGGCTACAATGGTTCAGAAGTAGTAGAGACCTAACCTAACTGCTATAATGTTTGCATTCATCACCATCAGAAATATGCCAAACAAAGTCGCCCTTCAACTTTTTTATGTTAATGAAGGCTAGAGGAAAATGTTAAAAAGATACTTTTACTGATGGCAAACATCATTAGACTCAATTTCAGATACTTAATATGAAAGCTTTATAAAAAACAAAGGAGGTCTAACTGCGTACTAGATGTAATGATGGATGAACGACTTCTTTAGGCAAAGAAATCAAGCCAAATGCTCATCCTCTAGACTATCTAAAGATGAAAAAGAAACATCTTGGAACTTCAAATGCAATAGGCTCCGGTATTCTCTTGCTCCACCCTTCTTTAGTCATTTTTTTCCCTCTTCCATCACCTTATCAACATTTTGATTTTGTTTTCTCTACAAATATCTCTTATCACCTTTTTTTTTTAAAAGGTTTTCGCTATCTTTATCAAAAAAAATTCCTCTTTGTACGTAATTCATTATATTTTGCTATCATAAAAGAAATTTTATTTGAGGATTTGTTTTGAAAAACTTCCTTTAGCTATTATTCATTTTATTTTATTTTTTTTCTTTTACAAGTCAAATATCATTTGTAATCTTCTTGTACTTCTTGTAGTGTTGCACAAGCATGTGCTCATTATTTTGAGGTGCTTTAGTCATTTGGTAAGATCACATATCTTAGCAAGGAAATATTGAGGTCAAACCCTCTTAAGATGAAGTTTTAATGATAACAAACTGTTAAGAAGCAAATTCCAAGTCTTTTGAACTTAAGTCACTAATGTTTTACTTTGAGAATGTGATTATAAGAACATGACTTGATATATATCATGGAACAAATCACAAAGATCATAAATCAAGCTTGAGGAACATCAATATGAAGTATGCAACTATTTAGAAGCACAAAAGAAACAAAGGTTGCTCATAAAAAGCAACTTTATCAAAAGGACAATTGATCAAAAGTATATTAAACTGAACATGCCTTTAAAAGATCAAAGTGCACTAAGATTAGAAGTTGTGAATGATTAGAGGATTGACAAGGCTAGCAAGATCAAAAGCTACATGTGATCAGAAGCTCCATCAAAAGATGCAAATTGAACAAGGACTAAGAAGAATAAGTCTACATTGTTAAAAAGAAACAAAATTGCTATATTAGAAGCAGTATAGTCAGAATTGAATTGAAATATGTTCTATAAGTAAGAAGTTATCGTAGACTATAAAATACCAAAGCAAACAAAGATATTAGAAGATAAAAAGATTGATGCATAAACATTGAACCTATTTAAAGTAGTATAAGAAGCATCATGCTAAATATCAATCTTCAGAAGCATAATTGCTAACAGATTTTAGAAGTTGTTAGAGAATATGCTCTTAGAAACCTAACTCACACGAGTTGTCAAAATTCAAATTCAAATAACAAATGAGGTTTTCGAAAAAGGAAAAAAGGGAATTTTAGGGAAAAGTGCTAAAGGCACCATAAAAGACACAAAAACCAATCAAAGACAAGTGTATGAAATAGATAACTCATGCAGTTTACGAAAACTATTTGATTGAGTGTCTAATAACCATAAAAGACTAGCTTGAAGCCAGAATACCTATAAATATATACAAATTTGAAGTGCTCATTGCAAGGAAGGAAACAACAAGTGTAGGGGTCAATCTAAAAAATTTGTGCTTCTTGAGAGAAAAATTCTAATTTCTAAAGAGAGATATCTTCCATAGCCAAACATTATGTCTTTGCTCTTGTTTTGTTGTAATATCTTAGAGAGTGTTTTTAAGTCTCTATATTTAGTTGTGTATTGACTCATTAAGTGTTAGAAATGGAGAAAATCAAAGTTTGTTCATTGAGAGAAAAACAAAGGTACTTAAGGATCAATCAGGAGGGTTAGTGCTTCTAGAGGGTAAGTTTTCACACAACTAGGTTAGTTCTAGATAGGGACAACTGCTGAGTTATGGTTAAGTCTAAAAATGCTTGGGAAAAAATACTTGGTTGTGGTTAAGTCTAAAGAAGCTTGAAAAAGAATACTTAGTAGTGGTTAGAGACTATAAAGGCTTGAGAATACTGGAGTTGGTGTAAAACACAAAGATAACACAAGAAAGGGGGTTGAATTGTGTTATAGCAAATTTGTGCAAAACCTTTTTGAATTACATATCGTCTGAAGGATTGAACAAAAGAGTTTTTCAAAAACGTTTTTGAAAGAAAGGTGAATGCAGAAAAAGAAACTGGAATGCACATAGGAATTATACTAGTTTGTTTCACCCCAGAGACTACATCCAGTTCTTGTAACTATCAAGTTCCACTAACTTATCCAAG
This sequence comes from Spatholobus suberectus, assembly GCA_004329165.1. Lineage (NCBI taxonomy): Eukaryota > Viridiplantae > Streptophyta > Magnoliopsida > Fabales > Fabaceae > Spatholobus > Spatholobus suberectus. Next base: position 27,751,314 of record CM014729.1, read on the forward strand.
TTACAAGTATTCTTTCAGCAAGCTTTTTCAGGCTCAACCCAAGTAGGCTTTAACTTGCCTCTCCAAGCAAAAACCCAAGTATTCTTTCAATCAAAGCCTCTTCAGGCTTCCACCAGTTTCTTTGGGAAAAAGGATAATTGTGAGTTACCTCACTGGGTTTAACGTTTTAACAGACTAATATACAATGAAGAACAAATAAAGTTTTTACAAAATGAGTTTTATGATTGTCACAATATCAGCAGTGAACCAACTGACTAACTGTGAACTTGAGGTCTCTTCTTCTATTTATAAACTTCTCTGAAAAAGTATCAGTTGTGAGTGTTTAAGGGAGACAGCCTTCATCTAGTAGAAAGAGTCGTTGAAGCATTAAATGTAGCATTTAATGTCTTTCACCAACTTGTCACATTGATAAGATAACATAGTATGCTTATCTTTACCATTCTCATACTCTATCTTGTAATAGTGGACATATCTGCTTTTCGTTCTAACATCCAGCACGGATATTCCTTATTTTACACGCAAAGTAAACTTTCCCTTGAGATTAGGTGCATAGACTTTATTTATTTCGAGATTATTTACACGTCTTATAGTTGACTAGTGTGTAGATCTTTAGAACATCATTTGAGAGAAGTTAACTACTAAAAACTTTGAAACACGATTAAAGACAATACACGAGCAAAAAGATCAGACGATAGCAAGCATAAGATATTCAAGTTTTTAATTGTTTGTTATTATCAAAAAATTTGAGGGTTCTAAATTCGTCCTTTGTCTTAACAGTTGGTGATAAGCCTACGGAGGCTTATAAAGAAAACTATGTAGAAAGCTGAGGAGGCTTGAGAAAAAAGAATACCTTGTAATTTGGTGTGATTACTGTGATAAAATCCTACTAAAGGTAGGGAATGAATGTAGCCTAAGAATTTAGAAACAATATAAAAACTTTGTGTGCAATATCATCCTTGCCTTGCTTCTTAACTTTCTGCACTTATTTTACTAGTTTGTTGTTCTAAATTTGTTTTCTAATTTAAAAACCAAGAATCTTTGAACTAAATTAAGGTTTGATTTTGCAAACATGCCTTTATCAAGTTATTTGTTCAAATTGGAAAGTTTCAAATCAAACAAAATTGGTTTTATATTTTGGAAGTAGCTTTTAAACAGCTTCTGATAACCACCAGAAGCAATATTTTGCAAACAGTTTTAAAGACTAGCTTCTCAATACTTAGACAAACTTTGATTGCGCTTCTTATAATTATTCAAGTGCAAGAAAATCTTGTCCTTACTTTTAACAAACTTTTGATAGCTAAGAAGCATCTTGAGCAATCAATATCAAAAGGATTTTTTATTTGTGCAGAAAAAGGCCTTAACAACAAGATCACTATTTAATCCCCTTCTAGTGACTCTCTGATCCACTTCAATTGGTATCAGAGTTAGCCTCTAATATTGACCACACTAGACAATGTGAGAAGAAAAAATTCAAGAAGAAAGGGAGTTTTAGATAACAAAAACTCATAGTTGACAAGATAACAAAAGTCAACATTCAAGTCTGAAATGTTAGGAGTTTTAAATACTAGACGCACGATTGACAATAATCATTCAAGCTTCACGCAATGTTGTAGAAGTAAAACCAAACAAACATGAGTATTATAAAGTAAGGACATAAACATAATACAATTAAAAAAATGTTGGAGATATTAATATATTGAAATTTGGAGAGAGAGTTTCCATTACTTGAATGCCATGACAATAAAACTCTTATAGTTCGTTTGATTTGTTAAAAAACAAGGTATTGAACAACACAAGTATAATTATTCCTTATTTGATTTTAAAAAGATCATGCGGGTAGCATAAAGGAAAAGAAGATGGACAAGACAAAAATTCGATTTTTTATTACTCAACAAATCATAAGACAACTTTTTGTCGCAAATACAAAGTACTCAAAAGACAAAAATACCTATTTTATTTATTATTTAATAACTATAGTATTTTTCTCTCTTTTGTCTCTCCTCTACCATCACCACCACCATCGTCATTACTAACACCACCATTTTTGCCACACCACCATCACCAGCCACCACTACTATCACCATCACCATTGCCATCACTATTGCTGCTGTTATCACCTACCATTGTCGTCATATTAAAATAATTTATATTAAAAGGATATTGCAATAAATTTCATATCATTTTTTATTGTATTGTCCATTATACACCAACAATGCACATGATAAAAAAGTTGTCTTGTAACTTAAGCATTTGTGTATCAAACATACCTTTCCATTTCACATCCGGCCAAATGACTTAAATTCATCATCTCCTTCCCAATTCACTTCCTCTCTTTTCAATCCTTTCTAAATCACCCAACACAAACAATGTGTAAGAACCTAACTACAAATAATTTATAAATTCAGAAATTCAATTACAATTTTTCATGTGCATTAATTTATTTAAAAATTTTCAAACAATTCAAAGATTTACTAATTAAATTGACCTATAATAAAATAAAATATTCATATTAATCATAAAAGTATTTATTATTTTCTTTAATTTATTTTTATTTATAAAAATCACTTAAATTTAAAAATACTTATATAATATGAGAAAAACTTGCTATTTTTTTTTAAAAAAAAACCTAGACAGGATATTATCATCCTAGGTTACACCATTCCTAAACTACTGATAAACAGCTGACACATTAAAAATAAATTATGATTTGTGTTCAATGACAAAAAATAAATCCAAAAAAAGCATAAATAAGCCCCCCTTTTTGGTACAACATAAAAAAGGCCTTTGAATGAAAATCACAGCTACTTACCACCAGTCACAAGACAGAGAGCCAGCCACCTACCCACCTTGGTCCTCCAGTCTCCTATTGGAAAACGAAAGGGTTTAAAAAAAATAAAAGAAATAAAACGTAAGCAAAACAGAAAGGGCAAAGAAAAAAGCAGAGCTGCATAAGTGCATTCCCACCACATGCGCAGACACGTGATCTAGGATCTCTCTCTGGGATCTGCTTCCTTCTCTTCTCAATTCTCATTCATTCCTCCGATCTGCGACTTTCTCCCTCAGCACACACACACAACATGTTCCTCTTCGACTGGTTCTATGGCATTCTCGCTTCCCTCGGTCTCTGGCAGAAAGAAGCCAAGATTCTATTCCTCGGTCTCGATAATGCCGGCAAGACCACCCTCCTTCACATGCTCAAAGACGAGGTTCCTCTCTCACTCTCTTCTCTTCTTCTTGTTCTTCTTTATTTTTTTTTTACAATCGTTGAAAAATGATTTTTTTTTTTTTTAATTTGAAATTTCGCTGCAGAGATTAGTTCAGCACCAGCCGACCCAACACCCCACTTCGGAGGAATTGAGCATTGGGAAGATCAAGTTTAAGGCTTTCGATTTGGGTGGCCATCAAGTTGCTCGCAGGGTCTGGAAAGACTATTATGCCAAGGTTATTTTGCTTCTACCTCTTGATCTTTATGCTGGTTATAGATTTATGACGTTTGTTCGGTGGTTATGTGCAATGGTTTATGTGATTTTGGGGTTTCTGAAAGTGGGGTTTGTTTCATATTAGGCACTCCCAGTTGGATGGATGGAACATGTAGCCGATGATAGGTTTTTGGGCTTTGTAATGTTTTATTGTTTCATTGTTGGCCCAATTGCTTTTGACAAGGTTGTGATGCAACCAACAGGTTAATAACCTGGTTGTTGTATTTGTACTTTGTAGTAGTTCCTCGTAGAGAAGCTCCAATGCAAGTTCTTGTGAGGTTCTTAAGTTTAAGAACTGGTTTTTACTCAGGATCATCCTTAGAGGAGGTTGACATGGTTCCAGTTGAAAGAATGGGTTCTTATACTAGCAATTGGTTCTTATGATTAAAAATCATTTTGTAAGATAATATGTGAGACCATTTTAAGTTCTTAGATGATTGTTCCGTTGAAGTAGAAAATTGTTGAAGTTCTTAAATCTGATGCGGTAGGATCTACTAAAAGTGAGTTAAGAAGTGTGCTGTTGGAGATGCTCTTAACTTGTGGTTTTATTTCATTGGAATAGCATTTCTAAAATAATGCTTCTAAAATATATTAGTTGGTTTATGACTTCTCCACCAACCCTTTATAAACCTAGCACCTTTATTACTTCCTTGCTGGCTTGTTCATTAGTGTTCACTTTCTAGGTGAAGTGCCGGATTTTATGATGAGGTGTTTGTTCCTGTGACTTTTGTTGATATATTGTTGTTGTTTATGTTTCTGTAAATCTTTGAATATTCTCAACATCTATATTTTGGATTTTGGCTCTTTACAACTTTTTTTCTGGTTAATAATTTAGTATAACACAACTATTGGCCTGATTTTCGTAAGTTCTTGTCAATCCAGCAATTTATGCCTTCATAATCCCAGATGAAGCTCTTTGTATTTATCTGATTCATGGGAGGCAAATATTGACAGTGGAAATTTTGCTGATAGCACCCCTTTAAACCTTTCTGGAGGTGTTTACTAGTTGATTTCCGAACACATCTTGTTTTTCCCTTACGAATGAGAAAGAAAGAACATAAAGAAGAGTGAAGGAACAAATAACAGATGCCTAGATCTGTGTACTAAGATAATTATCAGACTTTCTAATAAATTGAATCATCCTTTTTAAGCATTAGAAGACTGTCAAGACTCAAGACACAATTGTAAATTGATGCATTCTTTCACCTTGAGGGAGAGGTATCTTAAAAGTTTAAACTAAATTTTGAAGCTAATTTGGTCTTTGTTGCTTGTTATCTGGATGTACCAGCTTTCTATTCATCAATTCCTCTATATGTTTGACTCACCTTTCCACCATAACTTCTTAAAGGTTGGTGTGATGCTGCTTAGAGTTGCTGTATGCTTCAGAATTCTCACCTATGTTGTCTTTCCAGGTGGATGCTGTTGTGTACCTGGTTGACGCCTTCGACAAAGAGAGGTTCCCAGAATCTAAGAAGGAGCTCGATGCCTTGCTTTCAGATGAAGCCTTGGCAGGTGTTCCATTTCTTGTGCTAGGCAACAAGATTGACATCCCTTATGCAGCTTCAGAAGACGAGCTACGATATCATCTAGGCCTCACCAATTTCACCACGGGCAAAGGAAAGATCAACCTCACAGACTCCAACCTTCGACCCCTTGAAGTGTTCATGTGCAGCATTGTGCGCAAGATGGGGTATGGTGAAGGCTTCCATTGGCTTTCCCAATATATCAAGTAGAGAGAGTCCTTGTTCATTTTTAGTTCCCCTTTCTCTTGTCAACTAGCACTGTCTGCAGTTACATCAGAAGATATTTTTACCTTTGTTTTTGCTTTTGATGATTTTTGATTGGATTATTTGATACAACTGCAGTGATATTACATGATCAAATTTGTATCTTCAAAGATTTTTTTGGGGGAATATTCTCCTTTGAAATACTCGATTCTGTTGTAGGATGGTATGACTTGGCAGGAACTATAATAAATCTGGAAGAATGTTAGTCCATTATCTTCCCCGTTACATGTGAATGGAAGCAGGGTTTTAGTATGGTTTTACAATTAAGAATAGAGAGGAATGTGCTATTTAAATAAACAAATTTATTTTAATACACTATGTAAAAAAGTTTGTATTGTGATTTTCTCTTCTTTTTTGGGGGGGTTTAAGACTGGGTGTTTGAAAGCAATATTGGGCGGGCTCTGACTAATTTAAGATGATCTGGGAGGACATATTAAAGGAGATAAAGTTCTTTCAATGTCTATCTTTTTCATATTTAAGGTAGTGAATGGTATTATCTTCTTCTTTTTTCTAGCTTTCATCTTAAAAGTAGGTTTTTAAAAAAGGTTAACTAGTAATTTTTAAAAATAAGGCACATACTTTTGTCTCTCCCTTTCTATCATCTTGAATTAATCGATATAAGATTAAAAAAAAAAAGTATTAAAAGAACTTTTAAGTTAAAATTGTCATATAACTTTTATTTTATTTTTAAAGTTCTTATTTTAAGTTTTAATTTTAAAGTAATTTTTAAGTCATAAAATTCTGGAACAAATATAGCCTAAGACTAAAGTTGTTATCACTTAGATCAATTGGCATTGATTATGTTGTGATTTAATTGTAAGTCTTAATGTCATTAAATTTATTAAATAATATGATTAATTTTTACATTATAAATTTGAGTCTTTTTTCTTAAAAGTTATGTAGTTATACGTCTTTCTTATTTTATGACAAGTACTTTATAAGTTTTTATATTAAATCAAACCAATCTTTAATTAATTATTCAACCAAATGAGATTTTTAGCTTTCTTAATCAAGTCAATAAATACTTAAATTTCTTCCATTAATATTAAATACAAGAAAATATTTATAAACTGACATTAAAATAACATCTCATTAATTAAACTAATTTTTAAGATTTTTTAAAATTAATTATTTTAAATGTTTAAATTTTTGTATTTTAATTTATACTTTTCATCATCAGGGAAATAATTTTCTTAAAATGTTTTTTAAATTTATATTTTTTATATTTCAGATATTTATAAACATTTATAATACATAAGATACTTGCTAGTACATTATTAAATGATAGTAATGACATTGATATCAAGTCTTTATTTTTAAATATGAGAATATTTTTTATTATACTTTTTCTCCTTGTGACATGTGACTTTACTATTATTTAGTATTTATATTTATATTTTTTTAGAGAAATTAAAACTTTTATTTTACATAAATGTTTTTTTTTCAAATATCAACTTTAATTATTTAAGTGTTTCTATATTATTGTTTTTTTTATCTCAAATCACACTCACCTATGCTTTCAGATTTTTTTTAATTTTCTCTTTTTTCCTAAATTTAAGCTACTTGTTTTTTAAATTATTTATTTAAATTAATTGCGTAACTTTATTCTGTAATTTTATATTTATTAAATTTCATTTAAATGAACAAAAATACTCATATAATGTATTGAATATTTATTAGTTTCAATTATTGATGTTATGAGAGTCTTTCTAATGTTCTCTTTGAATTAAAACTGAAATAGAGAGAAAAGAGAGAAAAAAGAAATACAGAGGATAAAACTAAAAGAGAAATAGAATATAAAAGACGTAATGTTTGAATGAATAAAAACAAGAAGGAAAGAAGTGGAGAAGTATCTCTTCTCTTGTTTGAATGAGTAAAAATAAATAAACAATTGCATAAAATATTTTTTATACTAATTAGAAAATTAAATTTAACAAAAAAATTTAAACTTTTCACTATTTTTTTCTCAACATAAATTTATTTATTTATAAAATAATTTTTTTAAAATAAATATAATAAAAACATTCATAATATTTAATATTTTTAAATTAAAATTGATTTTTTTTTTTCACAAACTGATTATGAAGGTGTAGAATCATTCATTGTTTACCCTCGAAGATAAGTATTTTTAGTCCAAGATTTTTTTTTTTTTTAAGTTGTTCGACAAACGAAAACAACTTTCCAAAGTAAAATAGAAAATAAATAGAATGAAAAATTGTGAAATGTGAAAAGATTTGTTTCACAAACTGATTCCAAAGGTGTAGAATTATTCATTGTTTACACTCGAAGATAACTTTTTTAAGCCCAAGAATTTTTTTTATATTTTTTGAGTTGTTCGACAAATGAAAACAACTTTCCAACGTAACGTATTATTTTTTTGTTTTGTCACCATCGTTTGTGTGTTTGACTGTGTTATTTTATATACCTCAATTATTATTATAACAACATTCTTCCCTATTACCATGTCAAACCCAATGACGCGTATCAGCCAATCAAAATGCAATTGCTGGCACACTCTGTCAACATTCAACAATTGTTTTTTTTTTTGTGCTTTTGTCCTTAGGAGGTGAGAGATAGGGACATAATTGAGGATATTTAATGTTTGTATGATTTCCTTGTATATTTTTTGGTTTAAACTATTTTAAAAAAAAATTCATACCAGTAATTAATATCTCATTTAAAATATATTAAGTTTTGAAAATTATTTTTAAAACAAGTATTCTAAATATAAAAAAATAAAAACAGTTGAAAAATGTTCTATCATCCTCTCCTTTGATTTTGTGATCCTACTTCAAAGGTATAAGTTATATGAAATAATACTGCATATGATGAGGTATGAGCTATGTTGGTTTTGCAGAAATTTATTTATGATTTCAAAGTTTAAAAATAGTTTTTAAAAATAGAAATCAAACACTGCCTTTTTTTTTTTCAAAATAAGAGATGGATTTTAAAGAGTTAACCGAAGAGTTATGATTATTAATTAAAAAATTAATAGTTGAAATTTAAATAATTTATTATATGTATATATATAATATTTTAATTATAATTTAACTATTATTTTTTTAATTAATAACTATGTTTTTATTTTATTCTTTAAAGTAAATGTTTCACTAGAAGTCTTTAAAGAGTCAAATGGGCAGCAAGGGAAAGTACTCAACACTAGTCGAATATCATGTTTGTGATCAAAAAGAAAAATAAAAGTGGCAGAAAAATTCATATTCACCTTTATGGGCAGCAAAATGTAGTTTTATTGAAACAGAAATATTTGATTGTTTTTAAATTAAAATATTGTTCTTTTACATTATGTTGAAGTAATGATCTGTTTCAGTGTTGGCCCTGGGTCTAAGGCAGAGGGGCAACAGCCTAGGGCCCAAGGTTGAAGGGGGCTCCAAATTTTTTTTAATAATTTTTAAAAAATAATTAATTATTTTTTCAACTATTTATTTTATTAATTTTTCAAGTAGAATAATTTTTCATGTAAGCTTTTAAAACTTAATACTTTTGAATTCTTAATTTTGTAGTGTTTTAAATTTTTCATTTTGTTTATCATTCAACTATAATGAGTTATATGGTTATTTTTCGATTTTTCACATGTAGTAAAAGTTTGATGATTGTTCATTGTTGTTATAAGAACTCATTGGTTACCCTAATATATTTCTAAAGGAAGAAAAAGTATTTAGATAAGATTTAAAAAAAAAATTATGTATTTATCAAAAAAAATGTATCCTTTTATCTCTTGTACTTTATTTGGATTAGGAGTGAAATAAGGAGGAAAGAAATAAGAAGGATAAAAATAAAAGAGAAATAAAGTGAAAAGATGTGTTATTTGGATGGATAAAAATAAGAAAAGAAGTGAGAAAAAAATTTCTTCACTTGTGTTGTTTGGATAAATGGGGAAAAAAAGTAGAAAGAGATAAATAATTTATATAAAAAATATTTCTATATTAATTGAAAAAATTATGTTTTTACTCTATTATTTTTTATTAACATAAAATTATTTATTATCATTTTTAAAAAAGTTATGTTATAAATTTTTTATTATTTTTTTTAAAATCAAAACAAAAACATTTCAACGGTAGAGTTTTTAAAAAAGATTTCACATTTAAAGGAAAGTACGAGCACGAGAATTTTTAACAAAGTGCTAATGTTAATAACTTTCATATTATTTTCGACCTCCATGTTTTCTTCCATCAGAATTTGATTTAAACAAAACAAATTGTTAATATTGATTTTATCATTAGTGATTTTTCTTCTCAGAATGTTACTTTTTATGATAATTTATGTATTTTATTTTATAGGTGATAAGTAACAATTTTATGAGTTAAAAAAAAAATTGCCGATGATAAACAATAATATAAGAGTAAATTCAATGAAAATGTGATATATCTTGTTTAGATCTGTTAAAACTATGTTATTCACTTAATTTGATAAAATGTCTTATTTTTAATTAAATTGTTTATCTATTTTTTTTTATAGATGATATATTTATATTTTAAAATATGTTATATGTAAAAGGGCCTTTTCTATTATTTCGTCCCAGGGCGTATAAAATGTTAGAACTGGTCCTAATCTGTTTTAGAATGCTTGTATAAGCTAGTATATTTAGTATATAAAAAATTAAATATTATTTTATTTTTCAAAAAATTGTATAATTATTGCACATTTTAAAATGCATTTTTCAATTAAAAACAAGTCTTCTTAATAAAACACAAACAAAAATTTCTAAAATTAAAATAATATAACTTATCTAATGCATTGAAGTTTCGTATCAATACAACAAATTTACTTTTAAAATAGAAAATTTAAAATATAAATCACTTGCTTTAAAATTATTCTTTTTTAAAATTAAAATACTAAAAAATTTAAAAATAAGTATACAAATAATTGTTTAGATATAAAGTTGAGGTATATTTATTTTATAATTTTATTTTGATTCTAAGCAAATAATTATATTTTAAAATTCTCTCAAATAAAAGAATTATTATTTCAAAAAATATTAAATAACGATAAGCCAATCAACTGCAAAAACATCATTTTAGTTTTTAAAATTAATTTTATCATTTAATTTACTCTTTAATACTATAAAAAATAAATTTAATCCTTAATTTTGATAACTGTTAGTCAATCTATTCCTTAAAATTGACAATACTAGTTAATTTATTTTCTAACATTATTAAATCAATCGATTTAATCACTATATTTGACAACTATAGTTTATTTGTTTCGCAGATAATATAAAAAAGAATCTATTTTGCATTTTTATACAATTTTAGCAAAAAAAATTTAATATTAAATAAAAAATTATACAATACAAAATCTGAGACACAGGAATAAATTTTAAATCAATTAAAAACTAATAAACTTATAATTACATTGAAATTATAACTGTAATTTAAATAATAAAATCTTAGAAAAATAAATTAATATTATAATTTCATAGATATATTTCTCTAAAAACAAATATGAATTATGTGCTTTTATATGCACACACTTGGTTTGGATTAAATTTAAAATTAATTTTGAATTATAATTTAATTTAACAAAAAAGATTAATTTTTTGTTTTCAATTTATTTAATTTTTTAGTTTGTTTGTTTTTATTTTTCGATTCAATTTTTACCATTTATATTGTATTGATTTGGTTTATTAACATTCCCCTTTAGGAACTGGTTTGATTAAAATAAGGACCAAACTTAGATTTGGTACTATTTTCTAATTAGAATTAGAGTTTCATCTTGGTAATTTGCATAATTGTTTAATGCACATTTTTATGAGTTTAATGGTCATACACTGTCAGTGTAAAAAGTTTTACACTGTTATCCAATTACAAATCACCATTAATATGACTTTTAAAGTATTTATTATAAAAATCAACAAACTTACAATAAATGGTGACTTGTGACTGGATGACAATGCTTGATCATTAAACTCTATTTTTATTATGTAAATTAATGAGATAAAACTCCAATTCTGATTAAAAAACAGCACCAATAACACTTAAAATATTGTATCTAAATATTGTCGGCAATTGTAACTATAAGACTGATTTGATATTTAATTTATTCTCACGTTACCTTCCACAGTACGAACCAGTCACTACCAATACCAATATAAAAGCGCGCGCACTGCTTTTCGTTATCTCGGTGTGTCTGTTGATTCTTGTTTTTTGTTTTCATAATCCCGATCGAAAGTTTCGGAGAAAAAAGAAATGTTTCTTCTTGATTGGTTGTACGGAATTCTGGCATCGCTGGGTCTGTCCCAAAAAGAGGCTAAGATCTTGTTCCTTGGCTTAGATAATGCTGGCAAGACCACTTTGCTTCACATGCTCAGAAATGAGGTCTTTTGTTTCAACTTGCAATTCTGTTCTATGGTTCAAAATTAATTTGTTTTATTTTGCTCTCTCATTTTATTTTTTGATTTCGGTTTAGTTTTATAAGTTTAAAAAATTTACTTTATATTAATTTTGGATAACATGGCAAATGCCTATCTAATATTTATTTTTTTGCATACAATAGTTGCATTGAAATTAGAACCTATAACTTTGTGCATATTATTCTTATTCCCCACCACTAGGCCCGTTAATGCTTATCTAATATGACATCTCTTAAAGTTTGTCACATGTCACTAAATTAACCAAGTGTGGTAAACTAATGAAAAAACTAGTTTGGTCTAATATACCAAAGTGAAACGTTTTCAATTTAAGAAGAGACCAAATTAAAATAAAAAATAAGATGAAGAGCACAAGTGTATTTAACCAAATTAATTTTACTAAACTCTAAAATAAAATCTCTACTTGTATATAAATGGATTTCAATTTTCATGTATAAAGATTTTTATATTATTAATTAAATAGAAATTATCTTAAATATGATTTTTAAAATAGTTATTATAAGCTTTAACAAACTTATTTTACTTATTATTGGAGATTGAATGACAGTATAAATTATATTCTAATCAAATTCATATATATATTAGTTTATTGAAGATGACTTTGAGAAGTTGAACTTCTGCAGAGACTGGTTCAGCATCAACCCACTCAATTCCCAACTTCGGAGGAGTTGAATATTGGAAAGATTAAATTCAAAGCCTTCGATTTGGGTGGCCACCAGATTGCTCGCAGAGTCTGGAGGGACTATTATACTCAGGTTTGTTTCTGCTACATTTTTTAGTTTCGTGCTTATAAATAAATTATGTCTTTTTTTTATTATAATAATTGTGGGGTGGTGATACAGTGTATACTTAACAGTCGTTTAAGTTTTGAAGGAATATAGGAAATTTTAAGCTGAATTTTTTTATTGGTTTAATCCGTAATGTGAAATGTACGTTATCTATTTCTTTTATCTCAAGTTTATTGATTCTTCTTTGAATAATATAGCTGTGTGACTAATTTCATGATGAGAGGATAAATTTGGATGAACAATTGAAACTACAATTTACGTTGCAAAACCTGTGTCATCTTCGAACCTAGTCTTGTATGACGGGAAAATGTTTTCTCTTTTTCCCGTAATAGGTCAAATTTTTTATTTTCAATTTTTACATAATAAAAGTTCGAGCAACTTGAATTTCTTCGAAAGTATGTAATTAGGTGGAAGATTCGAGAAGAAAACCATGCTTTTAGCTTTTGTCATTACACACGATGACCAAGAGAGTATTTTCTGGTAGTAAGGAATAAACTGATTTTCGGTCGTTTGTTTAATGGTTTATATATACTCTTTATGTTTTTTTTTCCCAAATGATTTATAGAATGAACTAAATATGTAATTAGTCTCAATTAATTATCAGAATTTTTTAGGCCTAATTTGTGCAAAAATTCTTAGGTACTCTGAGAATGACAGTCTAATACCCTGGTTGAGATTTTATCTAAATTTTATTATATAATATTTTAAGTTTAATTCAACAACTAATATAGTGATGGTCATGGTTATACAACATACACGATACACATATTATGCTTTTAGTGAATTGAATGTTGTCTTCTGATACTATACATACGAATTTCTCCTAATTTGCACTTTGATGCTTTTAGCATAATTGAATTGAATGTTGCATCATACAGGTTGATGCAGTAGTCTACTTGGTTGATGCATATGATAAGGAGAGACTCCCAGAATCAAAAAAGGAGCTGGATGCTCTTCTTTCTGATGACTCATTGGCGAATGTACCTTTTCTTGTACTAGGAAACAAGATCGACATACTTTATGCTGCATCAGAGGAGGAGTTAAGGTATCATATGGGCCTCACTAACTTCACCACAGGGAAAGGCAAGGTCAATCTTAAGGACTCCAATATTCGCCCTCTAGAGGTGTTCATGTGCAGTATTGTCCGCAAGATGGGGTATGGTGAAGGCTTTAAGTGGCTCTCTCAGTACATCAAATAGGAACATAGTGTGCTCCTACATCTTGATTGTGATCATGCCCATGCAATCTCAACAGTGAGGCTTTGTTGTCTAAAGACGTTGCTACACATGTAACTTGGAAACTTCTGTGGTGGTTTTAATTTTTTACTTTGTTATGAGTCTTGCTTGTTTCAAATATTTTTTTACTTTGCAGTCTAGATTGGTTACTAAAATGGCATAACTTATGAAATATAGTCTCAATGTCAATGCATATATATAGAGAGGTATTGATTAAATTATTGTTATTGTTAGTTATTACTTTGGCCATTTGATCTATCGAATCATTCTTTAATTTTGATATTAAAACTTATTACTTACATTAGTTTGTTCTTTAGTCCTCACATTTTCACCTCAGATGTAGAGTGTGGACCACGGATGGGATATACGGTCTTCTACCTTAAGGATTATTCTACGATTATTTTAAATCATATTTTTTAAACACCTTCAAATTAGTTTTTCATTATCAAATAAAAAGGCATTAAATATTTTTTATTAAGAGCTTATAACAGAACTCTTTATACAATAATTAATCACAATCTCAAATTTAATCCACAATTTTAGATACGTTGGAAAATTTTATTAACTATTAATAGCGAAGTGATACGAAGGAAACTAATCCAAATCCGACAGAGACACATACAAGCCCGCATAAGGTAGGATCAGTTGGGTATGCCCATGTAGATTCTAGAAGCCAGCATTTTGCTGGACTGATAATAATAGTTTATTTATCGGGTATTACTTTTTGCACCGTTATTTTACTTATACATTTTCCTTTGTATTTTTTTTTCCTTAACTATACTCTTTCCTGGAAATTATTTTTTGAAATTTATTTTTGATAATTGTTACATGCTACGAAATTTAGTTTCCAGACTATATTAAATACACTCCGCAACTAAATTCTGGAATTTATTTTTGGGAAACTTTAGCAATTTAGTTTCAGAAAAAATGTTAGTTGTGTTTTGGGGACTAAATTCTGAAATATACTTTTTAAATGTTTTTATATTCTAGAATTTATTAGATTGAATTTTGGAAATCTATCCTCTATATATATAAATTGGAATAGCTATTTTGAACAAGAGTTTTTTTAGCTGTTATTCGTCAATGAGAGCATTTTTAAGGATTTTTTTTTAATTTTCTATTTTTTTTCAATCTATCATTTTTAATATCTTTAGTTCTAAATTGAATTTCAATATTTTTTTAAAAAATTATCAATAATTAAAAACTAACATTGTATTATAATAATTATTTATTATAAATTTAAACATATATCTATATGTTCAAAAATATTCATTTATTGAAAATTTTAATTATAATATAATTTATATATTTATAAGTATTTATTTATTATAAATTTAAATTATATAAAATAAATATTTATTATGTGCAATGCACATGTTAAAATATTAGTTTAAAAATATTTAAATACTTCAAGAATTATAGTAATAGTTCAAAAATTGTAATTATATTGCCCACAGAATAATATTGAAAAAAAAAGTCAATACAAATATCAAGTCAATACAAATAGTTTAATGCTGAAAAAAGTCAATACAAATATCGAATCCTAGAACACATTAATATTAAAAAAATAACCAAGTGGAAGAAGTGGTCATCCTTCTCCTTTGATATCTAAAACCCTCCTCACTCCCACTATACGCTATGTGCAATGCCTTTCGTGTCAAATTCCAAGTGTAAGTGTCTTCGATGGCCATCCTCCTATCAAGGATTGACTATAATATATGAACTATCCTCTCAACTTTGCCTATAAATAACAATAAATCATATTATGTACAACTAACTTATGGTGTGTTTGGATTTGCATTTATGTTGGACGTTTCGCAATAAGCTCATTAAGAAAACGCAAAAGCTAGACCTAAATGCTTCACCTTTGATGCACATTAAATGCTCGTGACACCCAACCAAACATATATTTAGACAATATATAAACCCAAGTCTTGATGCAAATAAACTTATCACTGAAGGATGAGTGTCATCTGACATCCTAACAGGCTCAGGTTCTGACATCTTAATAGGCTAATTCGTTAGCACCCTAGGAGGGTTCACTCTCATTGATGGTATGATGTAAGGGTGAGAAATCCTAAGAAGATTACTTTTCGGAACATAATGTCACTATTTTGGAAATTAGTTTCAAGAATGTACCAAATATATTATGGAAACTAATTTCCAAAATAGTAAATAACCCAAAAAAAATTCAAATTTTAGTTTTCAAAATGTATTTAATACATTATGAAAACTAATTTTTAGAAAGAACCTTGAGAGTTAAAAAAAAAACAGCCAAATGTGAAGAAGAGCAAAATGAATGGAAGAAGAAAATGTGTCTATGTTAGGAAGGGGAGAAGAAGATTAAAGGAAGATGAGTGTTTGCCGGAAAAAGAAAGTGAAGGAGATAGTCTTCTTCTTTTCGAAATGGGAAACATTTTAAGGGGAGAAAAAGAAGATGAGTCTTTAAGGGTATTTTGGGGGCAAATTGAAAAAAAAGGGGAAGGGGGTTATATAAATAAAAGGGGTTGCAAAATTAAAACCCTTCTTTTTTTCTTTTTTTCCTCTCATTTTTTTAAAAGCGTGTAACTTTGCAGTAATCGAGTAAAAAACTTATATTGCATGTGAACTATTTTTTTTCTTTATTCGAATTAAAGTGCCTTAAAATTTTGTTCACAAGAATTACATAATTTGCCTCACGAACTAGGACATATAGTAGCCGTTTTCAAGCGTTTCCAAGGCTCAAGATACAGTTCTTTACAACCTTTTTTTATCTGATAATAAAGAGAACCATAGTTCAAATCCTTAATTAGCAGCATTTTCATGTGCAAGTTCCTTGCAGAGACAAGTGTTACTAGTATCTTTGTTGGAGATTACGATATAAACATGATTGGTTAAGTATTTTGTAAACGATTTGGAAAGAAGACATGAAAGCTATGTGCAAACATGAGTTTATTGCATTGAGTGATCTTCTATCTATATAGGGGAGATTCAATATAAACAACAACATTGATCACATTTACATTATACACTCGTGTTCCACAAGGAATTCTATTTCTACACACCACTTTTTCAACTTTTATAAATATTAGAGTACAATCATTAAGATTCTAACATACACAGCTATTTCTTTTGTTGTATTAAAACTTTGTATATTAAATATTATAATGTTAATATTTTGCTTGAAAAATAATATAAATAAATAAATAAACAATCAAAATATTAAAAAGTATTTTCAGATTAAGTGAAAGAATTGAAAAAAAGAATATTTTTTTATAAATATAAAAAATATAGATTTTTTTTCTTCAACTTGATTTTATACCATTATTTAAAATTCTATATATTAAAAATATGGTTTGGACATATTTTTTCTTGAAATGGTATTTTCTTAGTTAATTTTTTAATTTTTTTTAGTCAATAGATTTTTTTAATCTTTAAAAAGAGCTTAAAAAACTAAAAATACATTTTTTTGTTAAATATAAGGATTAAGAAAAACATAAAAATATACTAGTTTTAAAAAACATAGTGTGCAAAAAACATATTCAATCCTTAAAAAATTATAATATTAACATTTTATATTTAATAATGCACGTATACTAATAGTCAAATTTAGAGGTGAGTATACAGGCCAGCTTGCCCGTTTAGGTTCAGTCTGCAAAGGCCCACAACTTAGACGGTCTAGGCTAGCCCGGACCATAACATAAATGGGCCAAATTTTATAGGCCTGCGTCCACACCGCATAACTCGCAGGCTAACGAGCTAATTTGCGGCCCGCAAATAAAAAACTAATAAATAAATAAATAAATGTGAAAAAAAATAAAAATAGAAATAAATAACAAACAAATTTAAATTAAACATAATCATCAACCCAACTATTTAAGTATCAAACATTTTTTAGTTGATTAACCAAATACACCAACCAAATATGAAATTAAAAGTCTTACAAATTAAATATCTAAAGTGCAAATTTCACACACACATAATACTAAATAAGAAGTACATTATCAAATATTTAAAATACATGATTATCAAATATCTTCAATAACTATGTTTGACTTCATCTTTAATGTAGTTGGCTCCTCAATTTTATTTTAAAAAAAATAGTTAGTAAAAGCCCGCAGCCAACCTGCAAGCCCGCAGGTAAAATCATTTAAATCGCAGGCTAAATGGACTGAGCTAAAAAGCCCGCATTCTTAAATGGGCTAATATTTTAGGCCTGTAACTCGCAAGGGCTACGAGCTAAATGGGTGACCGGCGAGCCTTGGCCATATGCCCAACTCTGAGTCAAATAGATACATGCTCACACACACATGAGCAAAAATCAAATAAGTCTAAGAGTAACTCATAAAAATTTTTGTTCAACTTTGTATATATTGAATTTCAATAACTAAACTATTAAATTAAAAGTTCTAATTGAATATATTAAGTCTATAAGTTTTTATACATTTTTAAAAATAATTAATAATTCATTAAATAAATTCAATTTAAGGTATAATATACTTTTTTAAAGTATAAATAAATATCAACTATAAAACTACATAACTACAAAAGTGCAATTTATCTAAGCTTTGATATGCATAATCATCAAGATAATATTAAGATATTTAACAGTTGAATTATTAATTAATATATATACAAAGTTATTAAACAATGTAATTCTATCAAGGAATACTTCGATCTCTACTAACCCATTGGAATAGGCTAACTGATGTAGGTTCGAATAATACACATGAGATTTTAAGTTCCAATTTTGTTGTCACCATTTTACTAAAAAACAAAAACAAAAAACAAAAAAAAACTTGATCTCTAATATATATGTGATATTATGTTAAAATCTTATACTAAAAATGAAATAACTAAGTTCAATAATCTAAGTTTGTCAATAAAATTTCTTACTCACCTCGTACTACGTACGGGCAATAATACTAGAGCTAAACATCAATCATCATACAGTGGACTCGTAATCATTACATAGAAGAGTTCTGACAACATTTACGTCTATCCAAATCTAAGAAGGCTTGTTATTTAAGTTACAAACTTGATCTTGCATCATAAGCATCCACCATAGAGAGCTTAATTACACACAGACAACCCATTCAAGACATTAAAGCAATATGAAAGGGTCATGGGTTCATATCTACACTAGGGAATTTACAAGATCTACGTGCTATACAAAAGAAGACACCAAGCTATCACTATTTTGTTACAGGACTTGGCTATAGCCCAATTATGGTGAACCTTATTTTGGGAAGACACCAAGCTATGTCTTGGGTGGCATGTCAACTTCAGAATTGAGGAATTCTTCTAATTCCAGTTCCAGCTGCACAAAGCAGTTCAACAAAGTAAACAAACAGGTGAAATAAAATAAAATCAAAACATGACAACAACAACACTTGCATATGTTAGTCACCTTTGTTTGATTATGAGCCAGCTTCATCCTTCTATATTCTTCTTGTGCTTTCTTAGAACGGAACATGGCCTGCACGCGTACGACAGACCTCTCGACACGTTCTTCGGCTTGTTTCCGGCCAGTTCGGAAGAAGTCCTCCTCTGCAACACTTTCCTGCTCCTCATCTGGGGCAGGATTAACCTGGAGACCGCGGAAGCCTTTTCTCTTTAAAAGCCAACGCAGGATCACTTTCTCAAGCACCCCAACAGACCATATGATTTTCCGATATTGCTTCCGCACTTTAAAGCCCCTGAAAGCAGCCTGCATTGAAAACATATGCCATTAATCTTTTCCAGGGTGTAAATTGTATTTACCCACTCAAGCTGTTGGTCTTAATTAAACTTTAGAAAGTAAAGAGAGGATTAATCTCCTGCAAATACATTCTCAGTGCAGTGGTCCTCCTATGAGCCAGGAAAAAACAAAATGAAACAAAAAACAAATTCACACACACACACACACACAAATGATAGATAGATAGATAAATTAACCCCCCACCCAACAACCAAAGAAAATTACATTTCCAAGTGTCTCTGTTGTTATCTACACTGCACTTTCACTGATCTCTGCCAAGGCTATGATTAGATGGGAAAGTAGGTCCATTCCTAGATTCAAAATTCAAGTGGTATTATACTACACCAACATGCTCTTTTATGTATAAACCCTATTTCAGATTATGATTTAAGGGTAACCTTTCTTTGCCGGTCATTTCGCTAGCTTTTTCTCAAACTGGTAAAAATTAATTAAAGTCAACAAAAGAAACAGTTGACTTGTCAAGTTCAAATGTGTGGTCACTAAAAGTTCTTAGATGAGCATGAATGTCCTCATAACTTGTGGAACAGGACACATTAGGATATGTGCCAATTGACATGAATCCACAGTCAATCCATCCAAAAATAAGAATTGCCTAGAACAAATAACATCAATTTTCATTATGACATTTTTACTCAGGACAATCAACAATAACAGACAGGAAGAGTAGCTCTTACTTGAATTTTAATAGCCTGACGCCGTATGTTCAGAAATTCTCTACGGTACTTCCATGTACGGAATCTATGCTGAATCCGAGCAGCAGCTGCCATCCTTTTCCTTGTCTCATAGTTGCGAAAGGCATGTTGAATCCTCATTGCTGCTACTATTTGACGGGCTTCATCCTCTGGGCTGAGAATCGCCATAGATCGTAATTTTAGCGAATGCTCCCTAAATGCAACTTGAATGCGTGCTGCTGCCTCAGCAGCTGTACGGTAAGCTGCCAACGTCTCCTTTAGGTACAGTTGGTCCTCAGTAAGGTTCTCAGAATTTACTGGATCAGTTGAGCTAGTCTCCAGTGAGCCACTGATATTTCCAGCTAAGCTCATGTCATTGAACTGCTCAACCAGAGACTTCTCAGAAAGGTAAGCAGCTAAGCCATCACATCCCTTCATATAAGCAAGATCAGCAGCAGTACATCCACCGGGATTTTCTGCAGTAGGATCTGTGACCAAGTTTGGCTTTGCCCCATAAGACAACAGAGTTGCAACCATTTTCTCCCTGCAGGCACAAATTTAAAATTTTAAATCAAATAAACAATGAAAAGTTTGTTAATGCTCAGTAATGGATTAAAAGGCAAAAAAAAAAGCATACAAAAAAGTATTATTATATGGAAACTGAAAAGGTCATATAGTGCCTAATTTCATGATAAGATCATATAGATTATGTTGTGTCTGTTTATCTTTACAGTGAAGGGAAACTGAAAGAATTTGAACAGTGAAGCTAAGTCGGAAAATGATTTTTAGGTCAATGTGGTTGTAGCAAGGCTAATTGTTCAGACAAGTGGGGTATCCATGTATCATACATTCCATAATATGCTGCCCAATGAAGAGCTGTCCATCCAAATTTGTCACGGAAATCCAGCGACAAGCCTGACCAAGAAAATAAGGAAATTGCCCAGTTATATCCCAACATTGCACACAAATGAATTACACCTTGGCCTTGCGCATCATATTCAGTAATCTTGCTGCCAAAGACAATTCGTTCCAAAAGCCATTCCTTTAATTTGGTTTTCAAAGCAATTTCAAACAAGGCATCTTTTGCTTGTGAAAATGGAGTAGTTTTGTCTTCAATTGACTTCATCAAGTATTGCCAACTTTTGGAGATAAATGATGTTTTGGACGAAAATCTTCTAGCCTCTTTCAGTGCATTAGGCGATACTTTACTTGAGAAAATGTTAAGGCTCTTTTCTGCAGCAAAGAGCAAATGAGCAAGCCTCGTCTGAAGTCGAAACTCATTCCAGTTGAATTTCTCCTCCATTGAAGCAGTGGGATCATGCAAAATAGGAGTACGATACTCAAAATTAACAACTTGGCTAATAGGCTTATGGCCATCAAAGCTCAAATAGAGATTCACAAACCCAGGAGAATGGGGTGATACCCAGCACCGGTAAACTCCAACCTGAACAATTTCTACAGGAACACTTACATCACCACAGACACACAGTAGGCTGGACTTTGCAAGGTGTAGATAGTTATTATGAAAATATCCAGTTACCAAGACCTGCAAGAAGTAAAGAGACAAGAAATGTTAACTTATAATTGCAAAAAAAAATGGTAGCAAACATACAAATTGATCATGCTTGTAGCCAGAGTGCTAATGGTGCCTACTGAAAATGCTTTTTTTTTTTTTTTAACTTCGAAAAATAATTGACAGTGTGTGCTCCTCATGGAGTTTTAGGTTTCACAGTTTAAAGCTTTGGAACTCCACAGGCAGAACCACAGCCTTACTATATTGTCCAAGACTGAATGAAAATGCTGAGAAAGCAACTAAGAAACTAAATATTACACTTGGTGAAAAAGAAGGATACAATTATAACAGAAAATAATTACTAGCAATTAGACATATGAGAAGCATAAGGAAACCTTTGTTTTCTCTGTGGAAGATGCCCATGCAGGGGACACCTCAGTGAGAGTAAATACTTGTTCTGGCAGAGAAGATTGCTGATTATCTGCCACCAGCGACAAATATGGTTCATGAACAGATGGAGAAATTGATGCTTCAAGAGCTGACTCATCTATGGAACATGGTGTACCTGATATGATGTTGTTCATCCACATTCCAAAGTTGTCCTGACTTTGCAAGCCTTCATTGACCAAAGTGCCTAAGGTGTCAACACCACCCAGAGATATAGCACTATCTTTCAGAAGATTAACACTTTCTGGGAAACTGTAAGGAACACTATTGATCTCAGAAACGGGAAAAGAAGGAATTTCTGCTGAAGGATTACTGGATACCTGGTAACAGAAGCCCTATACAGGTTACAACAGCAGCTATCACAAAGCAAGTACACTAGAAGAAAGGCAGGAAGAAGAGGGAGAAGGAAGCAGAAAAAAATGATAATATATTTAAGCGATACACAATTTTATCTATATAAACAATAAACTCATGTTTTGTCTATTGATAAGACAGTTTTTACCAGTCAATTTAAGTAGATATATAAAATATATTTATATTGTGCTTAAGTAAGTGTAAAGATATATTATACACCAAGTTCCTTGGACCTTAGTAAATGGGAACAACCGAGTTAAGTCTTAGCCCAAGAGAACAGCATGAAAATAAGTAAAAAGTGCAAAATATAAAAACACAACCATGTTTTCAAGATCATTTCAGGGCCTCTGCTTATAAATGACTGGCTTTTGATATATGACTCCTGGTGGTTTTTAAAAATAATAGAAGAAACGAAAAACAGTTTTTAACTTCCTATGATCAACAAAAGAACTATAATTTCAATAGCTAGACAAGACACGTGCAATGCTAGATGCTAAATGCTTGAGCATCTACTAAACCTTTTGTCAAATAAATTATATAAAGCTGCCTCTTTTGACAGTATTACATATACTTTAAAAAGGACTAGAATGCCTGAAATTTTTTGGCTGTGTGCAGCTTGCTCTTTGGTATGTCTGATTGGAACAGAATGCCTGAATTTTACCCCTAGATTTGCTTTGAATAGGTTGGTGTTATTGGCCTTTCTTTGTCATGGTGCTCAAGGATGTTTCAAGTGAGTTTCCATTTCCAATACACAAAGATTGGTTGGCCTTGCTGCATTCTTTAATCTTTCTTTTTCCTTTCTTTTCATTTCAATTAATATCTTACCATCCCCATTAGTTGTGCTTTACTTCTTTTCTCTCCTCTTAAATTTCTTTTTCTATCTATGAAAATTCAAAGGACTAATGGTCCCATAAAACCTTCCACAAAACATAAATGAAAAAGCACAACACAGCTTAATAAAGAACACAAATGAAAGATAGACAGTATCATCTTACATTGCCAAAGCTTCCACTCAGTAAACTTTGATTTTGTTGATATGAACATGGAACATTGCCTGCCAAAAGTAAATTTAACATATAAAATAATAAGGTTCTTTCCCAACAAGCAATTGGTTCTGTTAAAGCACAGACAATTACCTCCATTAGATGTAGTAGAAGTGTTGACATTAGAAACCACTAGGTCATCCCATTCAAGTGTATTAATCTCATGAAGCCTCTGCTCATGACTTTTGACTGTCAAATTGTCATTAAGCTCTGTTTATTTCCAAAAAAGAAAAAAGGGATGAGGATATATATACCTAGTCAAGGAAAGAAAGCAACAGTATGTATGACAGCAAAAGTAGTAACCATATACAAGATCATTAGATCATAACCAATTAATAGAAAGGCTCTTATTTATGGTTCCCTTTGGAAAGATGGGCATAAGACAAAAATAGTGGGAGTGGGAGGAATTAAAACTTGCAATGTATAAAGACATGCACGTTGCACATATTCTTTTATCTTAAGTTCTTAACTAATTATCCTGCTTCTTATTTTTTTTTCCCTAACAAACACCTTACATCTTCTTAATATAAGATCCCAATATTACAAAGAAATGTAATAAGGCTTTCATATTGATAGCCTCGAGAATATAACTTGTAAGAACATAGACTGAAATCATCTAAAAGTTATTTCTCACCAACAGCGTAAGCACTGTTCGTCCCAGAATCTAAGTCTTCTGATAGAACCCAAGATGCAGCTGGATCAGAGACAGAACTTGAATTTGAATTTACAGGTGTAACAGGAGAACCTTGCAATTGCGGCTGTATCATAAACCACCACCTAACAGAGGTTAGAAAGCTAAATTTTATTCAATAACTAGTTCAAATGGTAAAGCATAAATGGCACATATCCAACACTGGGAGTCAGAGATAGGCTCCTGACTCCTCTAAAGTGAGTAGGGGTATATCCACCCTTGATTTAATTTAAATTAGAGTGTCATTTTAACTCACTAAAATTTAAGGGTGGATACACCCTTTGCTTTAGACACAAATTCACTTTAGAGGAGCTTTTTCTTGGCTTGAGATACCTTTAAATATATGCATTGACAAACAGCACCACACAATATACTTTATAAACACCCACCCACACACCCCCCCTCCCCAAAAAAAAAAAGCAAAAAAAATAAAGAACCAGTGTAGTTCATGCAGAGAATAAATGAAATTTCCAACCAGACCAATTTAAAAACATGGTTGGTATGAGACATTATTCTTATAGACAATTTTTGTGCATCCAGACATACTCAAATGATCAGGCCCACTTGATGTGGGGTCTGATACCAACTTGAAACAGAGACAAGGAACAAATTTTTGACCTGAAAAACTTGTTTAGGAGAGAGTCTCCCAGCCCTATCATATATATAGAAATAGAAATTTTATACAAAGAGGTTTCCCATAACTAGGAAACGAATATTACAAGGTCTACAAGATATTCAGCCTAACTACCATAATTATGTATAGCTAATAAAAGGAAATAATTACAAAGAAATCAATCAAATATTCTAACACAATCAGCCTATATCTCATAAAATTTCAATAATCTTATCACAATTTCAACAATACAATCTTATCATAATCTCTACAATGATCTAAAAATATATGGTTTTCCTATTAGGCAAAGCAACATGCACATAGCAAACCTTAGTCATTATTTGGACGCGAAGGTAAATTTTGTAGAAGAATAAGGAAGAAAGAAAATGATTAACACAACCTCTTGTGTTTCACGATAATGAACAAGGACTATGTGTTCCAAACTCCTGAAAAGAACATCATAACAATTGTAAGTCACATTGCATTACTATTTGCAAACTTCTTTTTATTCTATGTTTAACAAAAAATGCAAGAAATACATAACCCCTGTTACTAACTCATAGTTCACAAATACAGACAGGTATGATATATTGGAATTGGGATCCTAAAGTCAAGCGAAACATACTTATCAAGCAACCAATAACATCTACGAACAAAGGTTGGGTTATCTTGGCCATGTGCATAATATACGTGGATCCTTTCTTCATTGCCAACCTGATTGATGAGGAAAAAAAGAATGAACAAAAGGAATGTAAAAAATCAGACAATGCATTATACGTGGATCCTTGCTTCATTAGTGACTCAATCAAACATTAGAATCACATAACAAAAACTGTAGGAAGAGAATTTGATCATAGAAAATATACAGTGTAATATGGTGACAAGATTAAAGAGAAACATAATTATTCCTCAAATGTCTCCTAGAAAGAATGATAAAATATAACTAAATATTTTACAACTGTAGATGTACAACGCATAGAGAATGTGTGATATAAATCTAGCAGTACCCAATTGGTTAATTAATACTCCTAAATCTAACAGAAATGATGTCTAAATCTAGTGAATGTCAAAACTCCTAAGTCCCAACAACAAATTACCACTCATGGCTCATGGAAGAAAGCACATTGATTCGAAGATGGTGTCAATATTAATAAAAATGGTAAAATGCACAAGTGAGCTTTAGAAAGCTCCCAGTGTTTAAATATTTAACCCATTTTAGTATCAAGGTGGCAGGTCGTTCAAACCTATGATCTCATGAAAACTATCCAAACCTCTGACCACTAACCCAATTCTAGTGACTTATTTAAAAATTTAACCTAAATATTCATGAGGCTACTACATATACTCCATCATATTCATGTCACAATATTTTATTCCCTTCACAGTCCATAATAATAGAAAAAGAGAAGTATTTGATCACTTTTATATTATAATAACTATACTCATTATCATCGACATGATAAATTATCCCCTCTAGATATAAGAGACAACAACCACCCAGCCATATACATTTGGTGTAGTTTGCTATGGGTTTGTTTGACAAATCTAGTAAATAAGCTAGTTAAAAGCTGATAAGCAAGCTGATTGAATTAAAAGTGTTTGGTAAAACTAGCTATTGAACTAGCTAATAAGTATAAAATGACAGTTAATTACTGGGCCATAACTTGAAATTTGGTAACTATGTAAATTTTAAAATAATTATCACATTCCATATTTTAATTTATTTCAAATAATTTATCATCTTAAAAATTTGGATAATAATTTTTTTAATTTTATTTTCATTTTTAAATATTTTCTATTAAATGAAATGAGATAACATAAATGAATTTATATTATAATTTTGATGATTTTATATTATATAGAAATGATATTTAACGAGAGTGAAGGGTTTCTGAAAATAAGAAAGGTAAAGAAAGAATTCTAATAAGATGGTGAGGGTAAAAAAAAAAAAAAGCTTGGAGATTAAGCTCAAACACTATATAGCGTAGTGTTTCAAAAAATGCTACAAGCTATTGACATAAGCTCATTTACCAAACAATTCTACTTTGGTCAAACAAGCTTTTAAGCTGGTCAAACAAGCTTTTAAGCTGGTCAAATAAACTAGAAGCTAGCTTATGTTGCCAAACACACTCGTACATTGATCAATTGATGCCATTGGCCACTCTAAAAAACCAAAGATTCAGTAAAACTATTTAGATAGTCCAATCAAACAGGATCAAGGAAGGCATAACAAAACACCAAAGACTATTAAAAAAGACCAATTTTACTATAGTAGGCGAAACCATTAAAAAGACCAAATTCAATATAGGAGAAACCATTAAAACCCCCTGGATACATGTTCAAGAAACTATATTCAATGGGGTACTTGCTAACACAAAACTTCAAATAAACACACCCATGAAAATGAAAATCCTCACTTTTAAGTGTTCATGGGCTTCTTTGACAGTTTTCCCATCACTTTTCTTTTTCCAATTGTGCCCATCTTTTCTGAAGTTCCGAAGCATCTTGCGGTCAAATAGTACAATAGTACCACCTGTTTTACAAACAAAATTATAATATAACATTAGCACTAATGATTGAAATCCTGTTGGACATCATATAATTCACAATACTGCAAACACTTTGTTAGTTAGGTGCAAAAATACTACTTTAATTAAAATTCCATTTAATAGATCTATGAAGGAAGAATGCCAGAAATCAATCACAGAGGTTTTATACTGCTTTATATTCATAACATATACACTTGAATAATGCATAAATTTGTGTATAAAACTTTTTCTTCTTTTACGTATTTTGCTTTTTGTTAAGATATGCTTCAACAAGAACTGAAGGATGTACATGTTTACAATATTTATAACACTGTCTACAAAACATGAAATGCTCAGGAGCAAGAAAATCAAAATGTTTCATGGAATTTAAGAAATAGAAGTTGAAAGGGCCAAGAACAAAAATGATGAGAAACAATCTATATGACAATGCATATTTAATTTACAAACATCAAGTTGCTGTTAATAGCAGCATAAGATTACTTTTGGGCAAACGCACTGGCTTGGCATTGATCTTGAAATATTTGTGATTACAGAGTATGGCATGAATCTCATTGGGACGAAGCCATCTGCTTTTTGCTTCCTCCATAGTGTTACTAACGTCCAGATCTGGGCTACATATAAGAAATTACTTCAGAAAAACAAATCAACAGAGATGATTAATATGCTTTGAAAATTAACCACGCAATAGGTAGTAGTGATAATATTTCCACTGGGAAGCAAACATCAAAGAAATACATAGCAAATATATATTTTGTCAGATTCCTATAAAGCCCATCTTGAAAAGTACAACTTTCTATACCATATTGAACCAAAACTTAAAGCCATGCTTTCACATCTAGAGATTTTAATCTTTTACTTCCTTTAATTAGTTCACATCCTAACAAAAGCAAATATTGATATGCAAGTTTGACATCTCAGCTGGTTTACTGAGTCTTGGGACCAATCCTTGAAAAGTCATGAACCTTCTAGCTGTATGTTGCAAGATCTTGTTCAAACATGTTGTAGAATTCACAAATTAATATATTCTGCAGTCACAAGTCACAACTGTCTAAGATACTAACAAATAACAATTCCTAGATCTTAGACATGTTACCTTAATACAAGAAACAATTCGACTTGTTGTCATAGCAAACACAATACATAGAATTTTTTATTAACAATATTTCAGAGAATTTCAGTTCAGTTGAAGTCAGTACTAGTGAGTACTGTATTTCAAACTTAAGTAAAAAGAATGTTGCAGTATTTAAGCCATGTTTGGATAAACTTCTTCATAAGTACTTATAGAAGAAGAAAATAAGAAGGTAAATGAATTGAACTTCTTTCATAAGTCAAAATCAACTTATACACATCAACTTTTAGACAAGTTAGATGAAAGAGCTTTTATAAAAGTTAAGAGCATAAGTTAATTTTAACTTGTGGAAAAAACTCAATTCATATTACCTTCTTATTTTCTACTCCTATTAGTGCTAACTTATGAAGAAGTTTATCCAACCAGACCTAAGTCTGTTGACAAACAAGGAAAAGTGGTTTCTAATATAAGGAAACAACACAAAAAATTGGGGAGTTGTCATGGTACCCTGCTCTCTTAACCTTAGTACCAATACCCTTAATTTAAGTTCTCAAAGAATGATTTCTTGTTGGTTCTCCCAAAAACGTTTGAACTTCATCAAGTTCAAACAACCAAAACCAGAACAATCTCCAAAACCGCATATTCCCTTGTTTTCTTCCAGAAACACGAGAAGTTCACCCTTGATCCAGGAGAAACAATCCACAACCACCCCCCCCCCCCAGAAAAAGAAAAAAAAAAACTAGGATAGAGGGATAAAGAGAACAAGAGGGAAATGCTCAAAATTGAAGCTTAATGAAACTTGAGGTTCAACCAAATATGAGCAGAATCCATACAGAGAGATAAGAGGGGAAGAATGCATGTACCCTGCAACGTGTGAAACCCATGTATCTCTGAACCCACAAGCTGCCCCGTTAAGTTGTGTGCCATCTCAACAAAAGAAACCTACGACAAATTTTGCCCCCCAACACCTTCTTCTCTCACAACAAAACCAACAATTGCATCACCGACAACCTTAACGAACACAAGAAGCAGTCAGCAAACACATGATCAGACAAAAGAGAACAACAAGCGTAGACACATAATATAGAATCCCAAGTAGTGAACACTAAACCCAAATGGTCAAAAGGGCAGAGAGAAAAGACAGAAAAGGTGAGAATTTTACCGCATTCGGATAGGGGTCGGTTGGAATAGAAAGAGAAACGGTAGTCGGAGCTGAATAATGACACTCTGGTCTCCTCTGATCCTCTTTTATTTTTATTTTATTTTATATATATCTAATATTTTAACTTGTGCAATATACTAGATAAATATTTATTTTATATAATCATAATCTATAATAAATAAATAATTTTGAATATATAAATTATATTATAATTAAAGTTTGTAATAAATAAATATTTTTAAATATATAAATTATATTTTAAATTAATGATAAATAATTTTTATTATGATACAAAGTTATTTTTAATTATTAATAAATTCTTTTAAAAATATTAAAATTTATTTTAGACTTAAAAATAAAAAAGATAGATCTAAAAGATAAGAGATTGAGAAAAAATTTAAAAAACACTTTCATCGAAAAAAATAACTAAAAACATTCTTATTAAAAATAACTCCTTAAAAATGTTTCGTTAAATAGTTATTTTATTTTATATATAAAGAAGATTTCTTTTTTTATTTTCTAATTTCTTTTTTTTTTCGAGTTATTTTCTTTTTTTAATGAAAAGTATTCCCGACGTCTAAAGTTCTATCTTTCGCTTCTCTTGGGATATGTTTGTTTTAATAAAGAGAGTGAAAAAAAAAAATGAAAATATTTTTTTAAGTTGTTTAAAAAAAAAATAATTAGTTAATTATGTAAAGTAAAACATGAGTAAAATAACATAAATATTTTAAATAAAAAATGAGATGTCAAAAATAGTTGTCTTTTGTATTAAAAATAATCTATTCCCTTTTTCTTTCTTCCAATTTTGGAGGGAACATCAAATTGTGGTGGGACTTGCTACATTCACTCTTTTCTTTATTTTATTTTTTTTACCAGATAAAAGAAGGATAGGAATTCTCAATTTTTCTCTCCTTTCTCAATTCGCCTTCTCTCTTCCATTGTACAAAATGAACCATTAGTTAGAAATATCAAATATATGTATAGTTTAATTTTTATATGTTTTTTAGTATAAAGATTTTTATATTATAAAGATTAAATTAAATTATTAGTTTTCCTATTTTTCTCAATTTGTAATTTTTGTCTCTTTATTTTTTAAAGACATTTAGCCTCTCTATTTTTAAAAATTTACAATTTTGGTCCCTTATTTTTTAGAAACATTTAGTCCCCTTATTTTTTAAAATTTACAAGTTTAGTCTCGTCGTCAAATCTCTTACATTGACCATTAGTAATTCAACTTTAACTTTAACGTATCAACATTAACTCTAATGTTGACTCTAACTATGACACGTCATTTAAGTACTGACAGATCAGACTCAACGTTAAACCATTAATGATTAACATGAGAGATTTGATGACAAGAAAAAAATTGTAGATTTTTAAAAATAAAAAAACTAAATGTCTCTAAAAAAATACGAGAACAAAGAAAAATAGAGAGACCAAAAATACAATTTAACCTATTATAAATTAATTGAAAATCATATTAAATATGAATTTTAAGATAATTATTGTAAAAATTAAGACAATTTATAATTAAATTTTACAATAGAAAATCTTTTTGGGTGTTAATATTTATAATAGTAATGATACTATTAAAATACTAATCCCGTACAAGAAAATTATCGGTGTTTATTTGTTTTGTAGTTTTTAATAAAAGTATTTTTGATTAAAAATATGTCAAAATGTTTAAGATAATTAGATAAAGTTTTTTTCTCGGCGTAGGAAAAGGTTTGCACTTTGCACTGTTGGACGAACAAGGAATCGTCAATTGTTACAGTACAAGATCCCAGCAAACCAAAAAAAGGCGGTGTCACGTTGTCGTCATCAAATCATTATGTCGCATGCTTTTTTTATTTTTTTTTTTAGCGTGAGTGAATGAGTATGTATACAAGAAACAAATCTTCCCCAATTTATTGGGAAATTGCATAACAAGTGCCCGCGCAAATTTTGGGGACTAAATACCATAATATAATTTTTTAGATTATAGGTATTAATTACTTTAATATTAATTTATAAATTTCCACTTATATTTAATTTATAAATTTCCACTTTAATTTTTAATTTATAAAAAATATTTATTAATCATTTTTATTTTATTTTTGTTGTCGTTTATAAAAAGAACTAATATAAATGATATTTTATAAAGTTAGACATTCAAATGATAATTTCATAAAATTAAATGCTAAAGTGGTTGAAACTCATAATTTCAAAAATTATAGGATGAGCGCTGTTTTTAGTGAACATAAGGACATTTATCCCTCAAAATTTTGTCATATCTTACTTGCTAAGTTTTTTTCTTTTTTTTAATAAAGAAATGTATACTTTGCAATGCCTCGCGCGTACACAATATAAGCTCCAACAGTTGGAGAGAACTTTATAAATAGGCTAAGCATGAAATTATAATTATGAGTTTTGACACAGAATTTCGAAGTAATGACTTTAATAGAATTAGGGTGTGTTTAGTTCAAAAAAGAAAGGAAAAATAAAAGAAAAATAAAAAATGAGATAATTTTATAAGTAATTTGATAGGAAAAAATTATTTTTTTCTTTTCATTTGTGTAGAAAGTAAAAAGGAAGAAAAAAAATATATATATATATAATAACATAAATAGTTCTAATAAAAAAAATACAAAAATATTAGCATTTTAGTATTTTTATGACACAAGAACACATTTTCCTCTCTCTTCCATCCAAAAGTTGCAGATTATAAAAACCGTGGATCGATCTTACATGTTTACATATATATATATATATAAAGAGCTGAAAGAAAATAATCAGTACTTTTTTCCACCCCCTCCATCGTCCGTTTACTTTATCTGTTTTATTTCTTTCTAAATCGAGAGCATTAACAATTAGGGACTTCTAACATTTATATTTAAACTTAATATTGTTTATTTTAATTTTAAGCACGAGTTTCAATATTAATTTGCTCTTAATTAGCCTTAAATGCAAATCTTATCAAGTATACATAGACTAACTAATAAAGTCTTGGCCAATACTCAATACCAGGTTTAAATACAAGTCCAAAGCATCAATCGTCATCATGTATGCATATCAATGCTGAATCATTAATTTGATATCACCTTGTTAGACAATTAATAGGAGTTATGTTGAGGGTATTTTTATCAAAGGATTAAGAAGCAGTCATATTAATATGACACTGTACAATATTGACTAAAGCCTTAAGGTTATGAGTATATATATCTCTTATGAGAGTGCTAGTAATACATTTTTTAATACACTTTTCTTAATATATACTTTATTATTGGTTAAAATTTATTGAAAATTATACAATTATGAGAAAGAGACATTAAAAAATATGTGGGACCCATAAATTTTTATAATTTTTAAAAAATTTCAACTAATAAAAAAAATGTGTTCAAAAAAGTGTGTCAAAGAGAATGTTAATAACATTTATCTTTTCATTTATACTGCTTTTGCTGAACTCATTTTTAACAAATGTAGGATTTTATTACTTTACACTTGTATTTCTAATATGTACAGTAGTCCTTTGAATTGCGGTGGAGTTTTCCTCACCTGATAAGTATTTGGTGGAAGTAAACATCATCTATGTTTTATGAGCGATTTATACGGGACTTTTGACATTTTATCACAAACACTACAAACGAAAGAGTTTAATTTCTCTGTGTGTAAAAAATTTTATAGCATTATTGATAAAAAAAATTATTGTTGGTATAAATTTTAAGGTAATTATTGTAAAAATCAATAAACTTACCATACATGATAATTTATAATTAAAACCTTGTTTGGATAATCATAAACACTTATAGGAAAAAAAAAACAAAAAGAAAAATAAATAAGTTTCTTTCATAAGTTAAAATTAGTTTATGTATAAGTTAAAATCAGATTTTGGAGACGTTGAATGATTTTAGCTTCTCCAAAAAATTGATTTTAACTTATGTATAAGCTAAATTAGCTTATGGAAGAAGCTTATTTTATTTTTTCTTTTTATTTTCTTCTTCTACATAAGTGCTTATGGAAAAACTTATCCAAAAAGGGTCTAAATGACAACGTAAAAAATTTTGCACAATCAATGCATACACTATTTATTCATAATGAAAAGTTGACGTTAATTATACTTTACTATCAATCAAGCAATGACTTGAGGTTGTTGCTATAAAAGTCGTCACTAATTTATTTGTGCTTATCAAAAAAGGTCGTTGCTTAGTAGCATCGACTAACTTTACATTGAAGTGGTAGTTAACAAAAATTGACACAAATCTATTTTTAATTCTTTTTGTTTTAATTAGTGTCAACTTGATTGACACTAATTTTTTATTTTTTTTTGCTTCAACTTTCTCGTTCACTTACTCTAATTCCGACAAGAAAAAAGAGAAAGAATACTCTATACAACAAGCCATTAACAATACCCACCAAGGGCTAAGCCAAAAAAAAATGAGAGAAACAAAACAAAACAAATAAATAGTATATTATTTTCCCTTTTCCTCTACATGCTAACCCATTGTTGGACCCACCATCAGGAACCACCACAACCTTCTCTTGAACCATCGCACCACCACCACATCACACCCCTACAACCAAATACAAATAGTAAAAGAAAACATAAAGAGAAAGTGGGAACCAAAAAAAAGAAGAAAGAAATAAAAATGATGCTTACAGTCGTCAATAATGAAGACCACCATCCTCTGCCACCGAAAGCGATTTTTAAGCGGTTGTTACCCCCTTTTTCTCCCTTGCCCCATTTTTCTTCTTTCCCTTTCTCCCCTACCTCTTATTCTCCTCTTTCTCTGCTCATCCAGCCAACCACTGAATCACCATCCAGCCACCTTTAGCTCACTCATCTACAACAAAACCCAAAATTCAAAAACAAAAGGTAAGGCAATAGAAGGGAATGAAGAAGGTAAGGAGGAGAGGAGAAGAAGGATTAGGAATAGATTAGGAATATATAAGGAGGGCTTAAAATTAAAAAAGGAGGGTTTAGATTTAGCGCTCAAGTTAAAGGTTAACACTTATAATAAAAATATATTTTTTAAACTATTAATTTGTGTAAATCACGGCCGACCCAAGTTGAAAAGGATTAAAAGTAAAAATATTAATGTAAATCAATTTAGAGTTGGGTTAGTGTCAAGCTAGATTGATGCTAATTGTGTCGGTGAGTCAATCTTAGAGTCATTGCTAATTTTTTTCGATCTTGAGGCTGTCACTAAGTATCTATTGCTAACTTACATTTTGCTTCTAGTGAAGCCAATGCAGTCAAAATTGTTAAAAGTGAATTATAGTGTCCTAAACATACTTCTCATATACAAGCCAAGCTTTGGGAATTTTCTTTACACTATCCAATTAGCCAAAAAGTATGAATTTCCCTTCTCTGAGTTCTTAATTTAATGAGAAAAGGTTATTACTATATTTGCCATTATTTTGCTTCAATGAGGGATTTTAAATCCTCTATCCATAGTGTAACATCTCAGGTGCTAACGAGGGCGGGAGTGATCGTCGGTGCAAAATAGATAAGGCATAAACAAGAAGAGGCTCTTAGCAAGCTTCTAGCAAGAGGGCACATGAATGAATCAAATACATACTAGAATGAAAGGGATCCAAAGGATGTGCAGATATGGGATTGTACAGTTGAAGATAGCTTAAAAGAATTAATAAGTGCTACCAATACCAATAAGATACATCTACTTTTCAATAGCCTATTACTTAATAACTCCATAGTTAAGCGTGCTTGACTTGAAGCAATTTTGAGATGGGTGACTATTAGGAAGTTTCCTAGGAAGCATGTGAGTAAGGACAAAGCATGTTGAAAAGTCTTATGTTGGTTTGTGGGGATAGTTATTAATCCTGAAAGCGGTCAAGTGTTACAAAGTGGTATCAAAGCCAAGGTTGTCGGTGTCTCGAAAAAGGCTACCTATGAATGGTTTTGACCGGTGGAGGATTCTGACCAACGAAGAAGTTAAGTGAAGTGCCACCAAGTGAAGTGTCGTAAAGTGTAAGCCACCGAGACATTGACTCTCAAGGATGGTGTTATGATAGAACTTTGGTATTATGAGGTGTTACACATATAGTTTGATTATGGTTATCTCCCATGTTTATAAATGAACTATTAGTACGAAAAAGTTGAGGTAAATCGAGTAAGACGTTATTGGCTAAGAAATAGTTGATGAGTCAAAAGTAGTTGAGGTATGTTAGCCATGGTACAATGAGTGAACAAAAATGTTATGCAAATGAGTTTGAAAACTATTAATGGAACATATATCTGAATCAGGAAATTGAATATATAGTTGATGGAATCTTCAATTAAAAGCCTAGTAGCTAATGAACAAATCAACTCAAATGCTTGAGATATTTGTTAGCCAATAGACATATTAACTTATGTGCATAGGTTCTGATAGTAAGTTAAAGAAAACATTTTTGAACCAAAAAGGCAAGGAAACTAAGGTTAAACTGAATATAAGCATTAGGTTTAACATATTAGGCTTAATGTAAAACCGGTAACACTTAGATGCTAGGGCAATGGAAAGGAGGGAGAAATTGACCCATTTAAAAAGGTGAGGACCAACTATATATACTTAACCACTTTTTACATTTTAGAAATAAAAATGGATGTTGATTTTAACAACTACTTCGTACAATGCCCAAAAATCAAAATTAAGGGCAAATCATAGGTTGATTATTGAAATGGCATGTCTTAAAGATCCATTCTCATAAAAATAAGGATATGATTGACTTGGTCATTAATAGACATGACAACAGGACAAGGGTTGGTTCGACTTTCCCTATCTTTGCCCCCACAAAAGGTAGGATAGGTTTGGGGTCAAGTTTATAAAAGATAGGGATAAAAAATTTAAACTCAACTTTATTCTAGTTAGATTTTATTAGGTTTGGGAAAACCTACAAGGAACCTACCTTACATTTTTAAAATTTTTAATTTACTTTCATATTTTTGAATTAATAGTATATTAAGTTATTAATTACTTTTTAATTCAAACAATATAAAAATAATAATAAATGACAAAGAACTTAGAAATAAAAAAAATTAAGAATTAAATTATATTTTAGTTAAAATGTATAATTTTAACTACTATTTAATTATTATTATTATTATTATTATTATTATTTAATTATTTAACTATTAAAATAATTAATTTCTATTTTAATAATTATAAAAAATAAAGTATGAAAATAAAATTCTAACTTATATGTGTGTATGTGTAGCAAGGTGGGTTCAGAGATAAGGGCAGGGCAAGGAGTTACATCCTTAACTCTCGACCCTATTTTCACAAATCAGGAAAAATTTGAAACCAAACTCAAAGCTAATCAAAACAAGTTTTTTCTATCAAAATCTTGTCAAAGTCAAACAAGGTACTCATGGGTTTAGATTTAATTGTCATGCCTAGTCATTTTTGCAAGTTACTTGAGTTACCAGGGAGAAAGAAAGATATAGGTTTAACTATGTTAGTAGACACATATTTTTGTTTATAAAATCATATTTGAATGGAAAATTAGATTCATTAAAGAAAACATGACAAGAAATGTAAAATTTTCTTGTTGAAGTCATACACTTGTAGCCTTTATGTGCAAAAGTGTAACCAATGGAAACACATTTGGTGGTGTGGAAATCCATTCTGTGTTGATTATATGGTTTGAGACAAGGGAAACATGAACACCCATAAATTTTGAGATCACTATATTCTTATATGGGTTTAAATGGACTTCAAATGGAGAAAGTTTATTAGGGACTCTAATAGATAACCTATTGATGATAAAAAATGTTGAACTAAAGCTTTTCCACCAAAGTATAAAGGCATGTTTGCTTATGTTAATAGAGTTAAGCCCATCTCTAATATGTGCCTATGTTTTCTTTCTTCTTTTTTGTTTTATGGTGAAGTGTAAGGACATGATTGTTTGAATAAGATCCGAAATTCTAGAACATATCATGTAAAGCTTTGAATTTTCCACCTTAATCACTTTGCAAGATCTTTATTTATTTATCAAACTAGTTTTCCATAAGTGTTTTGAATTGCTTGAAAGTACCCAATGATTCTGCTTTTTTCTTAAGAGGATGAATCCATGTGTACCTACTAAAATCATCTAGGAAATAAATATAATAATGAAAACCAAAAGTAGATACTAGAGATATAGGTAAACTAGTATGTATTAATTCAAATGGTTCTGTTGCTCAAAATTGAGATAAAGGAAAAGGAAGTAAAGGTGATTTTTCATATTTTAGAATCACAAAAAATAATCTTTTCATTGATTTAGAGCTAGTATTACTACTTTACACGATCAAATCAAGAATTCTTATTGATGGATGGCCTAATCTCTTATGCCATATATCTTTATTGGAACTTGTAGCTTCACCTTTTAACATAAGAGCAATATTTACCGCATGTCTAAACAACTGCATTTTGTAAATGCATTAAGTCTTCCATTGTGCATTACTTTTCTTGTTGCTTTGTCCTTCACATAACATTCATTAGCATGAAATGAAACAAAAACTTGGTTATCCCTAGTTAATCTTAAACACTTAAAAAGTTTTTTGTTTATCTTTGACACATGTAGCATATCATTTAGTTGCAAATTTTATGACAAAACAACAAATCCAATTTTGGTTATTTTTAAATTCTCACCAAAGCCAACAATAAGTCTTTTCTTACAGTGAAAATCTGCACACTTTTGTATTTGTTCAACAGTTGCCGCATGGTGACTTGCCCCATTATTAAGGTACCATAAAGTATCTTTTACTATGCTTAACATAGCCAATAATGTAGATGAAATTTAGTTCCTCTTAGGTCCTATATAATTATGATCAAACTTGTAGAAGCGGTTAAGGGACACATACCCAATTATACTATATACATGACACCTAGATCTATTGTTTGATTGCCCACCTTTGCCTCTAAAATGACCATCTCCACCTATGGATCATCTTTGTCCTTTCTAGACACCATGATTTCCTCAACCTTTCCAACTTTTTGTGCTATATTTGTTGTCCAAGACTAAGATTGTTGAACATATTTAGTTGTTCCAACTTGTTTTCAAATGTCAACAAGGTATCTTGCAATTCTACCTAGGTTAGACTCTCTTTATTCGATAATTGAATTGCTATAAGATTATAATCACTATCTAGTCTAGCTAAGACTTGAGAAATGAGATCAAGATTGGAGAGGGGACTTCATGCTAATGTTAAACCATCAGTAATGTCTTTCATTTAGGAAAGTTATTCTTCCATCTTCATGTTACCTTTTCTAGTTCTTTGAAATTCTCCTATGAGTAATGTGGTTCTTGCTCAAGCATTCAATGTTGTACATGATTATAAATAAAAATAACTAAGATAATATGTTCATAATTTTGTATATTTTAATATAAGGTGGCCTTTTAGGTAGTAGTGATAGGCACTTTGGACTCTCAATTAACTATTTAGATTGAGATTAACATTAATCATGAAAATCTTAGTGACTAACCAAGAATTAAAAAAATAATAACTTTATGTTCACTGTATTCATTTTATGTTGGCTTAATTGCACTTTTGATCTCCTAGTATCCTTATTGTGTAAATTTGGTCCCTCCATTTTCAATTGCATCAATTAGATCCCTTAACTTACCTCACTTTTACAAAATCTCTTTGTCAACGTGCTATTAATTTATTAACGTGTTTACTTATGAAAAGGTTATTGCAAAAAATTAATTATAGAAGAATAATTATATTTAGTAATTTTCAAGTGAAATAAAAAAAATTAGATCAATTAATAACAAAAATTCATTTTCTCATACATATATATATATATATATATATATTATTTAAGTGGTAAGGTTTGCCCCAACCTTCAGGCCTTGGCTTCAAACCCCCATCTTAGCACTTTTGTGAATTTATAATTTTACATTTGCTCCACGTATACCACTATGTGTATATGCGTATCAGCTCGAGTTGGCCACGTAGGCAAAAATGTTAGTAAATTGATGATACTTTAACAAAGGGACTTAATTGTAACAATGTGAAAATTGAGGGATTCAATTAGCATAATTGAAAATGGAAGGACTCAATTCATATAATAAAAATATTAGGAGAATCAAAAGTGCAATTAAGCCTTTTATGTTTCAATTAAAGAGTTTTTGAGCTTTTGTTGCCTCAATTTTCAAGCTCAAGTTTTTTAAATGATTAAGCTTAAAAGATTAAAAACTTATTTGTTTGTCATTTTAACATTTTTTTTAGAAGTTAAAAGAAGTGTTTTTTTTCTTGACAAAAAATTTATATTGTAAAAACATCACTACTATAAAAAAAATACTTTTCACCTCATCACTCTACAACAATTTCCTAAAAATCGATATAGTATACGAAACAGTGATATTTTTGTAATATTAAGATGAACATTCTAAATTGGTTGTCTTAAAAGCGATCAAGAAATATTTTCTACATCAGTTGTATTAAGAATTGATATAGAAAGTACTTTCTAGATCACTCCCAAGGCAACCAATGTAGAATGTTGACTTCCTTACAACTTTTGAAATTCTTGACAAGACTTTTTAAATTGATTTTAAAAAGAATCAATCTAAAAAATACTTTCTTAATCAATTCTTCATACAACTGATGTAGAATGTTGGCTTCTTTTTCAACTTTTGAATTCCTAACAAGACTTTCTAGATCAATTATATAAAGAACTAATCTAAAAAGTCACTTTTTGCATTAGTTCTTAGCATAATTAATTTAGAAAATCCATTAAAAGTTTTTTGATTTCAATAGCACACTTATATTTTTCATCCTTGCTCCAAATTTCAAAGTCTCATTCTCTAGTTCCAAGATGCCTCGAGAAAATGATAATTAAATAAATGTACTACTCGATCTTCCTCTTATATAAGTATAACTTTAGTCTACGTTTTCTTACTATACATCTCTTATTTTCATTTTAATCTTCCTATCTCATTTTTGTTCCATTTTTGTTCTTTATCAATGTATTTGACTTTCCTTCAAACTCTAGCCTTCATGAGGTAATGTTCTCTCTCTTATAATATTTTCAAATGCCTAACCTTGTTATCTCTCTCTTGTAAGTGGTGCATGGGATTAATGTTCAAAGGCTCATGAAGAAATAATAACAATGTTTGAAGGCGTGTGAAAGTAATGTTCAAACATTATCCTAATGGAATCGTTTACTTCTACAAACAACAATGAAGAGCACATGAACCTTCTTTTTTTGGTTACATGGACTACATATGGGAAATTCGCCTGCACTTTGTTTTTGTTTTTGTTTGATCCAATAGGAACGTCAAATCTTCTTGCAAGTTACCTATTCATCTCTCTTTTGTTCCACAAATTTCTGAGTATGAATCTGTCACTTATGTTATATTCATTTATCTCTATTAAAGCTTCCTTTTAAAGCATAAGTGGAAGCTTTAACAAACATGGATGAATATCTTGCAAGTGACAAATTTATAATTAAATAATTATGAAACAAAAGAGAAAAGAAAATTGACCTAACTTGGAGGAATGAATCAGTGTTGCTATTGTATCAAGCAAAAATAAAAATAAGAAGCAATCAAATTTCTTGCATTTAGGCTATGTAATAAAAAAGAGAGAAGGTTCATGGCCTTTTTGTCATAATATGTGGAAGGAAGAGATTCTTTAAGCAAGTATGTAAAGGTTTAGGCTTTCTTTGTTGTAGTATATTTAGTTTAATCACATAATAGGAAAAATATTGCACTTGTATTTTAATATATGTATGTATCATTTATATAAATAAGGAAATGAATTTGTTTTGCATTTTTTTATTAGTTTCCTTTTTCTATTTATAGTTTTTAAATTAGAATATTGTATATTGCATAGGTGTAATGTAGCTATATTTTTTTTTAAGAAAAAAATAGATTTTCTACATCAATTGTTACTATAACCAATGTATGAAATCATTTTTTACATCACTTTTAATATCAACTATAGCCACAAGTGATGTAAAAAGTGAGTATTTTTTACATCGAATCACGTTACAAGCGATTTAAAAAATTATTCACTTTCTATATCAACTTACTTCACATCCCTCTAAAACCATTTTAGAAAGTAAAAAATAATCAATGTAAAAATCTTTTTTGTACTAGTGCATAACTACATATGTTTATTATCACCGAGCACATGAAGCAACTAATGTGGGATTATTTTAGCTTAACTAGTGGTCTTGAATTCAAGTTTTAGGTATGTAGTTACGTTAAATACTCAGAGGGAGAATTTTGTCGCCCATAATAATCTTATTCGATTCAAACAAGATTGCTCCTAGTAAAAGATACATGTGGTCTATAAAAATTAAAAAAAAAAAAACCTACGTATTTTTTATTCAAAACACATTAATATATATTTTTTTTATGAGTAACGGGGCTGAAAGCCCGATTAATCTTTGTAAGTCTTTTCTGAAAAATTAATCTTTGTAGAATTGTAGTATTGATAAATTAATTACTCTTCTTTTAATCCTAACTGTTAGTTTTAAAATTTATACATAAACTTGAGTTTAAGTAATAAGTAGTTAAGCTCGAAGTCAGTAATTAAAAACATTTTGCAATAATAGCGGTTTTTTATTTATTAAAACTTACTTAACTAGTATCTTAAACGAAAAATAATCTCATATTAAAAAATGGAAACGCATTGTCAATTCAACAAAAAGAATGAAATAAGAAAGTTATAATGGGACTAGAAATTTTTT
Organism: Spatholobus suberectus; assembly: GCA_004329165.1. Lineage (NCBI taxonomy): Eukaryota > Viridiplantae > Streptophyta > Magnoliopsida > Fabales > Fabaceae > Spatholobus > Spatholobus suberectus. The sequence goes on from CM014729.1 coordinate 27,793,502, forward strand.
TATGGCACAAACTTTGTCTTGGAACATCAGTTTACACGTTTTTAATTCTAATACTTACTAGTAGGGGGCAACTCAAGTAATAGATAATTGTAGAGCATTGAGTCGAAGGATTATTACGTGAAAGTGTACGAATATGTGAAATTAAACATACTTATAAACAATGGTACTTTCAAATACTTCATATGTTAAATAAAAAAAATACACATGTTAAATGAGAATTAGTTTTACATTTAAGAAATATGAATAAACCTAGTAAAAAATTAATGCACATGTTAATGATATTTTATCTATATTATATATTGAATTTAATGGTCATACACTGACAGTATAAAATAGTTTAACACTGTCATCCAATCACAAACCACCATTTATTGTAAGTTTATTGACTTTTATAATAAATACTTTAAAAGTCATATTAATGGTGATTTCTAATTAAATGACAATGTAAAACTTATTATACAGACAGTGCATGACCATTAAACTCTTATATATTTATGAAGATGGATATTATTATTATTTTAATGATTCTTGCAATAAAAATGGGCCCTTAATGCTATTTATAGCTTTTGTTCAGTGAGACTGTTTCTCCATTCTATACCATCGCACTCTTGGATAGTCATATCTAATGGCAGTTTTAACGGACCAACTCTTATGAGTCGTTAAAAATAATTTTATGTTATTTTGTGGGACTCACAAAAAAATAAACAATTGTAGTTGCTCTTCTCAGCACACTGTTTTCTTATGTGGCAAAAATAGGGTGCTCTTCAACAATATTGTGTTGCTCTTAGAGTTGCTTATAAAATTGTTAATTGAAGAGAAACTCTCGTTGAAGACGCCATAACAACATACTAACACAGTAGCATCTCTATAAAAAGTAATTATAAATATTGTTATAATATTTTCTTAATAGTATTATTAATAATCAAAATAAAAAACATTGAATATTTTTTATGTGCACAAAATATTAAATGCTTTTTTTTTTTTGATGATTTTTGTCCTAGAGGTGCGCGTTGACTTGACTGGAATCAAGGTGCATCCCAGCCAGCTACTAAGCTGGTCTTTTTCTCTCTCTTGTACATGTTTTGTCTATCTTCCCATTTGTGAATCATAGAAATGTCATGTCCCTTTTGGTAACACAATAGACAAGCTTCACAGTATGTATACCACTCATCTATTTCTACCTGCTCCACCTCTAGGCTAGACTCTTATAAATTATAAAACATCATGACATCTCCATCTTCAAGGTACATTTTCTTCTGAGTGTGTAAACTTTCTCATTAAGCACCTAATTTACTTGAGCATTAAAGTACTTATAGGTGACTATTTGTCATTCGTTGAACAATCAGAAAACTCCTCCATCACCAAACTGCTGAACAACTTCTCATTTTGAAGCCAACAAGCTCCTCTAACTCTTCAACGTTCAAGCTGAACACTTTTCTTATAAAATATTAAGAAAATTATTTAAAGAATGTTATAAGAAAATATAATATCATTCATCTCAGAATTTGGATTCCTAGTATTTCAAAATAAATTGCATTTAATCATTAAAATTTATAAAATTTAAATTTAAAATTTATTATTTAATAAGAATGGTTCAAAATATGAGATTAATGAAAGAAAAGAAAACTGTAGATATTGCGTGCTGCTACGAGTTATCTTCCAGTGGGAAAATTGCAAAGGAGATATTGCTAATCAAATCAAACCTTAATGGGAACGAAGAAATAGTATACCCACACTCTTTTTTATTTGAGAAGTGCTAGCAATATACTATCTAGCACATTCTATATTATTGTTTGAAAATTGTTAGTCATTAAATATAAAGTGTGATCTACAAAATTTTGTGATTTTTGATAAATTTTAGCTAATAATAAAGAAAGTATTCAAAAGTGTATTTTAGAGTACTTATTGCTAACATTTTTCTTCTTATTTTAACACTTCCTTCCATTCCAAAGTTGAAGGATGACTTATTTCCCTTTAAACATTGCACTCTCTTTCTTATCCAATACTTCCTTTGAATTCAAATATGAAGAAAGAAACTTAAATATGGTAATCCAAAATATAAATAAATCTTAATTGATTTCACCATATTTAATGAAATCATTTTCAAAATATCTTTTTATTTAATTCAAAATTTATTTTCAATGACCTTTTGATTCTTGTAATATCAACAATGTGACATTCAAAATAGAGATAGAGTATTTTCATTTGAAACAAGCTCTCATAAAATTGAAGTCTTCAATCAATTAACATGAAAGGTATTTTAGGGAATGAAGTTCGTTTTTTAAATGAGATTGAGAAAATTAAATGAACTTAACTAATATTTTTCATTAGCATGAATTAGTGATTTTTTTTCCTTATATTCGAGTTTGTAGTAGTATTTAAAAAAACAATAATTTTATTAAAATCAAGATGAGAATGTATTAATAGTAGGGTAAATTACTTATTTCATCCTTGAAAGTGTTAGGCATAGTCACCTTAGTTCCTAAAATTAAGAAATTAAAATTAAAAAAAAAAATCCTTAGAATTGCAATTTGTCAATCACATTAGTCTAATAGTTACATGCAACGAGTGACTTAAGTAATAATATCAACATATGTTCATGAACTAAAATGATAGTAAGTGATTAAGTTTAAAGATTTAGACGAAATGACTGACAATTTCAAGAATTTATTTGGAATTTTCTTAGTTTTAGAGACCTATGTGACAACACTTGATACTTTCAATGACCAAAAAGATGATTTACCCATTAATAGTATTAAATATTATATTTTATTATTATTTTTTCATTTTTTATTTTTTAATCAACATCTTTAGAATATTTATTAGTATTTTATTTTAATTTTTGAATTTTATTTTCTTTTAAGAAATAAAAAATAAAAAGTAATTAATGAAAGTAAATATTTCAGTAAAAATATTTTTTTTAATTTTAATATACTATCAGTGTAAAAATGTTTGTATCATTAATTAATTAAAAATATTCTAAATGCGATATTTAAAATTATCAGTATAAAAGTTAATAATTTTTAACAATATAATGATTCATAATTAGATAATAGTAAAACAAATATATTGCTATACATTCTAATTAAATTTAATTTTTTACAAATCTTTATGTTTTAAGGAGACATTTTTATGCATCCTTAATATATAGAGTTGTGTGGACTAAAAATGTTAATAAAAGATACATCTATGTATATATTATATTATTAAAGTTATGAAATATTACCATGATGTAGTATGATTAACAGATAAATATGTTCCTTAAGCATATAGTTAAGAGTTCGATTTTTAAGTCTGTGTATATAAAAAAACATTTGTTAAGAGAGGTAGTTTCTTAAATAGATTTTCATACATGGAGAAATTAATCTTTGGCTTTTAGTTGGGGGATATGCTGAGCAACAAAAAAAATTTATGGAAATATTAACTAATGTTTTAAAGACATTAACTTAAAAAATAAAATACATATTTAATGAAAAATATTTATTATGTAAAAATATAAAAGTAATTTAATATGTATTTTTTAAATAATAAAAAAATTTAATAGGATATATTAATTGTTTTTAACCTTAGTAGATTTAAATCAATTTTTTCTTGTATGTTTCTTTATTTTTTTTAATTAAAAAATATATCTCACTAATTTTTTATTAAAATAATATTCCCTCTCTCAATAATTAATTTTGTGGGCGAGGTGTTATTTTTGAATTAAAAAAAAAGGTAAGGACATACCAAACATGCATTGATTTTATTCTCTAGTAGGATTCTTAGGCATTGTTTGGTAGAAACAAGGGAAATAGATAAGAAAAAAATAGGTGAGAAATAAGTTAAGAGGTGAGAAAGAAGAAATAATTTAATATTTTAGGTTGTTTGGTAAGAGAGAAATAAATGAAAAATAAGAAAGAGATAGAGATAGAGAGATGAATATAAGTAAATGAAAAATAGAGTAGAAATAAGTAATGGAGTCTACAAAATTTTTAAAAATTTCCCACCTATTTTTATTGAATCAAACAACCTGTATTTTCAAAAATAAAAATTTATTCTCATCTCTATTATACCAAACAGAGGCTTAAAGTTAAAATAGTTATTTTTTTTGTATAAAATTTTCTTATTAACCGCCTACTTATTAAATAATATTTAAGTTTCTAAGATATTAAATATTTTTTCGTTTAATATCTCTTTCATAAAATATTAGAAAGTTACTTGGAAATGTGAAACAAAACACCATAAACGGTTGATAACTTGATATCGTACCGAGTGATCTGTCACTTGTCAGTTGTACATTCGTGCGATTGCTGGCTTTTCCTGGAAAAAGACCGTGCATTTATGTGTGTGATGACTGTGATAGGCATAGCTCAACCATCCACATTCATTGCATCCATCCACGTAGAACTAAGCCGTGGGTCTAATTTTGACTTCCGCTACTTGCATTTATACACGTCGCGGAGAGTAGGGCAGGGCATCCACGAGAACCACGACCCATTTCACATGTAAATGCACGAATCCTTTTTCATTTCTATTTTAATAACGATAAATTGTTGATGCCGATTTTTAAGACTGATTTTAAACGATCAAAAATGATAAAATTTTATTGGTATTGTTCATCCACCAAACCGGAGGGAAAGAGAAGAAAACGAAGTGGTGGAATGTTAATTAACTCTCTTGTAATAACTTTTTAGTAACGACAATTTAATTTGTTTATCGAGATTTTACCATTAAGGGTAAAGTTTAAAGTGTATTGAAGTCATGTTAACTTTCTTGAAGCATTAATATAATAGATTTATTTAATTCTTTACCTTTTTTATCTCCTTTTGCGTCCTTTACTCCTATATTTTCTTCATTTACATTAATTTATCTCTCCTGTTAAATATTTCTCAAAACTCCTTTCTTTTTTTAAAAAAAAAAAAATTCAATCGTCTTAACATTCATTGTTGGTGTTGGAAAACAAACTCTTTCATACACAACAATGAAAATCAAATGATATAGTATATATTATATTACTACAAAATAAGAATAGCGGAAACACAAATTTAACATAGTTGGACACCTAAACACTTATTTGAGTCAAGTTTTTCTTCTCATAACCCTTAACTTCGGCCACATTACAAGCCTTAAAGCCCGTTATGATCAATGAATAATTATTTTTTTCATTACGTTTAATTTTGAGACAAAAAAGTTTGCACTTATCCAAGTTTTGAATTCATTGTTTTGTAAATAAAAAGAGAGAAAAATACAAAAAGAAAAAAATAGAAAATGACTTATAATTGAAAGCCTGTAAAAGCAACCTAAAGAAAGTTAGGACAAGTAACATAAAAGTTTGATTATTATTATGGAGTAATTCACTTCCAAGTTCTCTTTTAGGTTAAATAAACATAATGTCATAATGTCATAACTTTATAACACTAAAAACTAATAATAAAACATGATTTTATAGGTTATTAACATTCAACGTACACACATAAGTCTAAATCAAATATATCATAATACTTATGTTTAAGCAGGGATGGATCCACATTTAGCTTTGTAGGGCGGTTTCTCCCACAAGCTTGTTGACCTTTCTTAATACAACATATATGTATAATTATAACTTTCCCTCATAAGTTAAATGCAACAAGAAAAGTTAATTTATAATATGAGTATTGTCCTCACAACTTAAAATTTTAGGATCCATCACTGAGTCTAAGTCTCAACAGTATACAACAATGCCCATTAATAATAACAAGTTCACATCTTGAATAAAAAATGACAAATATCTTAGGTTAATTTTCATTTTTTTAAGAAAAAAAATAGAACAACATCATATTGAACATTTTTTTTACTAACCTGCAGTGAACTGTTTTTTTGTCAACTTTTATCGGTTTATTAATTTTTAACCAAGTTTCTAGTTTTTTTTCTTTACTTTTTTTTCTTAAAATTAGTTTTATGGTTTAGACTAATAGACTGATTCACGTGTTGTTTGGTTAATTGTCTAGTCTAGTTTAGTTTTTTTTTTGTCTAGTCTAGTTTAGTTTTCAAAACGTAGGTTTTATCCCTATAACATTTAGTGATAGATTTATTATATGTGTGAGTGGATATCATACACTTATAAATATTTGTTTCTAGCACTATATGTTTTGGTGATAGGTTTTTAATTCATGGGTATAAATTGACATATATCTATAAATGTATGGTTCCGTCACTATACATATATCAATCCTTAAATTAATTAGTCATGTTTTATCTTAGCAATTTTACATTATATATTACACGATAATTTTTTTTATTCCTTATTTTATCATATAATACATAACAAAAATTAGATTAATTGATAAGAATTTATAACTCCTATTATTTACTTAATATAAGATATTGCACATAAATGTCCTCTTGTCTTAGTGTGTTAAATCTAAGCAAGTAAAACTCAACCACTCAATTAAGAAAAAGAACTTTGTACTTAAATAAAATGAAAAAGAAAAAAACATATATTGAGTTTGATAGTGTGCCTTAGTCTTTTTTGGCACAAAATTGACGAGCATGTTAAGCAATTGAACTGCTTACGAATCACTAATAAGTGTGTTGGGAAAACAACTTAAATACAATAACGATGTTTCCTATGGCTAGTTTTTTTTTTTTTTTTGGTGTACTTTCCTATGGCTAGCTAATAATAATAAGTTGAGTGAGTTTGATTTACACAAGAATCATATATTGAATAAACTTTATTCTTAATCTTTAATCAATATTTTAGATGCAAATATGCTGGAACGATAGATTAAAAGTCCTTTCAAAAACGATTTATTTGGGCAAAGCTGATTCAAAATTATAATTAAACTTTCTAATCGTGATCAGTGTGAGATCAATTCAGATTCACTTTCCGTAAAAGTGGAAATTAATTAGCTTTCTTTCCCCGACCAACTGGACCCTGCCTGTTGGGACTTCATAGCTCATCAGGAAAAGTACAACCATGCAAAATCAAAGTAGTATCGGAATTGTTAAGCAGTCCAATCGAACAGTGTCCATAATAAAGTTTGTTTATTTTATTTTTTTTCAAGAAAAAGAGATCTTATTTCTAACAATAGGTTATACAAGCGAAACTCATGAGAAATTTCAAAGAAAGAGATAAAAATAAAAAATAAAAATAAAAATAATCGTGAGATTTGAGTCATCTATAGTTATATTTTCACAGTTCTACTAATTAAATTATTTCAAAGAACCCTATACAAAAAATTTAATAGAATTTTCACGTCATATTTTTAATATTGAAAAGTCGTTTATAAAGTAAGTCTGGTTAGATTTACATTTCATAAAAGTGGACAACTTCTCTATTATTAAATCTTTTCCTTAAAATGTACCAGAAAAAAAAAAGGCAAATGTACCAAGCAAAAAGTCTTTTCCTGAAACAAATAAAAAAAACCGTTGGAGATGTCCTCCAGTCAACAAAAGTATGCCAGCCGGAGAACGTTAGATTTAGAATTACATATCCGAATATAGGGTGTCAAAACGGGTTAATCTACCCTAATAAGTCCTTAATATGTAAAAAAATGAGTTAGGTTGAGTTAAATCTATTTTTTGATTGGGTTAGAAATCTTAACCCAACTCGTGGCGGGTTGGGTTGGGTTGACCCGCTAATCCATTAAAAAAATTATAAATTATTTAATTTTTTTGCTTTAATTTTTTTTAATTTTATGATCAAATATAAAATTATAAAATAGAAAAAAATTGTAAAATTAGAAAATAAAAAAACCTACTTACTACTTAAAAAATAATCAATTTATCATAAACTTTAAATAATAGTTTTTATTTGTTCTAAATTCTAATGACCACCAAAATTTGCTTTTTCTTCTTCAGACTTTACATATTACATATTTAAATTAAAAAAAGCTATAATCTCAAATATTACATAAACTATAGTACAATCTCAACTCAAAGGCTCAAGCTAAAAAAAAAAATCGATGGGCCAACTCAACCCCACCTATCATTTGGTTCGTTGGGTTGATGGGTTAAACGAATTGGGTTATGCGAGTTGAACTACATAACCCAACCCAACCCTATTTTATCGGATTATGCGGGTTAACTCGCCAGTTTAGGCCAATATTGCCACCCCTATCTGAAGATAACAAAAATGAAACAACTGCTTTCACTTTTGAGAAAGAAAAAAAATGAAAAATGCTTTGTTGATAAGATTGGTGTGTTTACATTTAGAAAGAAAAAGAAATATAAGAAAAAAAGTGATAAATATGATGCATGTTATGATGTGATAAGAAAAGAAAAATACAGAGAAATTGGAGATGTTAAATGAGTATTTATATTATTGGATATCAAAATTTAGCATTGGTTGACAGTATAAAATTTTTTACTCTCACATTACATAACCATTAAACTCTATACAAAAAGAAGATAGGCTATGCACTCATAGTATAAAGTAGTTTTACACTATTATTTAATCACAAATTACCATGTATGGTAAATTTACTAACTTTTATAATAAATGCCGTAAAAGTCATATCAACAGTGATTTTTGATTGGTTGATAGTATAAAACTTTTTACATTAACAGTGTATGACCATTAAATTCTTATACAAATATCACATTATATATATATATATATATATATAAGCACGTTTAAAGGTGTAGGTTAAGAAGAGTTAAACAAATTATTAAATATTTTAAATTACTCAAAAATAATAATAATTTTTTTGTTCTTAATATAATAAATATTTTTGTTTTTATAATTTATTTTCTATCTTTACTTTTGAATTAGTATGATGAAAATATTTGTCAACATTTATCATTTCATAATTATTAGAAAAAAAATGCTAAATTAAAAAAAAATAGTTTCTCAAATGAAAGAAACTAGTATTTTGGCATGTGAGTTATCCATTATAAGTATTTGTTTTTTATAATTAAAATTCAAAAATACATAAATATTTTGAATATATAAATTATATTATAATTAAAATTTATAATAAATAAATATATTTGAATATATAAAAGAAGAGAGATTAAAAAAACAATACAAAGTTAAGAAAATCAAGTATACAAATAAAGATAAAAGAAGAGTATTTTGGGACAATTGAGAGAGAAATTTTGTGGTGAGGTAATGTGTGAAATGCACATTCAAAGGAAATAAGAGAGAAAATATCGAAAATGACTAATTGAAAGAATGGGAAGAGTGAAAGTCTCACTCTTTAAGTTGTGTATACTAATTTATAATACAAGACTAGATAATACAAAATAACCAATTCAATCCAAATCGCAAAACATTGAATTGGATGGATTTAGATTTGATATTATTTGTATTATGATTGAATTGGCCTATTTTCAACCTTCCTTAAGTAGGGCAAGAAGAGTTGACCCATTAGCGAAAGTAGGTTGGAAAACATATCCCACCATGTTTAGGGGCAGGTTGGCCCACCAAAATATAAAATAAGGAGTTAGCGGGTTGACTTACTAAAACCTATCCAAAAAATAAAAGAAAAAGAACAAGTATTAAAAAAAATACCCATTCATCCATGATCCATTCTAAATTTTGAACCAATCTCAATGCAAGTTAAAAAAATTTAAGTGAAACCTTAACTCAAATGCTAGTGAGTTCTTCTGACAATACAAGTTAAAAAAAAAAAAAACCCAATGGGTCAACCTGTTACAACCCATCTTTGACCTGTCGAGTTGGCATATTAGACGAGGTAAGTTAAGCATGTTAGTGGGTTAAGTCACTTAATCCACTTTGCCATTTTTGGTGGTTAGGCAGGGTTGACTTGATATGTTCAACTTGCTTTGCCACCTCTATGAGAAATGACCTGAAAAATAAAAAATTAGAGAAAAGTTGACAAATTATTTTTTTTGTATTTCAATAGGGCCTAAGCACAAAGGAACATTACATCGAAATCAAACAAGAGGTAGGGATCCCCATTACATCAAAGATTAGAAATCTGTCTAAGGTGAGCAAGAGGTTACTCGTACATCACAAAACCTGCATCTAAGTCACACGCCATATTAGCTAGAGTATATGCACATTTGTTTGCTTCCCTATATATGTGTTCACCTAGACTTTCCAATTCCGCTCCATTAGGCATTTGATACACTGTTTTAAAATTTGAACCAGTCATTGACTCAATCAAGGCACTGTGTCACTGGGTCAATGGTCGAACTGAAGGGTCACTAATTGAACAGCATGACCCGGTCTCTATTAAAAATTTTGAAAATATTCATGACATATAAATTTCATATCTATAAAATTTATTAAATTAAATTTCAATAGTGATGTGTAGCCCCAAAATACATAAAAAAGCAACAATTGTATTTGACATAAGGATGAGGGAAGGAAGGATTGAAGGTTACGCATTCAGGTCAAATAAACAAGAACAAATAAAAAATCAAGTGCAGTTGTGCGGTCAACATGAAAGACCTTTATGTCGTACACGTACGTGCAATTGAATTTCATATTTACGTTTTCAGTGATTATTATCATTTCACATATAAATATTTATTTTTTAATAATTAAAATTCATTGTAAATAAATATTTTTAAATATATAAATTATATTATAAGTTGGGTTTTCTATTCTTTTCAATAGCTGGAGTTAAAACGACGTTGTTTCACGCTTTAATAAAAAACAAATTTCCTTGAACCGGTTTGGGTTAACCCACCAATTCACTAGTTTAATTGCAAAATCCCTTAAGTCACATTGGTTCATACTAGGTCGATAGCATGTTTGATCCAATCACCAGCTCAGACCGATTGCACCACCGATTCCTAGTCCAACCAGTTCGACCGGTCGGTCTAAGCTAGTTTTTAAAACAATGGTTTGATAGCTTGGTCTAAGCTCCAACTTCATGAGTTCTCAGCTCCTTTCCCCAAGAGTGCCTTGACCACTACCTTCGAATCGTGAAAGCTAATAGCTATCGAGCTAGATTATTAAATTAAAATTGTTTGGTAAAATTAACTATGAAACTAGTTGATAAATGTAAAATGCTATAAAGAGACACATTTATATAATTTATATAAATTTTATTTTTATTTTGTAGACAATAATATATTTTTTGGTAATTATAGTTTAGATATTTTAATTAATTTTGATCACTTATAATTTTTGTGTTTAAAAATTAAATATTTTATTAAAAAATTAAAATCTACTCCTATTCTATAATTTTGAGTCCTTTTATTGAATAAGAGAATTTTTAAGAGATATTCTTTTTATGGATCATTTTTACGAGTTATTCTCATTTTTATTGAGCCTTATCATAATCCTCTATATTGAGCATTTAGTTTTTTTATTTTTATTTCTTTCAAATATATTTCTTAATTTTAATTTCAAATTTAATTTAATTTAATTTAACAACTAGCACAAAATAAAAATTTCTCCACTATCTCAAACTACTGATATTTTATCTTTATTCATATACTTGATTTTCTTAAACGCTTATCTCTTTCAATCTACCATTTTTAACTTCATTTTTAAATTGAATTTCAATAACCTTTTTAAAATCAAAAATCAAAAATAACTTTGTATCACAATATAAATTGTTTATTGTAAATCTAAAATATAGTTTATATGTTTAAAAATATTTGTTTATTACAAATTTTAATTATTATAATATAAATTATATATTTAAAAATAATTATTTATTATAATTTTAATTATATAAAAATAAACATTTATCTTGATCATTGCACAAACTAAAATACTAGTATTAGTATAATAATTAAAATAAGTAGCATAATATTAAAAGAGAAACTTTATTAAAATAAATTGTATAATATATGAAAAAGAAAAATAAAAAACATTAGAAAAAAATTGAATTATGTTTTGTTATTTTTTAAAAATAATTTGACAAATCAAAAGATTTTATTTAAAAGCCTTTTAAAACATGATTAAAGAAATGTTAGCTTTCAGATGAATGAATATCACCTTAGGGTTAAGTTAATTTAGAAAAAAACTTTGAAGAAAATCTTATTTTCAAAAAAAAAAAAACCTTTACAATTTAATCTCTTCTTTAATTAGTAAACAGATAAAGAGACAAAAGAGAGAGAAAAAAATTCACACACAATATTTATACTAATTCATCTTACAACTTAGGATTACATCTAATCCTTGACATAGAACCAATATTTTTACTAAGATGAGTGAATGGTACAAGAATATTCCTAATCCCCACTTCTGAATTATTCTTCCACAAGTCTCAAGGTTCAAATTTAAGTATTTTTTTAATTAAGCCTCTATACACATTTTTCCTTTTGAAAAGAGAAAGAAAATTACAACTATCATTTTTTTGATCCTCTAGATAAGCAAAGAAGATAGTTCTTTTAAGTCACTCATTGAAAGATATACAATAAATATACTTAGAAACACTTTAAATTAGATAATTGGGATTTTACTTTATGTAGTTTTGAAGTAGTCAGCAACATTGAATGCTTTATTATCTCATTTTATAATTGTTCTTCTTGAGAGATATTGGAGAATTTTAGTCTAAGAGTATTTCTCTAAAAGAATGATGGTTGGATCAATTGTACGTTTTATGATTTTGAACATTGTTGTTGTATCTTCTAATTGCAAGTGTTACTTTTATTCTTTTGGAGTTGACATGTGATCGAAGTAGGCAAAATCTTCTATTTTTACATGTAATAGATTGACTTTGCTTTAAAGATTATATTTCCATGTATACTTACGTCTAATACATGATGTCTGAGTTTGTTGTGCTTTTAGAGTATGACCTTGCTGCTTTGTCTCACTCTATCTTACCATAGAGAAAAGTTTAATGATCCTAAGATGATGTAGTCAATAATCTTCAAACTTGTTAGATTGTCATAAAATGATAATGTCTTTAGATTATAGTCATGTTAAAATGATTCTTATGAGATTATATATCTTTCAGTTAGATAAATTGTCACTTTTTGATCCCTATATACTTAGAATAAACACATTTGTAGTCTAATTGCTCTGTTTGTTATTTATTAAAATTATAAGGTTGAATTGTCTTTTTCTTAATAATATTAAAGGAGGCAATAAATTAGGAATTTTATTAAATATCTTTATATATATATATATATATATATATGTATGTATGTATATATTATTTTAAATTTCCAATGAATAATTTAAATTGTAATATAAGGTTATATTTAATTATTGATAATTTCTTTTGTAAAGAACTATTGAAATTTAACGTAGAAAAAGAAATAAAAAAGGGTATATGGAATGAAATGAGCGGTTAAGAAAATCAACTATACAAATAAAAAAAAAGGTTAGTTTAAGATGATTTAGAGAGAAGTTTTTTTTGGCTAATCACGGGATAGTGTGTAGAATGCACATCGAAAGAAAAGAAGAGAGACAATACTAAAAATATCTAATTAAGAGGGTGGAGAAAGTGAGAATCTCACTCTCTAAGTTTTGTATTTTAATTTATAAACTAGGAATAGATAATATGAAATAACTTGATTCAATCCAAATTGGAAAGGATTGAACTAGATTAATTTAGATTTGATATGATTGTCGAATTGATTCAATAGGACCATAAAATCAACCCAAACAAAATTATGAATACACCTAGTTAGATAAAACCCTTCCCAAAATAATTATTTTCAAGATTTAAATTCCTAATATTGTACATAAAGTTTACATAAGATTATACTCCACTCTTGAAAGATAGTTTATAAGCTACTTGAAAGTTGAAAATTGAAAATTAGTTAAAAGTTAAAAATTTCAACTTTTAATTGAAAGTTTATAATTATTAAGCTAGATTATTAAATTAAAAGTGTTTTTTTTTTTTGTGTACAATTAAAAGTGTTTGGTAAAAATTAACTATTAAACTAGTTGGTAAATGTAAAATGCTATAAAAGGACATGTTTTTATGATTTTATATAAATTTTATTTTTATTTTGTAGACAAGAATATATATTTTAGGTGATTATAATTTTAGTTTTTTTATTTAATTGAACACTTACAATTTTTTTGATTAAATGATACAAGAATATCCCTAATATTCACTTTCTAGGTATTTTTTTACAAGTCTCCCTAGAAGCAAACTCAAATATTCTTTTAATTAAGTCTGTTTTATCTCCATACACACTTCTCCTTATGAAAAAAGAAATAAAATTAAACCTATTGTCTTTTGATACTTTGTATGAGTAAAGAAAAGATAATCGTTCTAAGTCTCTCACCAAAAGATATATAATAAATGCACTTAGAAAAAATGTAAGTTAGGTAGCTAATATTTTAGTTAATTTGATTTTGAAGTAGCCAACAAATGTTTTATTATCTTTATTTATACTTGTTCTTCTTAAGAGATGTTGGAGACCTTTAGTTGGAGAGAGTTTCTTTAAAGGAATGGACGAATGCTAGGGTGGGAGAGTGCTCCATGTCTCCGGCCATGGGAAATATATTTTTTTTTACCATTAGATATATTAATTTTTAAATTGATGGCTCAGATTCTTTTTTTTCCCTTATTTTTTTCTCTCATTTCCTGATTTACTCTTCTTATTTCTTTCTCCATCTCCATGGCAAACCATTATTCTTTCTCTTTCACTCATCTACAAAAGAACTCAGACATAACAAGCATGGCCATTCCTACCACAAGCCATGAACTGAGAAGGAGAATCGCTTTCTGCAACATAACACACACTTTATAACTGAATCCTTCCAAAAATAAAGAAAACAAAAAAAAACCTTTTCAAAAATCAAAATGGAAACAATCCCCTCCAACTCTTGTCCTTTTTTTTCCTTTCTTGTCCTTTGCTTCTTTTGCCTCACCGGCTCTGCCCTCCCCACCTTCGCTGTTGGTGAACCCTTCACCATCTTCGACCACACCACATCCGCCTTCACTGCAGAACCAAACCAAACCCAATGCTAAAAACAAAAGCCTTCACACAACACAACCTTCCTCGTTGCGAGCTCCACCAACACTAGCACTACGAGGCCAAGAATAGCAAGGAGGGTGAAAAGCTTTCTTCGACTTTCGACTCTTTTGGAGCTCTGCCTTCTTGCTTGTGCCACTGGAATAGTGGAGGTGAAGTTGGTTGATGCAGTTGTTGAAGTCGTCATTAGAGGGGTTCGATTCATGTTGGGATGGGTCCGAATAGAAGGGTGGCGTTTTGGGCTCTAT
The DNA here is from genome assembly GCA_004329165.1 of Spatholobus suberectus. NCBI lineage: Eukaryota > Viridiplantae > Streptophyta > Magnoliopsida > Fabales > Fabaceae > Spatholobus > Spatholobus suberectus. Next base: position 27,808,573 of record CM014729.1, read on the forward strand.
GGCTCAAAGGGTGAAGAGCTTTGCGGAGAGAGGGTTTGGAAGAAGAAAGAGGGAATGAGGTTGAGAGTTCCAAAAGATTCAGAGAAACGAGTGTGATATGGGAATAAATCGAGAAAAGAAGGAGAAAAAGAAAAAAGAAAAAAAAAATTCAAGCATTGATTTAAAATTGAACAAATGTAATGGTTGCAAATCTATTTCCCACGATGGGAGACATGATGAGGTCTCTCACCTTAGCCTCAGTCAAAAGAATGAAAGTTGGATGCAATAGTTGTACATTTAATGATTTTGAACATTGTTGTCATATCTTATATTGTGTTACTTTTGTTCTTTTGGAGTTGACATGTGATTGAAGCAGGTAGAGTTTTCCATTTTTATATGTAACATACTTTAGTTGAAAAATTATATTGTCATGTCTATTTTTGTGTCATACATGATGTTCGATATTGTTGTGCTTTTAGAGTTTGACCTTGTTTGTTTTGTGTCATTCTATCTGACCATAGAGGAAGGTTTAATTAATGATCTTGCGGTGAAATAGTCAATAGTCTTCAAACTTGTTAGATTATCATAAAACAATAATGTCTTCGGACTATAGTCATATTTGATCTTAGGATGATTTTTATGAGAATGTATATCTTTTAGTTAGATAAATTATCACTTGTTGATTCCTATATACTTAGAATAATCAGGTTTACATTTAACACTCTTTTTCATTTAATTATTTTATTTATTATTCATTAATATTATAGGGTTGAATGCCTTTTTTTTTCTTAACAATATTAAAGGAGGCAATACATTATAATTTTGAAGATAAAAATAGAAAAATATTAATTAGTTATAAATTTAAATACTACTTTAAGTAATATATGAAAAAAAAATTATAAGTTAATAAGATAAATTTATCAAACACTTTTATTTTAATCAAATAAATTTATAAAATATTCAAATAAGTTATAAGTTAGTTAAAAATGACTTGTCAAATAATCTCTATAACAAAACATAGTTGACTTGTGCTAACCGCACAAACCCTTTCAATACACATAGAAACACCTCGTGTCCATATCTTTATCTTTCCATTCTTTCTTCTTTAGACTTAGTTTGATTATTTAATACACGACATTAATATAGTGACTCTTTATTAGCTTAATCAATATAAACAGCTATTATATATTAATTTAACTTTACTGCTTTTTTCATAAAATTATTGATATTTGTAACTAGTAGTTAGCTAATCAATATTTAGTTGGTTAACCATTTTAAATTTGTTTGTGTCCATCAATAGTATCCTTTGGATACTAATCCCATATACATGGCCTGGAATGGAAGCCTAGTCTCCATAATTAAAAGGACCCATGAATAAGCCTTTGACGGCCTTAGTATTTCGTTGTTTGCATTAAGAATAGGCTCAAACATCTCTACATTTTCCATTCTTTCTGCTTGAGTTGAATCTGTAATAGATAAGGCGCCACTAGTCAACAGCAAAAGTGATATTAATGTTGAAGGTTACCAAAGTTACTTCTCTCCTTTTCTGGGTTGGCAGGGGCACGCATTGGATCTTCAATATGAAAAAGATAAAGGGTTTAATATATTTTTAGTCTTTGTAAATGGAATAAAATTAATTTTTGGTTTCTTAAAATTAAATTGTCTTTTTTTGATTCTTTATTTATAAAAATGTATTGGATATAATCTTTAGGCTAAATTACATTTTTGGTCCTCTTATTTTTCTTAATATGCAATTTTAGTCATTCTAGTTTTTTAGAGATATTTAGTCCTCATATTTTTAAAAATATGCAAATTTGGTCTCCTTATTTTTAAAAATTCACAATTTTGGTCCTATCGTTAAATCTCTTGTGTTGACTGTTAGTGATTTAACGTTGACTCTGACGTGTCAATGTTGACTATAATGTTGACTCTAACTCTAACACGTCATTTAAGTATTGATACGTCAGAATCAAAGTTAAATTATTAATGATCAATGCAAGAGATTAAACGGTGAGACCAAAATTGTGAATTTTTAAAAATAGGAGGACTAAACGTCTTTAAAAAAAAATAGGGGGGCTAAAATTGTAGATTAGAAAAAATAGAGGGACCAAAAATGCAATTTAGCCTAATCTTTATCCTTCATAAAAAATTGTTTGCTTTTAATCTCTCATTTATCGAAATAGGGACTACATAGGTCATTTTCATAAATAAGAGATCAAAAGGAGACAATATGTTTTTAAGAGACTAGAAGTGGATTTTGGCTTAGCTCTAAAGAGTTGGTTGAGTGGAGCAAAATAAGGTCTAACATTTGATAGGTTGTAGATTCGAACTCCTATTCGTCTTTTTGGGGTGAGGCAAATAGGTCTTCAAGTTGTTCCAATTTAACCGGTGGACTCGAGTTCGAGTCTTGATTATGCAACTGTGTTAAATACTCAAAAGAAAAACTTTTTCGCTTATAAAGGTCGAATACCTGCGGTTTATATAAAATAAATAAACAAATAAATAAGGTGTGGAGCGCTAGACGTGCAAAGAAGTAGCTTTACCATCTTACTCAGACAATGCATAAGCCCATGTCTCAGACTTCTCGATTGAGCTAGAATGCCCCTTCTTACACTTCTCCACCAATATCGGCAATCTCAGGTCCAAATAATTTTTAGTAATGTCAACAACCCAGGCCTGAAGTAAGAAATCAAGAAATGACAAGATCGCACGATTTGGGCCTGGGTCCAATGCTAGTAGCGTTGCCTTTTACGGCCTCAAGTACACATTAATTAGATGAAACCCCCACCCTCGAAGTTTTCTTCCCTTCTACTCAAACGTGAATGAAAATGGAAGCGAAAGCTCCACTCATTCCAACTCTGAAAAATCTCTTCCTCCTAATAAGTTGCACACTCGCTTTCCATTCCTTTCACTCCACATTACAGCCCGTCTAGAACACTCTTTCTACATGCAAGACCTCTATATGTAACTCAGACCCTTCTCTCACTTGGTGCCAGGCAAACACACCTACCGCATCACAAGCATTATTCAAGAGAGAAAAGAAAGATGAGTCCAGCATGGGTTTTTGTGCTGGGCATTGCCGCAATGTTAGTGGTTGGGAATGGACAATCAGCAGTAAAGCCATTGGTGAAGACAGTGAAGGGCAAGAAGCTGTGTGACAAAGGGTGGGAGTGCAAAGGATGGTCTGTTTATTGCTGCAATGAGACTATCTCTGACTACTTCCAGACCTACCAGTTTGAGAACCTCTTCGCAAAGCGCAATTCGCCAGTGGCACATGCTGTTGGGTTCTGGGACTACCGCTCCTTCATCACCGCTGCTGCACTGTATCAGCCTCTTGGCTTTGGCACCACTGGAGGAAAGACCAGTGGGCAGAAGGAGGTTGCAGCTTTCCTTGGCCATGTGGGCAGCAAGACCTCTTGTAAGTCACACATTTAATTCACATATGAATCATATGACATGATCATTCATGGGGTGGCCTTATTCTTAATTATTATGTTTTTCAATTTGTTGAATTCTTGATCTCATTGCATGATCGCAACAACTTAGACATTTCAAGTGTCAGGATTTGATTATTTGATGTTATGAATCATGATATCGTGTGTGACATGATAATTCATCGGGATGGCCTTATTCTTTTTATGTTTTTCAATTTGTTGAATTCATGATCTCAGTTGCATGATCTCAATAATTTGGACATTTCAAGTGAGGTAGATGCGGTTGTACACAGGATTTGATTATTTGACCTTTAATTTGTTTTGGTCAGGTGGGAGTGGAGATTTGTTTAAAGACCATGAAATTGTACGGTAACAATTTGTTGAAATAATATTTCAGGTGGTTATGGGGTGGCTACAGGGGGACCCTTAGCCTGGGGCTTATGCTACAACAAGGAATTGAGTCCTGATAAATACTACTGCGATGACTACTACAAATTAACCTACCCTTGCGCTCCTGGCGCAGCATACTATGGCCGTGGCGCCATCCCCATTTACTGGTATTCATATCTTGAGATCGATTTCTTGAATGTCCCCTAATTTCAACACCCTCTATCTTATCCAGCATTATCATTATCTCTATTTGCTTATTTCCACAAAATTTGTGTTAATTTGAGAGAATGATTTTGGTTAGAGTTTAATAGACATACACTATCAATGTAAATGTTCAACCAATTAGAAATCATTTTTGATATAATTTTTACGGTAGTTATTATAAAAGTTAATAAACTTACTATACATATAACTATTTGTGATTAGATGACAGTGTAAGTATATGTATTATTTATTCTTTTAATAAAAGATTTTACCAAATTCTTGGACAATTTATGATCAAAATCCTTGTGTTTTGTTCCTTGATAACAGGAACTACGGTTATGGAAAAACTGGGGAAGCCTTGAAGGTGGATCTGTTGAACCATCCTGAATACATAGAACAAAATGCCACCCTAGCCTTCCAGGCTTCAATATGGCAGTGGATGACCCCACCTGAGAAGCACCTACCTTCACCCCATGATGTCTTTGTTGGCAACTGGAAACCCACCAAGAATGACACATTGTCCAAAAGGGTACCTGGATTTGGTGCCACAATGAATTTGCTGTATGGGGATCAAACTTGTGGCCAGGGATCCGATAATGAGGCCATGAACAACATCATTTCCCATTATCTTTATTACCTTGATCTCGCGGGTGTTGGCAGAGAAGAGGCAGGGCCTAATGAAGTTCTCTCCTGTGCTGAGCAAGCTGCTTTTAAGCCCTCTGGCTCACATCTTCTGCCTCAAATTGAGCTTTACTTGGCTGAGATTCTTGGCCGGTCCATTCTTGAATCCTGCAAAATCTTAATAAAGGAGGCAAGTAGACAAAATATTTCAACTACTTTGGCCTTCACATGAGAGTAAAACGAGTTTGGAGTGGACACTCATAGTAAATATGTGTATAGATTATTACTTTGCCATATATCTTGGCTTTTGTTGTTTTCTTTCCCTTCTTGTATAATTTGAATATATTTTGGTACGATGTATACAATTGAATATTTGATCATTAAGGATTGTCTGAACAATTTTGTTGATATTTGTATGTTGTGCAATCAAAATGATACACAAAATGATACCAAGCTTCATATGAATAATCTGATTTCCATTTATTATTGTCTGAAACCCCGAGCATGTCGATGGATTTTTGTTTTTGTACTAAACTGCACATATTGGGCTTTTTGTTTTTAAATTTTGTAGGTTTTTTTTCTTTTTCAAATCTTTGTATGCAGTGATATTTTTTTACCCATGTAACAAAAAAAAAAACTTTATGTACAATTAATTTATAATGAAATCATTACGCTAGATTTCTATAATTTAAAATTTTCAATATATATATATTTTTAATTTTGTTAATGAAATTGGCTCACGTGATTTTATCATTCTAATGGAATGCGAAGATGCTTCACTCGTTATTAAACTTTTTGTTACTATAAAAAATTATTACAACAGAACTATTAATTTAATGATAATTAAAAGAAAATATGACTTCTTCCACGACTTCTGCACTTCCAGTAGAGGCCAAAATAGATCAACCTATTTTGTGAGGGATGTACAACTTAGCCCACATCACACTTAGATTAAGAGGGTGCTTCGTTTACTGAAGTGATATACTTTAGCTTCTGTGTAAATTTGGAATTTGACGTAAAAATATTGACAAACGCAAGTATTAAACGTGCAAGCAAACAAGTCCTAAGTTACGTTTATTTATTAAATAAATCATGTTAGTGTTTTTAAAAATCTATTTAATTAAAAAGGTTGGTTTTCAAATCATTCAAAAACCTTTTTAAATTTAACGTGTTGGTCAATAATAATAATAATAATAATAATATAAAAACATTTTGTTTCTCATTTAATACAATAAAAATAACATCATCATCATCTTGTAGGCTTAATAGAGTTATATATTTTATTATTAAATATTTAACATAATGATTTTCATATCATACATATTTAACGACTTAAAAATATTGACTAACATATAAATTTGGGCCTATTAACTTATTTAAGAGTAGTTTTTATGATTTATTTAAAAGATTTGGTTCATCTAAAGCGAGAGCAAGTAAAATAAGTAATCTCAGACATTGATGAGAAAATCAATAATTAATATTTGAAAACATTTATGATTTGTTATATATATTCATGAAATATCAGTTTTTCATTTTCATAATATAAGTAAGTTTTTCACTGTAGAAGAATCGGATTCTTTAAAAGGCAATATTGCAAAATAGATTTTTAAATAAGATTTTAAGTCAGTATAATTAAAAAAAAAAATCAAATTAAACTTAAAAAAAAATCTGTATCAAATAAATAAGTTAAAATCTAACCCTTATAAAGACAATGGAGTTTACTTCGAGTCTCAACTCATCCTCCACTCTCGCAGTCTTTAAAAAGATGTTGGTGGCAGGCATGTTTTCCTTTGTCAGGCTTATTTTCTGGTGACGCATGGTATTCAAATTGTTATTAGTTTTTTCTTTCCCCGGAGAGTTTTTTCTTTTACTTACGAAACTTAAATTTTTACAGCAACGCAAAAATAACATTTATCAAGGCATATTTTTTTTTCCCGTTCCTTCCAATTATGGTTCAGGAGTGAGAATCTCATATTTAAAGCAAAAACAATGCTAACCAAAAGCTATAAAATGTTTGGTTCCTGTGTTTATTTGATGATAAAAGAAGTTCTGAATTTGACACAAATTCAATTTTTTTTAGCACAATTATATTATGTATTATAAATTTGTAACTAAAATTGTGATCTTATATTATAAACTTAAATTAAAAAATCCCAACTAGGTTTATTGGCATAATCGATAAAATAAATTGCCTATGGTTTAGGACTTGTTTGGAGTAGTTGCGAGTTTTTAGTTTTTGATTTTCGAATGCAATTTTCAAAATAAAATGCGTTTGGCTAAAATAGAGGTCAAATGATTTTTCACTCAATTTCAAACTTTACATTTATTTTTAAAACCCAGAAAAAAGAATTTGTTAATTTAATTTTTAGTTTTAAAAAATACACTCTTCTAACAATGACCAGCTGCCACCACCATTAGCACCACTACCATCAACACCCCTCCACCATCATGATCACCATCACAATTACCCACGCCACTACCGACACTAGCACCACCACCACCATTGGCACTGGTACTGTTGCCGCCTCCACCATCGTCATTGTTATCGTTGCCAATATTGCCATTACGACTGTCACCACCCAAACATACCTTTAAACTAATTTTAACATGATAGAAAATTTCAAAATGAGTTTATTTTGAAGCCAAAAATTAAAAAAAAAACTAAAACTAATTTTTTAAAACTAAAACCAAGACGGGGTAGTTGTGAGTTTTTAATTTTTGGTGTTCAAATCCAATTTTTAAAATAAAACGTGTTTGGCTAAAATGGAACTAAAATGATTTTTAACTCAATTTTAAAACACTTTTACATTCATTTTCAAAACCAAAAAAAAAGATTTTGTGAATCTAGTTTTTAGTTTTTAAAACAATACACATCACTACATTTGACAATGGCTCTTCTCACCACCATTACTAACGCTGCAGCCGCCGTTGCTGCTACCACCACCATCACCACCACGACCATCAGCACCGCCACCTCACCACCACCACCACTGCCGCCACCTTTGCCACCACTACACAAACATACTCTTAAACTAATTTTAATAAAATAAAAAAATTTCAAAATGAGTTTATTTTGAAGCCAAAAATTTGAGAAAAAAATTTAAACTAATTTTTAAAAACTAAAAACTAGTTACAATTTTTAAAATCTTCGAAACTCACAACTAAAAACCACCTAAACATGCCATTTCATATTTTACTTTTGCAAATCTATCACTAGATCTAGCCTATCTATTTCGTAATTGATGTCATTGACTTGAGACAAACCAAATTCTCTGATCATGTTATACAGATTATATCCTAGTTATGGTCGCTGCACACGTGTAAAGTATTGCCTAGGTATTCTTGTTATATGTTCCATCATTTAACTCATAATGTATGATTTTCTTGTAGATCTAAGTAGTCACCACTGTTATTAGAATCGGACTAGTCATCGACTCGGACAGGATATTGAGTCATTGGGTCATTAGTTGAACCAGTGGGTCATTGGTTAAACTGCATAAACTAGTTGTACTTAATATATAAATTTTTTATGATGGGTATTGTATAAAAATAAAATTTATCGTTCATATATATGAGTAGAGTCTTTGGCATAGTGGATATAATTATTTTGTTGATAACATCAGATAGTGTGCTGCATGAAATTCAGCTTGAACACACATTGAGCAACGTGAAATATTTTAAATAAAGTGTCTTGTCAAATCCGGATTGGGCTGAGTTATTGGTTTCGTTCAGTTCAAAGCAATTACAAGTCGAGTCACACGAGTCAGATGTAATTCTGATCAAAAAAGTTGATCGAACCGGCTGTAGGTCTAGTTTTCAATTAAACCGGTTGGACCATCTAGTCTAGTCCGAGTTTAATAACACTAGTAGTCACTAGTCGTTAATAGGGTCTAAGTATGACCTAGCATGTTTGTGTAAAGTCAAATTATTGTTAACCTCAAAAGTGTTTGGTTTAGAAAAAAAAAGACAAAGGAAGGAAAAAAAAGAAAAGAAAATAAAAAAAGGAAAAAGAGTGGAAAATTTAGTAGGAGTGAAAATAAAAGAAAAGAAAAGTAAAAGTTTTTTTTTTTCTTTTGTTTGATTATATAGAAAGTGAAAGAAAAGAAAATATATATATATAAAATAACATAAATATTTCTAATAAAAAAAGAAATATATAAATATAAGGATAAAACAGTATTTTTCTTGCACAAGATTAGTTTTCTTTTATCATTCACTCCAAAATGGATGGATTGTTAAATTATTGGGTCCTACCTACTGTTTTATACTTTCTTTTCGCCTCCAACAATATCAAACGAAGGGAGGAGACGATTCTACAATACTTTCCGTCGCTTCTCTTCCGTTCCGCTGCGTTTTTTTTGCTCCAAACGCAATATAAAAATCAAGCTTCCATTCCGTACCCAAAAAATAAGAAAAAAAAAACAATACTTGTTCTACTGTTGTAGGCCCAAAACTTTTTGTCTCGTAAGTTTGTTAGATTTTTCAGAACCGTGTTTTCTCCAAAGCTCTTTTTTTTTTTTTATTCTTTTTTTACATGGGAAATTTCTCCAAAGTTCTTTTGATGGCGTATGTGAAACAAAGTGAAATGAACTGGTTTCCCCCTCATTATATTAAGAAGAAATTGACCACTTGTATAGAAAAATAAAAGTACGATAGCTAAGACATACTCCATAGTGCATTGTATTGTAGACAGAACATTTTAGAATATAAGTTTAGGCCTAACTTAACTTTACAAAACCAGTTTGTAAGGTGAGGATTGTCCCCCACTTATATACACTAATTTGGCTTTATCACTAGTCAATGTGGGATCTCCAACAGCCTCCCTCCGCTGAGAACTGGACATCTCGAGCGTAAAGTTTGCAGAACTGAACATTTGCAGATGGCCCAATAATGACCTCATAGCAGGTGGTACGATAGGTTCAACAATAATCGCTAGGATAAGATTTGATATCATCTTAGAATGTAAGTTTGGGTCTAATTCAATTTTATAAAATTGGCTTGTAAGGTGAGGATTCCTTCCTGCCCCCCTCCCTCCCCCCCATTTACATACACTAATTTAACCCCATCATTAGGTAATGTAGAATCTCCAACAGAACATCAAACCACAACCTCAAATTAATTGCTTACTTCTAGTTATCTTAGTGTCTCATGGATCAGATTTAGCATTTACCTTGAATATTGGTGTTTTTGTAGGCCAATTGTTTTAAAGTTACGAAAAATTGATTTTAATAGAATTATTGTTGAACCGTTAAACATAATTGGAATCTATGTCTAAATTAATCCGAGTTGCAGATTTACATGGAACATATATTTTTTATTAAAAAGTATAAGAATTGATTTTCTAAGGCCAAAAGGGACTTTAGAAGCAATTCTTCAAGTGGATGTAGTGTATGTTTGTTATCATGGCGAGTTGTACTAACCGTGATTTTTTAAAGCAACAAATAATTGTTTTTGTGTTGATTTTATCATGATTTTACAATAAATGTGAATTTTTACTGTCAATCCAAACACATTATTAAAGGATTTAGCTTATTCAGTTATTATGGCTACACGCAAATACCTATTATAAAGTTGCACCGCAATCCATGGAAGTACCAATGTTGAACCAGGTATTTGTGCGGTCGTTTTCAAGCCCGTGTATGAATTTTTGGTGGAAGATCTTATTTTAAACATCATGGACTTTATTTCCCATACATCTTTTCATATGAATTCTTTGCCTTTTCTTTTTTTTGGCTGGTTGACTAGTGAAAACATTCTCATATTTGAAAGTTTAAACATACATACGATTTTGTTATATTTCAAATGAACAATTCCGTGTTCTGTTCTGCTTGAAGCAAATCTATTTATTCACTCTGCCCTCTTTTTAACTAATACTGCAACATGCTTTTTGAGAGTTGTTTCTAATTAGATGATTGTTATAGATATCCACCCTTACTCACATTTCTTTCTTTATGCGTTTACATAGGTAACAGCTAAGGCACTATATGCAGCCATTGTCAATTATGGTTCTGTTTGAATAAACTTTTTATAAACACTTATAGGAGAAGAAAATAAAAAAATAAAATATATTGAATTTCTCTATAAACTAAAATCAACTTATACACCTTATCTTTTGAATAAGTTAAATAAAAAGAACTTCTATAAAAATTAAGTGCGTAAGTTGATTTTAACTTATATGAAAAACTCAATTTATTTTATACCTTCTTATTTTTTTTTCCGTATAAGTGGTTATGAAAAACTTTATCAAAAGGTGAATTTTTGTGCAACTCCAATGGTACTTAACATAGTGGTCAATGCCTCTTGTGAGTAGCCCATCCTTCTTCCCCATGCCGAAATAAAGATCCCTTGGATATATAGAAATTAAAGACAGGTACAAGAGACATCATCGGCAGTGTCGAAAGATCCCTAGTACTAATGAGCAGTGTCTAGCTGAAGGTTTTGTAGGTCCATGATGCTTGCTTATTGGGTCCCAAAATCAGTTGTGTTTGGACTGTTGCCAAGGTCAGCAACTGGGAAGATTCATGTGCATTTGGTGAGGGCAAAGGCAAGGACATATGGGGCCTGTCAGAATGAGCAAGTTGTAATCGTATGTTACACGAACGATGATGAAAATCCTTGTGGTTGCTGCTGTGTACCATGGGACTAGGATATTGTTCGTTAATGTTATTTTATCAATAATAAAGGCTTTTGAGCATTTTAGTATTATCAACCGTAATACCTTATCCCAAACTAACTTCTCTGTGCGCCTGTGATACTAGAGCCACAGGTGGCAATAATCCATGTTGCATGGAAACGATATATGTGAATAAGGTAACTTTTTAAAAAATTAAAAAACGGTATAACAGTATAACAAAATATAATTTTATTTATTTATTTATATATTATTATTATTAATTTAGTTTTCTTTTTTTCTATATATTTTTCTTAATATAAATGGTATTTATATTGATTTGTCGATTAGTATTTAATCTCTTACAAAATTTATTACAAAAGGATTACATGTGGGAAACTAAAATATAAAAGCAGGGGTGGAGCTATGTCGAAGTGGGATGTCACGGCTTCTCCCCTCCCATTTCTTTTTTTATGGTATAAGTAATTTTTCAATAAGTTTGAGTATTTCATTTAATTATTTTGAATTTCTGAAAGTATTCTACTAAATAAAAGTGATATAATTCAAGTTATAATTATAAATAAGTCTTTAAAAAAATGTAAAATTTAATCTTTATGTACTGTGAATGTATTTTTTTTTATATTGTCAATTAATTAGAAATCACGTTAGTATAACTTTTAAGGTAGTTATTATAAAAGTCAACAAACTTACTATACATGGTGATTTATGATTGAATGATATTGTAAAACTACTTTACATTGTCAGTACATAGTTTATTTTCTCAAAAATATATATAAAGTAGAAGAGTAACTAGTATATACACTAACAATGTAAAAAGATTTTACATTGTTATCTAATTACAAATCGTCATGTATAATAAGTTTATTGACTTTTATAATAATTATCTTAAAAGTCATATAATAGTGATTTCTAATTGGTTAATAGTGTAAATTTTTTTATGAATAAACCATCATTTTAGTAGCATTGTGACATTAGTCCATGAATTTAATAAAATTCCAAATAAGTCATTGAAAGTGCACTTTCTCAATCACATTAGTTCAAAATTAAAAAAAAAAGTGCAACTTAAGTGATAATACTTCCTTTGGTCCTTTATATAAAAAACAAATGTGAGCATTTTTTTGGTCCTAATTATAAGAAACATAGACCCATTTACAAACGTATTAGTAATTACTAATTCTCTTTTATATCCTTAATTTATTGTGAAATCTATTAATGAGATGTCCATTCATTTTTCACATAAGTAGATATATTCATTTACCTATTAACAATATAAGTCACACTCATTGGTAGAAAAAAGTATTCTTTGGATTACGTGTAGTATTATTAAATATAACCATTACTTAAAACATTTAATTAATTTTGGAATAAAATTTAAATTTATGACATTATTAATTAAAATTAACTAACTTAACTACTTTTGTTGGTCTTGATGACTTGGTTATTTGTTTTATATAAAAGATTAGAGGGAGTATTAACATATGTTTAAGGACCAAAATGACAGTAAGTAGTTAAGCTTAGAGACTTAGATAAAACAACTAAAAATTTCAGGAATTTATTTAAAAATTTCTTGGTTTCAAGAACAAATGTGACAATAAGTTACATTTTCAGAGACTAAAATAATAATTTACTCAATTTTTTTATTATGATAATGTATAAAAATTAAACTCAAATTAATACAAAACATTCAAACTTCGATATGAAAACCGTCGTGTAATATGCGTATTAAGATGTGGTACGTGTAAGATATAAAACTATAAATACATCATCATTGTGCCCAAGAGTAGTAACACAAAGGAGCAGTTCCCATCTGAAGAAGCTGGGTTCTGCAGGCCCAAAATGCTTGCTTATTGGGTCCCAAAATCAGTTGCGTTTGGACTTTTCCCAAGGACAACTACTGGGAAGACACGGCAGAACTCGGAAGCATATAATACTATTTCTATTCTAGTACTATTATATACTACCTCTCTCCCAGTATATAATACTCTCTTAATTAGGGTGTTCATCGGTTCAGATTGACCTGATTAACCCAACGATAATTGGTTCGAAATTTTCAAGTTAATCGGGTTCAACCCAAACCGAACTAATGAAATTCGAGAATGATTAGTTCAGGCATCGAGTTTGGGCTTGCAAACTCGATGAAACCTAAACCAAAGCAAAGAGGTGGTTTAACTTACTATTTTTCTTATTTTTCATTTTTATTTTTCCTATTTTTTTTACTATTACATAGTTGGTATAAGCCAATTACTACAAAATATGTTGTTTAAGCTCTTTTAATGACAATATTATGTGTTAATTTTTATTCAAAACCATGAATTTTTTATTTTTTTCCAAAAACAAAATTTTACAATTTTTTATAAGATGGACCCAAACCGAACCAACCCGTTCTTGATTAGGTTGGTTTGGTTTGGGTTAAGTGAAAAAAAATAGAGAAATTCGAACCAAACCGAATCAATAAAAATGACTTAGTTCGAATCTCCCCATCCCTCGCCCCCCCCCCCCCCCCCCAATCCAAACCAAATCGACCCCTAAACAGCCCCACTCTTAACTAATTCACACAAAGAAGGATTTTAAAGAAAAAAATATGTTATTAAAATTTGTATTATTTTTCAAAATTACCTTTAAAATTATTGGGACTCATTATATCACTTTTTTAACTTAATTACTTTCCACTTAATTAATTAATGTATGCTAGTCATCTTCTCCAATCCTTATATGAGAGAATGAATTTATTTTATTAATTTATACTCCATTTGGTCTCGAATATAAACAAAAAAAACCCTTCATGTGTATTGGTATCAAATATAAGCAAATTTCAACTAATTTCACTCTATTTAATCAATTATCCTCAAAATACCCCTTCATTTAATTGGATTGCATTTCAAATGATCCTTTCTTATACTTTATATCAAGTTTCAATGAAGAACAATTTAAAAGAAATTTGTTTTTTTACATGGAATTAGTAAAATTAAATAATATTAATTAACTTTCTTAATTAGCATAAGTTAGTTTTTTTTAAATGTTATTTTTACTAACAATTCATATAACAGTTTATACAACAACACTTTTTTGTATCTATCTCTCTCTTACACCTCATTTATTACATCTCATAATGATGGAGAGAGACAAATACAAAAAGTGTTGTTATACAAATTATTGTATGTATATCATATATTTTTTTTGCTTGTATTTGAGATCGAAGGGAGTAGAATTTATTAGTTATTGACTACAAACAAATTGTAAAGTAATTAAGGGTATTTTGGTCAAAAAATAATTAATGCAAAAGACAATTTAAAAAGAGTCTTATAAAAATGGACAAACAATTTTTTTAAAAGTCTTATATATAAGGACAAAGGTAGTAATACCTTTTTAACTAATTCATGAGAATTAAAAAAGTTGGTAAATTTAATTAGTGACATTAAATTTGTTAACAATTTATATTATTTTTCTAAAATAACCCTTAAGATTATTGGGGCATATCGAATGTTATCTCACTCTTTTTACCTAATTATTTTTCACCTAATAAATTAATGTGTGGAAAGAGAATATATACTATACTTATTATCTTATTAATTTATGACAAGTCATCTTTTCCAATCTTCATAAGAAAAAGAAAGAGTGAAAGAAAATGAGAAGAATTTTAAAGAAAAAAAAAATAAGTGAGAGAAAGAAGGGAAGAACATGTTTGGTTTGAAAAGCAAAGGAAGATTTTTTTTTTATTATTACGGCCAAAATATAGATAAATAAAATTATTAAAGAAAAATTAGGCTCACACCATGGTTTAATGAAATTGTATTTCAATATTTTTTATATTAATTTGACTTCTCTTAATTTATGTAATTGCATAAAAAATCAAGTGAAATATATGTTAACTAGAATGATATATGATATTATGTTGTCGTATAATTAAGGAGATTTATGTATAGCTAAAAAAGAATAAAATATCAAGTAAATTTTTGTTAAACTTCATGGAATGTTATGTTGGTGTAATTTACCTAAATATTAAACCATCCCTAAATGAGTAAATGTTGGTGTAATTTACCCAAATATTAAACTCAAGCATTTACATACAGTTGCCCAAATTTAAATATTTCTCTCCCTTTAAATCTTCTAATATTAAATGGGAAACAAAAATAGGAATGGGGTATTTTGACTTCCTAATTTCTCTTTCTTTCAAAGTTTATGAAACAAACAAGTTTTTTCTAATAAAAATCCTTATTTTTTCCTCCTTCAAACAAACAATTCTATATTATAATTTAAATAATATCTGACATGCAATCATTATCATTCACCATTAGTATATTGATTTTTTTTTTACTTTTTAATCAAAATTAATTGAATGCAGAAAAAGAAAGAATATTTTTTTCATTTTCTATTTATAAAGAAAAATATTATTCACAAAAAGATAAAATATGCACCTGGCAACAAATTTCAATACCGTTTAGGATTAACACATAAATATAATTTAAAATTGACACAGCATATCATTACACATAGTTAAATAAATAATAAGTAAAAAAAAGCTCAATTATTATTTTTGAAAATTTCACAACATATATAACCTTTTTTTAATCCTATTTGTTTTTTTCTTTTTTTATTTCCATTTTTTTTTCGAATTAGTTCATTTCAATTTATTTTGTACCTTTCCATTTAAAAATCAACTAAAAAAACTTAGCATGAATAACAATAGGACAACTAACTGACAAATTTAAATGGAAAAAAGAAGCTAGCTAATCTTGTTCAATTTAGTTATATTATTAATCCACTAAACTCTAACCGTCCACTTTTTTAGTCCGAAACTTTTATCTAAAATTTTTGTCCGTTAAGCATGTGGTTATCAAATTTGTATATATGAAAAATATCTATTAGGAGAGGTCAGCTCTTTAAATAGGGCCTTTTAACCACAGTAGTAAAAAAAGAACTATTTACTAAAATAAAAAAAAACAATTTATCGATATGAGTTGTTTCAGAAAAAGGGATGAAAACATTTTAATAGGAGTTGGCGCCTCACGTTCAAATATTTTTTTCTACAGGGCACATAGGAGTTGGCGCTTTGCGTTCAATTTTTTTTATATATATATTAATAGAAGGCGCCAACTTCAATTTTTTTTTACTATAACAATTAGTTGGCGCCTCGCATTAATTTTTTTTTTTTACTATAACATGATGTGTTGTACCATCCCAAATTGACGCATAACACGGTCAAGGTGGTGATACTCTATAATATTAAAATTTATTAATGGGACTACAACTCTCTACATTGCAATCCCCTCCATACAGATGTTTGGCAAGCCACCAAACCATGCAGAGTATGGCTCCCATACAATATGCAAAAATAAGTTATGCATTAGATATAACATAATCAACATATAAATTAAAATTGTGTTATGAAAATGAATTCACATCATGTCTCTTTATGCCGTCAAATTTCTCTCTATAAGTTGAGAGATAAAATTTACGATATATAAATTCCTTTAGTTGTCCACCAGTCTACCTGTTTGTCAACACATATATCAAATTTTTTTACAAGGAGTATTTTATCTATTTATAATTTTACATAATTGAACGTGAGGCGCCAACTGTTATATATTAAAAAAAAAACTTGAATGCTAGGGGTCAACTCAGTTGACGCCTCCTGTTAATATATATATATATAAAATTTGAACACGAGGCACCAACTGAGTTGGAGCCTCTCGTTGTAGGAAAAAAAAATTTGAACGTGAAGCGCCAACTCCTATTAAAATGTTTTTGTCCCTTTTTCTGAGATAACTCATATTGGTAAATTGTTTTTGTTAATTATTATTTTAGTAAATAGTTTTTTTTTGTTTTACTATTGTGGTTAAAAAGCCCTTTAAATAGATCTTAGTACCTTGAGGGATTAATCTTTAGCTTTCGACTAGAGGATACCCTGGATTCACCACAAAAAAACTCATGTCATGATTAGGATTATGTTGAAATAACAAAGTTGTTCAAAAGAAAGATTAGAATGATTAGTCTTCACCAAGATTGCTTAATTGGAAGAATATTATAAAAAAAAATTCACTTAAAATTTTACAATTTGTTTAGGATAGTTGTGTGTTTTTGATTTTTAGTTTTAAAATATAAATTTGAAAACAAAACTTGTTCGAATATAATAGGATTCAATTGAATTTTTACTTGGTTTTATAACACTTTTCCCCAAGTTTTAAAAACAATAAAAAAAGTTTACTTATTCTTGTTTTTAATTTCGTAGGTTCTCACTTCTCCTTTCTCTCCAAATTGTCTTCCCCTTTCCTCCTAGTCGCCTTCTTTGTCTTGTGGATCTTCTTCTACCTCCTCCAACCACCACCACCACCACCTCCACCTCCACCTCCACCTCTTTGGTCGTACCTCCTTCGACTTTAAAACACTTTTCCTCCTTGTCGCCATCACTTCCATTCTTCTCTTCCTCACTTCCCTTGGCACCTTCCTTGTTAATGTCACCACCCTCCCTCTTGCCTTCGTCCCTGCCCATGTCACATTAAAAGTCCCCGAAGATCTCTTCCTCAATAAGCTTAAGGTATTCTAACCCACCAAATTCTTCTTCATCCTTTGTGTCATCGTCGCCTCACTGCTCCACTTGTCCTTGCCCACAACTAATTGACGCTTCTCAAAGTTGAATAGCTTCTCATCCGTTCAATTTTGAAGTGAAATGTATTTCCATAAAAGATTATTTTCCTTTGTCAATTTGTAATATCAAAGATTCACAAATTTTCTTATACATTGGCTGAATATTATGACATTTAGATACTTTTTTTATTTTATTTTGGAGGCTTTTTCATTTTTTTTTTTTGTCTAGATGAATCTATAACTTCCACTGATTTGTTTTATTCATTTTTGTAATTTGATTCCTAAAGGAATATCTAGTCATCATTGTTTGCTTTTGTGTTGTGGATTTATTTTAGATGGCCATTTCTTAATGGGCATAAATAAAAATATTGGACTTGCACACGACCTATTGAATTGTTAGGATTACCTTTTAAAAAATAAAAATAAAAAAAATTGAAACTAAAAACTCAAAATTAAATTTGGGTTTGATTTCAAAAATTTCAAAACTCAAAACTAAAAACCACTCTGAACAGGATCCAAGTTTGTGAAAATGAGATTAAACTTGGGGTAAAACACCATTTCAGTCCTTGAAAGTGTATTTAGCTGACACTTTGGTTTTTGAAAGTAATAAATTCAAAAATAGTCCCTAAAAGTGTAAAATATTACTTATGTTAGTCTGGCCATTAGTTGGGCTCCATTAAAGTTAACGCTTGTGCCTACGTGACACGTTATCTGCATACGTGGCAACTGACGTGTACATATGGATGACATGTGGTAGTCCAATCAGTTGAATTAAAATAAAAGTTGAATTTTTTTTTTACTTTATCAAAACTTGTGACATTAGCTTATATATCATATTCAATTTAGTCCTTGAACTTAATTATTTACTGTCATTTTGGTCCCTGAACTTAACAACTTATTGTCATTTGGTCCCTAAAAGTACTTTCAAATTGTCAATTAAGTCCCAGGTTGCATGTAAATTATTAGCATAGACATCACCATCTTCTTCGTCACTTCCATTCCTTATCCTCCATCTTTTTTACCTTCTTCTTGCATACTTTGTAGTCCACCTTCAACTTCACATCCATGGTCTACATACCAAGTCTACCATTTAAAATTTTAAAACACATATAGTCAAATACAAGCTATAAGATATGTTTTTGATTTTCATGAAAGCATAAAACTAGGCTTCAATTAGATCCTACACACATTAATAGCATAAATGAGTGAATTCAAGTATAGCAAATTTAGGTTTGACTCGTTAATAAACATATAGAGATGATTTTCAACCTTAACTTATCCTCACTACCTATGTGCTCTGCGTCATGTGAATATTGCCGAACATCACATTGAAACTCTTAAAACATAGTGTTGCTAGGATCAACTATATGAGGAGGATTGTGGCTAGCTACAATCATAGAGCTAATGAATGGTGATTAAGGCTTACGTGCATTATGAACGCTACTAGCACAAACGTCTGGTGTTTTCATGTGGTTGTAATTGGAACCTATATAGAATCTTGTTAGCGATGTCTTGGGTTTAGTCGTCAACTACTATTATATAATCACTCATCAATTATTTTCACAGTTGTACAATCAAATATTTACCATGCAAATTCTGGAGTGTTACGTTGTTACACATACACATCATGCAACTATAGGATTCGTTATAGGACTTTTGAATTTTAATTTTATTCAAACAAAATGTAGCTAATAGTTTCATGTTTGCTTTGATGCTTTTCTATAGGAACTAGATACCACCAAACTTTGAAGAAGAAGAATGAAGAAAGCAAGGGATTTACCATTAAAAGAATTAACTTCCTTTCTAAGACCAAGAGTTTGAAACCATTCACCTTAGGCCCAAGTTTCACGTTCTCATGGATCTCCATGTTATTATAAATATGTTGGTTGTTTAGGACTTATAAGTACAATAAACAATACTATCCCATTCACCTTCACAGTTATGTTTGCTCAAAGGAACCAAAACAATGGTAATGCACAAGAGTAGCAAAAGTTTGACAATGGGCCCCTTGGGGCTTGGACCTCACGTAGAACTTCTTCAAGTCCATCATGAACACTGCACCTTTTTCTCCCACAAAGATCCATAACAAGATCTTTGTTCTTTGTTATTGCGACGAATCCTCCTCACATAGTTGATCCTAACAACACTGTGTTTTAAGAGCTTCAATGCGATGTTCAACAATATTTATAGGACACAGAGCACGTGGGTGGTGAGGATAAGTTAAGCTTGAGAATCATCAAGTTTATTAACAAGTCAAACCTAAATTTACTCTACTTGAATTCACTCATGTACGCTATCACTATGTGTAAGAATATAATTTAAAGCCTAGTTTTATGCTCTTATGAAAATCAAAAGCATATCTTATGGCTTACATCTAACACTACATGTTTTAAAATTTTAAATGGTAGACTTGGTATGCAAACCATGGAGGTAAAGGTAAACATGGACTGTAAAGTGTGCGAGAGAAAGGTGAAAAAGACAAGGGATAAGGAATAAAAGTGAGGGAGAAGATGGTGATGTTTATGCTAACAATTTACATGCAACGTGGAACTTAATTGACAATTAAAAAGCACTTTTAGGGACCAAAATGATAGTAAGTGGTTAAGTTTAAAAACTAAATTGAATATGATATATGAGCTAACGTCATAAATCTTGATAAAGTAAAAAAAAAGTCAATTTCATTTTAGTCTAGCTGACTAGATTGCCATGTGTCATCCGCATGTACATGTCAACTGTCACGTATGCAAATAACGTGTCATGTAGGTACGGGCATTAACTTTAACAGAGCCCAACTAATAGCTAAACTAACGTGAATATTGTTTTGCACTTTTAGGGATTCTTTTTGAATTTTATTGTTTTTAAGGACCAAAGTGTCAGTGAGATACACTTTCAAGAACTAAAATAGTATTTTACCCATTAAACTTGAGAGTTGATTCATTTATAAGAAAAGGTAAATGTTGAATTTCACAGAAATTATAATACATTCAACCTAAGGTAAGTTATTTTATGTCATTTATGCAAACTTATAATATCAGTAAACATTTATTTTGATAATTTTTGAAATAGAAATCAAATAAATGAAGATAAAATGGTTTAAAAAATGAAAAATTCTTTTGGAAAATTAAAATAAATTAAATAAGAAAAATTACGAGGATTTAATTTTTGGCATAACATGCTAACACATGCTCCTATGTATATCTTAATGTAGAGGTGATAAAAAAATTAATCCACCTTGACTACCTACCAATCGACCATGAAACAAAAATAGGCTAGTTGACTTGGTTTTGAAACCTGTTAAAGTGAGATTTGTGAGAGATTATGAGAGAAAATCTAAGAGAGATTTTATTGAATAAATATGTATAGCAACTCATTATTTATGGATTATTGGAGTTGGTTAGATCAACTAACTAACTTTGCAATTTACGATGCCTACATATAACAAAATACAACTAAACATAACAAAGTATGAATAATTGACAACTAGACTAGTAATAACGTAGGCAAAGCTATGCACGTGAACTACATGACTAGTGTACATACTCAAACATTTCCTTCTCACAAACTTAATATGATTGATGATTGTTAAGAACCTTGAGATTGTCTCTAAGAGAAACATTTTGAAAGTGGCCTGGTGAGGATGTTTATAACCTATTCTTAAGCTATTACATGAGTCATAATGAGAGAGTGATCAAGGACCTTTTCTTTGACAACACACATATATATTAAAAAAAAATAGGATGAGAGGCAAGCGTATGAATGAAAAATATAGATTGAAAAATAATGAGAATTAATTTCATATTGAGACTTTTATTAGTTTACAAATATGGAAAAATAAATATAAAATTAATCCAATAGGTCAACCTATCCTTCCTTGCTCTTTACTTGTGTTAGGGATATGAGGGAGTAAACCGCTAGGGAGATTTTCATTAATGGGCCACAAGCCAATCACACAAGTGAATTTGACACCACATCTAACCTAAAATCTTAAGGTATTAGGTTTGTAGGTCTTTCTCACTTATATGTTCTCAAAACTTACCTATTCCTATCCAATGTAAGACTTCTTACATGTGGTTGCACTCCAGCAATCTTCCCATCAAGTATGAGTCCTTTTTATATGGTATGCTCCCCTCAAACAAAAACTTTTCCATCCATGAGTATTCAATGATTCATTAGAGTTTAGCCATTGCTACCAATACACACTCTACATACTTGCAATGTTGTTAGCTTACATCAATGAGACATGTTGCATGACCTCCACATTGATAGGAAGACTTTTGACACAAGGATCCCTATACATGGATCCACTAGTCGTCTCTAATACCACTTATTAAGAATACGAGGAGGTAAAGCATTAGGGAGATCCCCATCAATGGGCCATGAACCATTCATACAAGTGAATCTTGACACCACATTGAGCCAAACTTAACTAGAATTGTAAAGTCTTATAGAAATTCTTAAGTCTTTGGCCTTTTGTCTTCATAGATACTTTTGTCTTTGGCTTTGTCTTTATTTATTCTTTTTGACTACGGCTTTGTTTTCATGAATTCTTTTTGTCTTTGGCTTTATCTTTATCAAAACTTTTTGAAATTAAATGCGTAAAGGTCATGTTCAACAATTAGTACATCTAGCCAAGGAATTTTTAATGAGAAAAGAAAATACTCCAGTTTTAAGATAGGAAAAATCTCTAAATTAAAAAAATGTTTATAGAGGACTTACATTTACCTTACTCTAAAATATAAAATGAAAATGACATCAATTATTCGCTCATTGTTATTGGTTGTAGATCAAGTTTTAAAAGTAAATTTACTAAACAAGTAAGATGCTAATAAATAAATAAAAATTAAAAAATTAAAAATTCTGGAACAAATAACTTCACTAAAGCATGTGTGACACCCTTTACCCCAAAGCTAATTATTAAATAAATATTAAGAAAATATAATATACTTTTCATTTATGAAATAAAACGGTAATTTAGAATCTTTCTCTTTACACGGTAAAGGACATCATTTGCACAACTCATATTAACCAAAACTCCATAAAATACTTTACTAATTAACCAAAAGATGGTGGTCCACAGTTGGCCATACAAGTCTTTGGAAATCGAACCAATTTAAAGAAGTAAAACTATTAATCTAAAGTTCAAAAGCTGAAACAATAAATAGCTAAGACCCCAATGTCATATTATTATTAGAACTGACAAAACCCAAAGATGTTATAAAATAAACTGCAATGAGGCCAATGCCTCTACTCTAAAACTCCTTCTCAAGGTCCTGCTGGACGTCACTTGTGTATCACAGACATAAACAGAAAACATCCAAAAATAAGGGAGTGAGATAAATCTCACATCATACTCAAAGTACGAGAATGGAGATAGGTAGAATACACATCACATACATAATCAAAATAACATTAATTTGCAAGGATCAAAGCACACAAAATATGTAATGCAATACCTAGCTTCTACTTTTCATGCACATGTAGTACCAGTCCAAGTTCATCTCGAAAGTAGACTAGGAGTAAGTGCACGACTATAATAAGCGTCATCGATACTAATGCCTTCGGCTTTCGCACCCTCAACTAGTATGATATTCCTCGATGACTAGTTAGGGTTACTCAGCTTTGCCAATATGCTTTGACTCCATGGGATCAGCATGGGCCATCGGAGTTTTCACACTAGGTACCACCCCCAAGGCTAGGGTTAGACAACCTATTTCGGTCTCCACCAGCCGAATTCCTACATACTTTCTTTCTCCACATGATTCAATGTCATGATGCATGGTCACACACAATGCTCACATGACTTCATAGGTTTTTACCATAGAACATTAACACAAATTTGTATAATACTTAGTTTTCTTAGGGTAAATAATAATCACAAGATGTAAACTCAATAACGCATCCAAATAATGGAAATCACACAATAAATAGACATAGAAGATCAACAACATCAACTTAGTGTCTCAGTAGATCCCTCTTAACGCCAAAGGATTGGCACTTAGCGCCATACATACAGAGAATTCACTGTCATACTCAGACTCAGCACCAACTTTCTGGCCCTCAGGGTTGCTCCTTGCTTCTCCCACGCTCAACCCTAAATCTGGTGCTTAGCGCCAAACCTGTAGAGACTCTCTGTCTTTCTCATGCTCAGTGCCAAAATTTTGACGCTCAACGCCAAATTGCGATTCTGTAGACTGCGAGGGTTTGCAAAACATGCAACCCACGACTTTCCTTGGTTTCCAAACACTCCAAAACAAATAATTAAATTCTTAATTATTTCTTCTACCTTGATAATTGGTCAATCCAATCTATAAACTCCTTACTTACTCACAATCCCCTCAAAACCCATTAAATCTCTAACTTAAGCATAAAGGGAAAAGCAAAAGCAATCCATGAAAGTCCATAATAAATTAGACATAAAATTTTCATAAAGTGCACCAATGATGTGGGAAAAATCCCATTCTCCTTTGCACACACAATCATATAATTCACAAACAATTGAGGTCTAGGGCCAACCCCTCTACCCACGACCAAAGCCATACTCATGAGTAAGATAACCACTCTCCCTTACCTCGAAAGAGGTGATCTCCGGCAAGAGGATACGAAAGATGCAGTAGTGTCTTCCTACGGTTCCTCACTTCTTGACTGCAACGACTTTTATTGTACAAAATCTCCAAAGAGGCACAAGAGAGAGAATGGGAAAAAATGGTTAGGTTTTTAGGAAACCTAAAGGACTCTTAAAGCAAACTTTGAGCTTGTGAAAACAAAGTCCACCACAAGGGTCTTAAAACTTTTTAAAAATATTCTAATTATAAAACTTTGTTTTAAAGGCTCAATATCTCTTTTTTCCAAAATACTACTTTATTAAAAACAAGGCAAACAAAATAATAATAATAATAATAATTAAAAGGAAAGCTTTGGGGTGTTACAACATGGGTAGTGGCTCATGGACAAACAAAAACGGATTTATTTTTATTTTTCACCTTTTCGTCAATTATTTTAAGTTTTATATGACTAATATAATGATAATAAAAAAGAATAAAATCAATAAGATATAAATAAAAAAAAGTAAAATTCATAAAATAAAAATAAAGATAAACATTAAAGAGAGAGAGAACGAAATATGATAGCCATACTGGATAACTCCAAAAATACCCAAGATCCAAAAAGTTAAGGGTGGCAGTCACAAACTAACCGGATATTGGTCTGCCACTACCTCTGCAGGGACTTAATTCTGACAAGAAATTGTCTACTTGTACATAAAATTCTTTATGATTTCCGAAGACAAGTATCAAGAACAGAAAATCTTATATGTAGTATTTTGTTACTCTTCTTGTCTTATTATTACATGTCTTTTAAGTACTTTATTTTTGTTTAAATTAAAAAAGTATTAATTATTTTGTAATAATATTCTCTTTTATTGATATCTCATTTAAATAATGCACAACTATATTTTAACTCTTTTAATAAAGATAATTTTGTCAAAAAATTCATTTTAGTGTTATAATTTGTGTAATTAATAAGTTTCTTAAGAAATAATAAAAAATGAGATGGAGGGAATACGTGATTTTAGCAATGACCTCTA
This sequence comes from Spatholobus suberectus, assembly GCA_004329165.1. NCBI lineage: Eukaryota > Viridiplantae > Streptophyta > Magnoliopsida > Fabales > Fabaceae > Spatholobus > Spatholobus suberectus. The sequence continues at coordinate 27,833,999 of CM014729.1, forward strand.
ACATCTAGAAGCTCAAGTTTTTTGAAAAATGAAGTGGCGTAGAATAAAATTAAACTACATGGATAATGCAAATGTTCTTTCTAATTGGTTATTCAAAGTAATCCTCTTAGTATAATGGATACCACTATTTCAATCTTCTAACTGCCATGATATGATTGATTCGATCTCACAAAGATGATCCTTGCAATATTGTTAAACTTAAGTACCAATTTTCCATCAAGAAGGACCCCACTATGTTCCATCGGGATATATAGTAAAAGCAAACCAATAATTCCTCTACCTTTAGCTACATTTTATGACTGCAGTTTGCATAAACACTTTTACATGAAATTGAAAATAGAGCAACCAAAAACATGATGAATTCCAGGAACATATGACAGGGCAGGGCTTCAAAATTAGGTAAGTACAACTTTTGAAAAGTCAACTCAAAGTTTGGGAATAAAGAAAAGTGGCGATCATACTCGATAACTCAAACCATGATGAATAAACTAATGATCCTTCAAATTTTAACATGACTTAACTTCATCTTGTAAGAAAGCTTTCAATTGGTTAACTTGTTTTTGGAAAAGCAATGTCTTCACGTCACCTTGGTTTTAAGGATAAGAAGGTATCCCAGATCAGTCAGCAACTACACCATGCCACTGTTTGGTCTTTGTAGTTTGTTCGTTTAGGCTGTTACAGCAGCATATTATGATGTGCTGCTGAGTTGGATCTGGTTGGTTCTCATCTATCAGATATGAGATATGAACCGGCCAAGTAGCTTTGTGTCTGAGGATGGATTTGGTTTCAATGGTGCATACATAGCTAATATTTTGTTCTAATCCAAAATGTTTGGCAAAATCCACACTCTCAATGGATAGAATTTGTGGGTCCATTTTATTTATGATCCAGTTGGGTCTGTTCAGGCCCATTGCCTTTGCCAACTCTACAATTTATCCTTTCCCTCTTTTCGCTTTCATTCTGTTTCTCACAAGACAAGCCAACACACATCGAGCATGGAAGTCGTACGCAAGGGACTATGATATACCATGGATGCATGTTGGTAGCCACCACAAGAATTTTGATATTTGTATAGTTTTAATTTTTCAATTTGTAGCTAGCGTGACAAATTTGCACTATTTAAATTATACACACATATTTTCACAAAATAAATATTTCACAATTAATTAAATTATTTCAATTTATTAGAAAGTAGAAAAGGAAACTTTTATTTCAATAATTAAATCTGGTTGAATGGATGATTGATTACTTAGTGTTGTGTATCCCTCCCTGGAAATGTGGTTCATATATTCCAACAAATAGAAAGAAAAAAAAAAAAAAAGTCATCCACAAATATATAGACGCACACACTTTAAAATGTTGGATTAATTCATCTTTTTGGTTTGCACTCTAAATTGCTTACAAAGTTGGCAAACTGATTTCCTTTTCCAAGCTTCCTTCTACCACACTAATTTGATACTTAAATTTTATCTGATTCCTTCCTTTCGTGACACATAAAAACTAAAGAGATTTTAATAAACTAAAAAACAAAACAAAACACGAGGACAATTTTAATTCAGATAAGGAACAAAATTCCACAATATCCTTTATATTAAAAAGTTTCGAAGCTTGGATTTAGTTTATAATCAGTTATCCTATTTATTGGGCTTATACCGATCTAGTGTAACTTATATCCAATAACTTTTAATTGGATAATTTTATCACAAAACTCATTGTTGGATTAAAAGTTTTTTTTTCACAAAAATCACATCTATAAAATTTATATTGATACAAAATTGTTTGATATTTCATTTATATACGTCAAATTTGACATAATATATATTTTTAAATTGTACAAAAATATGAAACATTTGATTACTATTTTATTGTTGTTAAATTTTGACACAAATAAAAATAATAATAATGTATAGTTATAATTTAATAATTGGATCGATTAAAATTACAATGTATACAAAATTATTAATGATGTAATAGTTGATATATTATACACTTATGTAATTTGATTCCATTGGATGTCTTATTTGGTTCCTTCGTTTTCAAATGGAAGTAAGTTAAAAAAAAAATGGTTGTGAGTGTCTGTCAGTGACATCTGATCGAATTGTTGTATGGTCTCTGTACATTCTGTTAAAAAATATGGTCCCACCCGACACAACGTAACTTAAAGAGACTCATGATTTTTAGTTTTTTGGAGCAAGAAGGTAACAAACAAAGACACTAATACATATTTATTTTGTCTTTTGTTTATTATGAAAAAATATATTATAACCAAATTCTTAAAAAAATGTGTCGAACTGGCCAATACACAGCCCCCTAATTACGTACGAATGCATTCGACTGAGTTAAGATTTATCATTAGGTTGAGATTTACAGTCACTAGGTATCGACCGCACAAGTTAATTAAGTCAATCTGGATTTTATTTTATTTTTTAACATTTACTTTCTTCTGCCTAAAGGCCTAGATGCCAAGAGACCCCTGCATCCATGAAATATTTAGGGTGATCACGGAGTATGACTCCCATTATATGCCTGTATAACTCGCATGCGTCACAACTCTATAAATACCACAATCTTAGTTTGGCTAACGTAAGTTCTCTTGTCTTTTTTGTTACTATGTCAAAATTAACACCATTTAACTTAAGCGTTAAATAGCCTTATATATATATATATATATATATATATATATATATATATATATATTATTCTTTTACTCCATTAACAACCGAAGAAAAACAATACCACTATTTACGAAAGAATTCAACAAAGCTTTAGAGTCTAGATCAACTAGGAACATTTATATCAAGGATTTTTTTTTTTGTTACCTATGTTATAGGTACAAAGTATCTACTAGTTTTATCGATGACTAATATTTGCCGGTAAACCCAGCTAGCCACCTTTAGTGAGATCCTTCCTTTCAACCATTTTTTTTATCCTCAAGGTTGATCGAACTGCTAAGGATCGAGTCAATATCAATCGAACCAACGAAATGTTGGTAAAAGATATATATAATAGGAGTTTAAATTGTTGAAAAAAAATAACAAAAAAATTATATATCCTATATAATACTAAAGTTCTTCTACTAATCTAAATTTTTCTTTTTAATCCTTTCAATTTAATTACTTCACGCATTTATTTTTATTATTTTTTCATTTATTTCGTACATATGTTTCTTGATTTTCATATTTCCAACCTTTTGAATTTTTACTTTAAAAATTTATATTTATATTTTACAATTTTGGTAAATAAATAGCAATTAAAATATGTTAATATTTAACAAATTAATTAGAAAAAATTATTATATTATATGAATCTTTAATAGGAAGAAAATAAAATATGTATATTCATATAATATTTAACATTCCTTTTAAAGTAGATAAATAATATTAATTTTAGGGATTTAGAAAAAAATTAGCGTTGTCATATGCTAATAAGGTCCCACAAACACTAGTGAGTGTCACTTGAGATGATTAATTGACTTTCCGTTAAATACATAAGCAGTTAATGTGTGTCACATAACAATAAAAACATATAGACCAGGGCTTGATGACATTAATTTCTTTTTTCTGAAGAAATTTTGGGATACTATCAAATCTGACTTTTTGGCTTTCCTAGATGAATTTCATGACAATGGTAAGTTGGTTAGGGGTTCTAATAGTTCCTTTATTGTCTTGGTGCCTAAGAAAGCAATTCGTAGAAGGTAGGGAATTTTAGGCCAATATCTCAACTTGGTTGTATGTATAAGGTTCTTACTTAAATATTAGCAAATAGGATGAGAAAGGTGATGTCTCAGGTGGTATCAGAATGCCAAACAATCTTTATTAAAGGGTGTTAGATCCTTGATGGTGTACTTGTAGCAAGTGAGTTGATAGATGAAGCAAAAAAAAGGGCACAAGGAGACCTTATTGTTTAAAGTTGATTTTGAAAAAGCTTACGACTCTGTCAATTGGGATTTTCTTGACAACATGTTCATAAGGATGGGGTTTCCAAATAAATAGATGTCATGGATTTGAGAATGTCTATCCACAACTATGGTGTTAGTTTTGGTTAATGGAAGCCCAATTAAGGAATTCGTGTGGGTAAGGGATTAAGGCAGGGGGACCCCCTTTCTTCTTTTTTATTTTTGATTTGTTGCAGAAGGGTTGAGTGTGATGTTTGTCAAGGTAGTAAATTTGAGAGTTTTTTTAGGTACAAATTGGCTCCTACATGTCAAAGCATAAGTCATCTCTAATTTGTGGATGACACCCTTATTATAAGAGAGATAAATGAACAAAATGTCTAGGTAATTAAGGCTATCCTTCAATTGTTTGAGGTGATGTCAGGATTGAAGGTGAATTTTCATAAGAGCAGTTTGGTAGCCATTCAATGTGAATAACCATTGGTTGGTCCAATGTTTTTAAAATTGGATCGGTGATTGAACCAGTAGGGATAGTGGTTCAATGGTCTGACCGTGGTTGAACCGGTAATAATTAAATAATATTATTTGAATATTTAATATAATATATTAAGCAATATAAAACAAAAAATAACATAATAATCATAACTTTATAATGTTAAAAATTAAACGTCACTTATAAATATTATCACTCAACCCATAACTCATATCTCATAACATTTAATATTCAAAATTAAACATGAAATTGAATCAAATATATCATAACATTTAAGCTTAATAACAAATAGTTATATATATTAACAACTATGATTTGAAACTAAATAAATATGATTGATATAATTATCTATCATTGCAATATTAGGTTAGAATTATATCAATCATCATAAATATTACTTTTTAATTAAAAAAATAATTTTTTTCTGAAACAAAATAGTTTAAATTGGTTTTGGTCGATTTTGTCCGGTTTAATTGTTTTTGACCAGTTTAGCCGGTTTTTTACTAGTTCTTTGCAAGACTGATTTCCAAGGTAAAATGAACTGGTCAGGTGACTGGTTCCCGGTTCAACCTGTCTGATTGGCCAATTCGGTCTGATTCTGACAACTATGGGTTGGTCGAAGTAGTAGGTTCTTTTGAATTGTAAGGTTAATGGGCTCCCCTTTATTTTCCTCAAATTGCCTATTTTGCAAATCATCGAAAGCTAGCCACTTGGAAACTAGTGATTGATAAGGTGTAGAAAAGGATATCTGATTGGAGTAGCAAACATATATCGCTAGGGGGAAGGGTTATGCTTCTAAAGCCAGTCTTATCATCACTTCTGATCTATTTTCTTTTTTTCTTCAAGGCCCCAACAGGTATCATTTCTTTACTTGAATCTATTTTTAAACAATTTTTATGGGGAGTGGTAAGGATAAACACAAAATACACTTGGGGATTAAGAACATTAGAGCTTTTAATTTTGCATTACTAGGTAAATGGTTTTGGAGAATGAAAATAGAAAAATTAGCTCGATGGTAGAAAGTTTTGCTTCATGGATATGTGGATAGGAGTGGAAGGCTAGAATTTGGAGGGAGTAGAGGTTCTAGATGGGGAAAGATAGTTATTCATTAGAAGCCCCAAATGGAGCTAGCAAGGCGAATTAGTTTAAGGACTCGTTGGTGAAAAAGGTGAGGGATAAAGGTCACACAATGATTTGGCACCATAGTTGGGTTGAGGGAGGTTTGTTAAAGGATAGGTTTAATAGACTTTTTTGGTGGAAGAAAATAAAATGCCTTTACTAAGTGATTTAGGGGGGTGGGTGGAGGGACAATGGTAGTGGAAGTGAAAATGGAGAAGAACCCTTTTCCAATGGAAAGATAATACGTTGAATGATCTCCAAAATTTTGTGAGTCTTAAAAATCTTAAGAGGGGTGAGTTGAATAGGTGGGTTTGGAAGGAGGAGCCTTATGGTGCATATTCGGTCAAATTAGCATATAGCGTGCTAACTACCCCTCTGTGGCGGGCAAGGATTTTTTTTATTTTTTTTTACAGTTTGTGGTAAAGGCATGTACCATTAAAGGTGGAGGAATTTGTGTAGAAGCTTGTTCAATGCTAGAGGTGTGGTAAGGCTTATACGATGTGTAAAGGATGTCGTATGAAGGAGGAATTAAAAACTCATCTTTTCTTTGAATGTGAATTCTTCACTATGGCATGGCAACAATGCTTGAGCTAGTGGGGTATCTCTTTAGCTTTATACCATGACTGTATGGCTCGTTTCTTTCAATTTATGGGCTTATTCTAGGTTGTAAATGCAAGAAAATCCTATGGAAGTGTTTGGTTTACTGTTATTTGGGTAGTATGGATAAGAAGGAATGACCACATTTTTAAGTCTAAGGACTTGGTGGTGGAACAACTGTTGGAACCTATTAAGATTAAATCATAGTTGTGGATATCGGCTACCTATTGTGGCTTTTCATACCCTTTATCATATTGGTTTTCTAATCCAAAAGTCTGCCTAGGTATGTGTGCTAATGATCTCTAGTTTTATCTAGTAGCAACTTTTGTTTGAGTGGTTTGGTTTTTGGGTTGTCTTGAGTGGTTGCTCTTATATTATTTTGTGATTTGGGAATTGGTGGGGTCTATATTGGCTGAGATTGGAGTTTTGGTTTTATTTTGGATGTACCATGTACTCTCCTTATAATGTAACTAAGGCACTTCTTGTGCTCTAGTCACTATTTCTTTTTCTTTAATGAATCTTTGCTTAACCAAAAAAAAAAAAAAATATTTTTGAAGGATAAAAACCAAAGAAAAAACTTTATAAAGACGAAAACCAAATTTTGCTTATTTTACCAAAATATTTATATTTAACCCTTTTTAAAAATGCATTCTTCTTCTAAATTTAAGCTACTTACATTTTTCTACTTAAATTAACCATATAAAATACGTAAAACTTTCTAGTTTTATATAAACAAGTATTCAAAATTATAAAACAACTTGCCTAAAAATGCATAAATTTCAAATTGATTGATTATATATGCTATAAAAATATTATTTACGAATGGAAAAAAATTAGGCTATTAATATTATCTTCATTGATATAACCGTTATCTAATAGAAATTCAATTGTTAATATAGATATTATGAGTCTGCATTGATATTATTATTATTATTATTATTGGTAGTATAGAATGGTGACAATGAGATTTTAAACTTAAGATCTTAACCAAATCACTCAAAGTCTCAAACCTCTTATTACTAGGCCAATTTTAGTAGGTGTTTATGCTAATATTATGATGCATCATATTAATTGATAATTTTGTTGATATAAACTTACAATATTTATAGTGATAGTTTAATTTTCGTTAAATAAAAGTTATACTAATAAAAACTAATAATTCAATATCAAACTGATAGTGTATGATTTTTTTTAGTGAAAATTTTGAAATGTTATATACAAAACCATAAAATTTTGCATATAAAGGAAAAAAGAAGAAGAAGCCATAATTACTTTAATTTTCACGTATAGATATATAATAATTACGTTCTTTTTGTTCCCATATCTATATCTATAGATATGACTATATCTTATTAGTATGAGAAAATAGACACAATCAAAATGCTAAGATACCATTACTAAAATTTTCCCATCATCCAGGTAGCATTTATGGCTTTTCTTAATGGTCTATTGTTCCCTTTTTGGTTCGGCGAGAGATCGGTATTAACACAACATGCATGATGAGTACTCAAACTAAAAACTATGCCACGGCAAAAGTTCAACTATAAAAGGATGTTACCATAATTGCTTGTACTATGCTTCAAATTGAAGCTTTCCCTTAGAAACTTATGGTGGCCCTTCATTTGTTCAAGTTTTGTTATCATTTACCCACTGGTCAGTACAATAAGTTCTTAATGCTTAACAGAAACTATGGAGAACAGTGTAGTCATTTTAGAAAATTCCTTTTGTAATGCGCGCAAATAAAGATGACAACGGGATGCCATTTAAAGGAGAGAAAATATTTGGTGTAATGAAAAGAGTATGCTTACCGAAAGGGAATTAGAACAAAACGTATGTTGCTCACATAACATGCAGAAAAGGCACAAAATGATGACTGATATTATAATATTAGTATTTTAACTTGTATATTACACAGAATAAATATTTATTTTATATAACTTAAATTTATAATAAATAAATACTTCTGAATATATAAATTATATTATAATTAAAATTTGTAATAAATAAATTTTTTGAACATATAGAGTATATTTTAAATTTATAATGAACAATTATTGTAATACAATGTTAATTTTTAAACATTGATAATTTCCTTTAAAAAAATATTGAAATTTAATTTAAAACTAAAGATATTAAAAATAATAAATTAAAAGAGATAAGAGGTTAAAATTTTTTCTAATATGCTTTTATTAAAAAATGACAGTTAAAAATGCTTTTATTAAAGAATAACAACCAAAAATACTCTTATTCAAGATAGTTGTTTCCATTTAATATATAGGGTGGATGTTATTAACTATCTCAAAATTTCAAGTTGTTAGGAGATGTCACATTCATGATTTTATATTCGTATTTCTAACACCTTCGATGTTATAAAATATTCAAATTTTTGTCACTCCGCAATTTTGTATCTTAAAAAATCAGATCATATCTCCCCCTTTTTCAGAATTAAGGAAAATGATAAGACGAAAAATCTGTTTCATGAATTTTTAAAGAATAGAAGTTCAATTGGAATGATGCCCCTTTCGAATTAATGGACTATCTATCGTCTTTGTAATATATCTATTTATATCATATTAATTGCAGGTCGGTTTGGCATCAGTTGCATGAAGAGTTTGGTAGTTACGTTCTATATTATTCACTAATAAATAAGTTTAACATAAGTAATCATTCTGTATCCTTTTACTATCCTTTAATTTTTGTGTGTATATTTTAAAAAATATTTTTAATTAAAATATATTATATAATTTTTGTAATAATTTACGGTACTCGCATTATAGAGGGGTGAGATTCTCACTCTTCTCACTTTTCAATTAACTTATATTTTATAATTTTTTTTCTTTCATTATATAGTGATATCTACACATAACTTATAAGAAAGATATTGGTTTTTAAGATTTTACAATATTTTTAAATTATTATTATTATTATCATTATTATGATGATGATGATGATGATGATGAGGATGATGACAACGATGATGATGAGTATGTTTTTATTTTCAAATTCACATTAATTTTTTTTAATTTTAAGTTCTAACAAACTTTATTGTCTTTAAAATATTGTTGTTATAATTATACTATTATCTTTAAATTTAAATCAAATAAAATGTCATTTTTGTATTAATTTGATTCATTGAAAAAATAATAACTATAATTTATGTAATTAAAAAATTATATATAAAAATATTTGTCCCATGGATTTTCAGGGATTAAAATGCTAATTAGATAAATTCTTGGAAAAAAAATCTTAAAAAATTATTTTAGTATCCTTTTTTAGAGTTTGAAAACAATAATTTTTAAACAAACACTCTAAAATATTATTATTATTATTATTATTTGAAAGTTTACACAAACAACTACTGAGGTCAGCTTGGTGGTAGGGGATTTGAATAGTATCCATGATGTTATAGATTTTAACTTCACTGCAACCATTATAAAAAAAAACAAAAAAAAACCGAGGCGTAAAGCAAGAAAAATATATATCGCTGATGGTCATTTGTTTGGACTTAAAAAGGTTTACCGATATTTACAACAAAAAATAGACCAACCATAACCATTACGTGCACTCGATCGAACATCGCTTTTTTTCCTGATTTTTTCCCCCCCATTGAAATGATGTTTGTTTCTCCATATTCACGCATGAATTAACGATTCGCTAATTAATTCATTTAATTTCGATCCAATCTGATATATATTATGTTTCAATAAATTAAAAATGCTCAACATGGATGATCATAATATTTTTCAAAAATCAGAATTTAACCACAAGAAATTGTATTCCAAGCTTGATTAAATATTTGTTATTTGTATTGAGACAGTGATAGCATGTGGAATTGGGAATCTTGCTTGTGAACCTCACATGCCATACTCTCAAGACAGTTGGTAGGCTATCACATATATACGATTTACAATTGGGAGCAGCCCACTTCCCCCCTGCTTCATTTTTTTCTTCTTAATTGACGAAAAATTAAATGATATGATTTCGCAGCTAATTTCAAATTATTTTTTTGGTCAATGATACCAATTTTTAAATTTGGAACGCTTATTAATGAAATTTAGAATCCTTATTCTTTATTCCCAATTATCCTTATTGCGCTTGAACAGATATATATACTAAATAGGTATATCATTTCTCTATCCCCTTATCCAATCACATACACAAAATGTCTATATGTCTATCAAGATATATATGCACTTCACAAAGCATGTGGGGCCCTTACAAGTTGGCATAGAAATTCTTTTACATGCATGCATATAGAACAGCAAAATGATATTCAATTACATTCTTTCTGGGGTAAGTAAGGACTTAATGATGCCTTGTACTTCTCACCCACCTGTTCAGAACAATCAGAGTTGTTAAAAATTGAAACGAGGTCAAGTTATTGGGTATTTTATTTATATATTAAGAACCGTGAGACATCTCTGAACCAACATGCGCTCAACATTGATGTATATAGTAGAAAAATACATAGAAAAAGTTTAGCATTCTTCATAAATACTTGCATATGGAAGGTAGAAGCAGCAATAAAAACATGACAAAAACACACATATTTTCCGCAAATGGGGTCACGGGTTTTGATCTTCTTTTTTATGGTGCTTTAGTCAATTCCAGTAACATCACGGGGGTGAAAGCGTTTTTTCGTGGATCAAAGGTAAACACCCAACAGCTCAGGATTTTGAATAGTCTTCAAGACAAGTCATTGTAACTGGTGGGGAGAACCTTCAGAAAACATCAAATATTTTGACTTACGGAGTTTTCTAATGTATTGATGTCAATAGAATTATGGTTATCTATTTAACTGATGGTGAGAGCGAAGCTTTTGATTTATAGTCAAAATAGCATCCTAACCAGCTAGCTTGTGGAATATATATGCAACACCCATATGTACACGAGAAAGCTAGCTATAAGCCACACCTGCGCTCGCTCACGGTACCAGTAAGAAAGCGCGAGATTCTTTCGTCCGTGAATGTCCATAACTTACACTTCTCAAAAAGATTAAAAATAAATAAAATATAAATAAAGATTAAAAATTACACTCACAACTCTCTCTCTCTCTGTTTTTTTTTTATTTTAAAAAAATTGGTACGTTTCTCTTTATTTATATGTCTATCTTCCTAAGTTATGGCACGTAATATATTTTAGCATCTACTACCATACTAGCTAGCCCACAGTGGGACCAACCCAGCCACCACCCACTGAGCCTAACTACGTGTTACACTGACTCACTCTCTCCCACGCTAAAGTAAATACCTATTCAAATTTAGTTCTCAGTCGTTATAAGCTTTATATACATATATGAATATAATGTATCCAATTAATCGACTTGGAAACCCAATCATGAAAGCTTCTTTCTGTGCTCCTGGCCCCATCGTAATTAATCAGGAAACTGGCGGCGTATTTTCACGTTTGGGTGCGTAAGTATTAAATTTATGAGTAAATTATACTAATACCTGCAGAGTTTTTTCAAATTGTACATAGTATTTTTTTTTACACTACCTCTCTTAATTATTTAAAAAATATTATACTGACACTCCTTATATATTATATCAATTTTTTTTAATTGTTTGAAAAATATTACATCGTGTATTCTTATAAAAGAGACTGTTGTAAGTGTTAAAAAAGTAGAGAGATTATGTGTAATCTGAAAACTATTTCAAAAAATGTCAATGTAATTTACTCTAAATTTATTTGTGTGTGCTTTATGTTTGGGAAATGTTAAAAAATATGAAAAATTATTTCAGCCATTAATTGTTGGATCATCTCAGACTCGTATACAATTGTTTTGTTGGGCTATGTAAGTTTTATCCCTTTGGAAATAAAGAAATAAACAAATATAAATGAAATCTTTTAAATATTAAAGTTATTTTATAGTTATATATATAAAATAAATTTTTAATTTCACACAACCAGCTATGATATTGTATAGGCTTTTTATCCTCAAATGTATCGTAAGGGTTACATACCTAAATAAAAAATTTACCAAAAGTAAATTATATTTTCTAATATCTAATCAAGATAAAGATGTGACCAAAATAATTTTTTTTAAATCTTCTACTAAGTTTTTCAAATTTCATTAATTGTTTTCATTACAAAATTATAAATTTTTTATATTTTTTCTTTTCCAAAAAATTCCATTTGTTTTAATTAAAGGGGATAAAATAGGTATGTTTAAAATTCTTACAAGTCTTGCACAATTAATTTAAAGATAATCGTTTTAGAGCAATATAGTATAGGAATACTGTACGTAGGATTATATTTTCGTCCTTCTTTTGCGTAAATTGACTTCTAACCTTGTCCTTCTTTTTGTACATTAGTCTTTTATAATAAAAAAATAAAGAGAAGAGAGTTTTTTCAATGTATTTCCCGAGCTAAACAAACTTTGATGAAGATTTCATTTTCGAACAATTTTTTTAATATTTTCCGTCTTGTTTGCCATTGTAACGCTGACTGACTCTCACCCCCGCTAAAGTAAATATATCTTCCAAGTTTAGTTCTCAGTCGTTATCATGGTTTTAAATTGCGGTCTGCAACCGTAATTGCGACCGCAACGTAAAGGTTTTTAGACTCACCGCAACCGCATCGCGACCGTAATTGCGGCCGCATCAACCACATTTTCCTGCAATTTCCTCAAATATTAGGGATTTTAATGAAACCGCAACAGCGACTGCAACCGCAATTTAAAACCATGGTCGTTATTATAAAAGCTCGATACATATGAATTATATACATGATGCACCCAATTAATCGTTCCATTAATCGACGTGGAAACCCAATCATGAAACTTTCTTTCTGTGCCCCCCATCGTCACCCAAACCTGTGAAAGACGAAACTCCCCTCTATATATAACCCACTCCACTCCCCATCACTCCTCACTCATTCATTCATTCATTCATTCCCAAACCACATTAATTTTCATCACATACATGGCTTGTCAAAATGACAAAAGCCTATTATTGGCCATTGGGTTAGTGCTTTGTGTCACCCTGACCTTCCCTAGGGTCGGGGAAGGGAGGGTGCCCTTTGCATGCGACCCTAGGAACGGGTTAACGAGGGGGTTCAAGTTCTGTAGGACAAACGTGCCCATCCACGTGAGGGTGCAAGACCTCATAGCGAGGCTGACATTGCCTGAAAAGATAAGACTAGTTGTGAACAATGCCATTGCGGTGCCGAGGCTTGGCATCCAAGGCTACGAGTGGTGGTCAGAGGCACTACACGGCGTTTCCAATGTGGGGCCCGGTACCAAGTTCGGTGGGGCCTTCCCTGGGGCCACCATGTTCCCTCAAGTCATCACAACCGCTGCTTCCTTCAATCAGTCGCTGTGGCAGGAAATTGGACGGGTGAGATTCATTTAGTTTCTGTTTGTGTTTATTTTTATTCTATCATGTCATATCCTATGCCATCAACTTATAACAACATCAACTTTTTCGCTTCTCAATAAAAAAAAAAAAAAATCAACTTTTTCGCTTCGTCCATGGGTTGGCTAATAAATAATTAAAAGCAGATTCCTGGGTTAGCCTTTTCGGCCGTTCATGATAAAATTAAGCATTTATCCATTCACCTTTGTATGCGTAATTAATATACATTGCATGTCTTTAGAATATAATACGGACACCAGCCAATTGGGTAAATGGCTTTTACATACGAGTATAAAGTACATATACTCATTGTCTTTCGTTTGTTACCTTTAGTTAAGTGAAATGATTTTACGTTCCAAGAATTAAATTAAGAAGATAAATTCCCGCAGCTTGATTTCAGTTTATAAAATCTTCTTGCATAATTATTGTGTAATAATACTTTTTTTGTGTAAAAAATTATTTTAGTTTCCTTTTGTGAATTTTGAATCTTTTGATTTTCAACCAATAATGTACGTTCGCAATTTAAGTTTTGACTCAGTAATAATCTAATCAGGTCCTGAGTCCTCAATGAAAATGAAAAAGAGTCTAAAACTGAGGCTCAAGATTTTACTCTTTTTACTATTTAATTACCAAAATATCTGAAGAACGACAGAAAAAATGTTGTAGATTATGAAAACCAAATATTTGTATTTGCTTTCCAATCATGTAGGCAAAAAGTCACTAGTTTTTTGTTGTCGATTATTTTTTTTTATTCTCATCCAAATAAGATTTTTATTATGCATTTTTTTTATACGCATACTTTTTATACTTTTTTAGTGCATATGAAAATGAATAAAGGGAAAATATTATTAAAAATATGGTTCTACTAGGCTACTCGCTACTCACCTGTTTTGGCTGGTTTACATGGTAGCTGACGAACTGTGTCCCAGCAACCATGTGCCTTGCATGAATTAGGAATATAAATATATATGCAATACTGACAATCAAGTCATTTTAAATTTTTAATGGTTTAGAAAATGATGATAATGTTGAAAAATCGTAAAGTTAAACCGTCAGCTACTAGAGTGTAAAAGAAGTCCATTACGCCATTGTTTCATTAACGACGAAAGCAACATCGGCTTTATTGGATGGTGGTTTTGGTTGTCCTTGTCTCCAGTGGTTTAGTCCCTCTTGACGTCATTAATTATATATGTATGTATTAAGATTGGAATAATTTTGGTGGTAAGTAGTAGATCCTTTTCACACTTAAATCGTTAAATTCAGTTAAATAGCGGGCAATATTGACAAGGTCTTCCCATCAAAATTAATTATGGTTAGTGAAGCGTAAATTTTCATCGTCTCTACATCTTTTATGAATTATTGGTTTGGTGAATAATTGAACAAACACACTAGGTGTTTGATGTTGCCCACCAATTCCGTGCAAAACCTTGCGTCGACCTTTCCACCACGTCCTTTTTCTTTTCTTTTTCGTTTTGGTCCCGGGGCTATACATGTCTGATGATTGATGCTTTTAATGCTCATTAAGTTAAGTTTGTTGTAACAATGAGACTCGATAATAGCCTAGCTAATCACATTATCCAAAGTTGATATGTTAATATATTATTGGTGAAGTGAAGTCCTTTTGTTAAGATAAAGTGATCTTGTAAAAGAAAAGCCATTCAATATCGTTTTGGAGATATTAGTTAGACGTCGTGGCATTTAGATTCCAGAAAATGTAAAAAATGGAGTGTTTCCTTTGTCTTTTAGTGTCAAAAACAACTTTTATTATTCCGGTTGGTAGTTTAGCTAAATGACATAGAGATTGTGGACCAATAAAAAGACTTTTCTTTTCAGAATAAGAAATATAATATCTATCGAACCAGAACAATTCTAGCAATTAGGCTCAATCACAGTGAAAGAGCCAGATTCAGGAGACATGCATTGAAATTAAAAAACAAAAAACTCTTTATAAATATTTTTTTTAAAAAAATTGAAGGGACTGAAGCTTCTCTTCTTTATATTATAATTATACGCCGTTATGCACAACTAATTAAATACTTAATGTGATAAAATTCTTAATAAAATTATAATAATTTTATTTTAGTGTTTTGATTAATCATGTGCACCTAATTAATCATGCATGTATATGCAGGTGGTGTCTGATGAAGCAAGAGCTATGTACAACGGTGGACAGGCTGGTTTGACGTATTGGAGTCCTAATGTGAACATTTTCCGTGACCCACGGTGGGGCCGCGGCCAAGAGACTCCCGGCGAAGACCCGACTTTGGCCGCAAAATACGCTGCCAGCTATGTCCGAGGACTCCAAGGCAACGGTGCCGGTAACCGCCTCAAGGTTGCTGCTTGTTGTAAACACTACACTGCCTATGATCTTGATAACTGGAATGGTGTGGACAGGTTTCATTTCAACGCCAGGGTATGTATGGTCCAAATATTGTTATTTCTTTCATCATCTAGAAGTTATTATAATTTATATGATCTTTTTTATTTGTGATTGGTTCCATACCTTAAATTTTATGAGGGCATCGGTATATTTTCATCTTAAAGCAATAAAAAATAATTATTTATACATTAAAATCACATTATAAATGAATTAAAATTTGATTTTAGTGGTGTTTTAAATTTTATAATTACAAAAAATTCCATCTTTATTTCATTTTCTTTAAATTCAATATTAAACATTAAAAGTATGCAAATGTAAATAGAATGGCAACAAAAGTGATCATAGGGCTCATTTAACAATTAAAAAAATAACAAGATCCTAAACAATAAGTCATATTATCAATTTTATGTTACCTATAAGGTGAATGTTACAAGTATACGTTTTATTATTTGGCAAAATAAACTATGCAACAATAGTATAAAATAATTTTATACTGTCATCTAATCACAAACTATCATGTACAATAAGTTTTTTGACTTTTATAATAATTATCTTAAAAATATACCAATAATAATTTTTGATTAATTGATAATAATTTTTTTTTTAAATTAATAGTACATAATAATTAAACTTTTATTTTTAATAGCCTACCCAAAAAAGATACCCATACTCTTTGAAATATGCAAGTACAGTAGAATTTGCCTTTTTTATTAAATATTTTAATAATTGTTTGAGGTAATAGCCTAAATGGTAGGCAATTGGTTAATTGGTTACGCTATGAGTACATTGAGAACACTTTTCGTGTGCGTCCGTGCCTTGTTGAATGACCATGTTATGCCACATGGATATACAGCCATGTTATGCCTATCTATCTATGCTGAGCAAGCGAGGCTATATATATTGGATCTTACTTTCGATTTTGTCCTTTCTCATTTCTTTGATTCAAACAAGATGTTTTCTATGATGCAAGAGAAAAATGGAACCGAATTTCACTAAAGTGGAAGTGATGCAAGTTGTTTTTTTTTTTTTGATATAAAAGTGATGCAAGTTGTTTGATAAGGACCTGCGGCCACTTGCAAATTAGTTAGAATAAGTCATGAGTGACAGCGATGCCTTTCAAACTACCAAATCAGCACTTAGGCACCATAGGCATATAAACTCTTCTAATTTCCCTGCCATTGATTGTGGTGTCCCTTGTCGACGTGACGTTAATGGAAAAGTGGGAATAAAATTTTACCTAAAACTAGCCAAAATAAATGAAACTGGGTTGGTGTGAGCACCTGGGGTATAGGTGAAGCAAAGACTTAAAGCCCAAATTGAAATGGTTTGGGCCATTGATGCACGTGCAGGTGAGCAAGCAGGATTTGGAGGACACTTATAACGTTCCATTTAAAGCCTGCGTGTTGGAAGGGCAAGTGGCGAGTGTGATGTGCTCCTATAATCAGGTGAATGGCAAGCCTACGTGTGCTGATCCTGATCTCCTTCGCAACACCATCCGTGGCCAGTGGCGCCTCAATGGGTAAGTCCAGTATGAAAATATAATTTGGTAAACCTCAAGATTTGGTCAAAATTAGTTTTAATCTCTACATTTTAAGCACGATAATTTTGGTCAAAATTGGTTTCACTTTTTACCAATATTGACAACTTTCCTGTTATACAAAATAGGTACATTGTCTCGGACTGTGACTCAGTTGGAGTTTTCTTTGACAACCAACACTACACAAGAACACCCGAGGAGGCAGCCGCAGAGGCCATTAAAGCGGGCCTGGACTTGGACTGTGGCCCATTCTTGGCCCTCCACACCGACACTGCCATTAGTAGGGGACTCATTTCCGAAAACGATCTTAACCTTGCCTTAGCCAACCTTGTCACGGTCCAAATGAGATTGGGAATGTTCGACGGCGAACCATCGATCCAACCATATGGAAACTTGGGCCCAAGAGATGTGTGCACCCCGGCCCATCAACAACTAGCCCTTGAAGCAGCTAGGGAGAGTATAGTCCTGCTACAAAACAAAGGAAACTCCCTACCATTATCCCCAGCGCGACACCGTCTCGTAGGAGTCATTGGACCCAATTCAGACGCTACCGTTACAATGATCGGGAACTATGCTGGTTAGTTGATGATCAATAATTTAACCCTTTTTTATTGTAAATCAAATATAATATTTCTTATTAAAAAAAATTTGCAAAAAAAATAATCTAATTTATAATTTCTTTGAATTGGGGTAGGTGTGGCATGTGGTTATACTACGCCTTTGCAAGGGATAGCAAGGTATGTGAAGACTGCTCATCAAGTGGGATGTAGGGATGTGGCTTGTACGGGAAACCAACTATTTGGATCCGCAGAGACTATAGCTAGGCAGGCTGATGCGACTGTGTTAGTAATGGGCCTTGACCAGTCCATAGAAGCGGAAACAAGAGACAGGCTTGGGCTGCTCTTACCAGGCTTCCAACAGGAGCTTGTGTCCAGGGTGGCCAGGGCCGCCACAGGCCCAGTTATCTTGGTCATCATGTCTGGTGGCCCAGTTGATGTCTCGTTTGCCGTGAATGACCCCAAGATTAGTGCCATTCTGTGGGTTGGTTACCCTGGCCAGGCTGGAGGAACTGCCATAGCTGATGTGATCTTTGGCACAACTAACCCAGGTAAATTACTCCCACACCATTATTATCTTGAGTTTCTTTTATATAGTTGTACACAGATATTCAATCACAAACTATCATGTATAATAAGTTTATTGACTTTTATAATAACTATCTTAAAAATCTTATTAACGATAGTTGACGATACATAAAAATTAAACTCTAAGAATTTATCTTTTCGACACACTATATTTATAGAGAGGATAACCTAATAAAATGTACAAATCTTATCACATATTTGAATAAAAATATTTTACACTCACATTGTCTACATGGAATTAAAGTATGAAGAATGGAGACATGCTCCCTATGACTTATTTTTGGATTGGGCTTTGTCTTGTAGGAGGAAGGTTACCCATGACATGGTACCCACAGAGGTATTTGGCTAAAGTGCCCATGACAAACATGGACATGCGTCCAAACCCAGCAACTGGGTACCCAGGAAGGACCTACAGATTCTACAAAGGTCCAGTAGTGTTCGCTTTCGGACATGGGCTGAGTTACTCAAGATTCTCCCACAGCTTAGCCCTTGCTCCCAAACAGGTCTCAGTGCCCATAGAGAGCCTTCAGGCCTTGACAAACACAACCCTTTCAAGCAAAGCAGTGAGGGTGAGTCACGCCAATTGTGACGATGCATTGGAGATGGAATTCCACGTTGACGTGAAAAACGAAGGGTCAATGGATGGGGCTCACACCCTTCTCGTATTCTCAAAACCACCCCCGGGAAAATGGTCCTCAATTAAACAATTGGTGAGCTTCCACAAGACCCACGTTCCTGCTGGCTCAAAGCAGCAAGTCAAGGTTGGTGTTCATGTGTGCAAGCACCTATCCGTTGTGGACCAGTTCGGGATTCGAAGAATCCCAACCGGTGAACATGAACTCCACATTGGGGATGTCAAACACTCAATTTCTGTCCAAACTCCGCAAGAAATCAAGCATTAAAAGATTGATTAATAAAATGTCAAGAAAATTTGACTGATTCAACCAGGTTTTGCGAATAGCAAAATAAATGTGAAAAATATGAAAGTTGTTACGTGCCTCCAAATGTAAAATAAGGATATAGTAGGTGACAATTGTAATTTGTAAACCAGTCATAGTGGCAAGTGTATTATTATTATTGATACTTCATATGTTGAAAAAGGGCTTTAAACAAAGTTGAAGTTCTTTTTTATTTATTTTATTTTATTTTTTCCATTCCATCTTGTCGTCCAAAATTCATTACTTAACCGAACAATGACCTCAGAGTAAACCATAATCAATTCTTAAACGAATTTCCCTTTAGAAAGAGGGTAAAAGAAAAATAAAAATTGAAGTTTGGATTTTGAGGAGTAATAGCTTGAATAAAATAATTCTCTCAAAAGTTGACTTGGGCTCATTATTTGCAAATAAATACTTATCGAAGTTGGCCTTTGTTTTTTGTTCTGTTTATGAAGAGAGGTAGGGGGTTGCTTGCAGCTACCAAAAGTTTGCCCATGGAAACTTCATGTATTCAAAACTTAAAACGGATTATTATTTGTACTATCAAAGGGTAATTTATATCCCCAGTGGTAAAGTATCACCGTCACGTGTACAGTTGGTACTTTCAGTGGAATTCTTTAAATAGTGAGAGCTATGTATTTGCAATTAATTAAGAAGAGATAAAGATAGGACTATAGGAGTAGGACAATGATTTTGTACGGATTAAATCGATCATTCAATAATTTTACACTTTTATTTAAGATATGAACTCTTCCCTTAATTCTAAATACTAACAAAAATTATATTTATATAATTTTTTATTATAAAAATTTATACAATAAAGAGATAAATAAGAAGAGAAAGAGAAAGAAATTAATATGTGATAAGATGGTTGATGTAATGATATCGTGAAAAAACAATATTATAAAAAGTATTTAAAAATTTATTATATAACTAATATAATTCTTAGCTGGTGGATCTTGTGGTGAAAGTATCTCTACAACCCCCATTTAACAAAATAGAGAGCAAAATGAGAGCGTGATAGAAATTGGTGGGGCCTTTGACAAGAGGCAACTGTACGAGATTTTATAATTTTAAGAATTGTTTTACTTCCTCTAGCAAGTAAATCATCTCTTACGTTTTGCCGCATTGAAAAAAAAAATGTTACAAGGTATTCAGCATGATTATACAATTAATTTCTAATGATTGATCAAACTACTTGTATGCCCACAAATTATAAACAACACAGAAATATACTTTCCCATATATGAGATCAGTTAAACTATTAAGTACGTTTCTGAATTTTTAGGTAATTTTTAATTAAGTCTTTGTACTATTTTTTTATAATTGAGTATTTAATTTTAATTTTTTTTAATTAGGTCCCTGGAATTAACTTCTGTCTGATTACTGTTTGTGAAGTTAACCACAGGGACTTAATTAAAAAAAATTAAAAGATTAAGGACTCAATTAAAAAGAAAAGTAAAAGGATATAAATTAAAAATTGCCTAAAAGTTCATAGACCTACTCAATAGTTTAACTTTTAATTTACTAACATTATGTTAGTCTAGTAAAATCTTGGGTTTGAGCCTTGTGGATGAAAAAAAGTGATTGGGAGAAAATACCTCATTAAAAGTTGTTAGCCAAATTCTCCGGCAGAAATTAATCATTGACAAAACTAGTAAATATTTCGCACCTACAATATAATAACAAAAAAATAGGCTAAATTACATTTTTGGTCCCCCTATAACTTTTAATCCACAATTTTGGTCTTCCTATTTTTTAATTTCGCGATTTTAATCCTTCAATTTTAAAAAATCTGCGATTTTGGTCCCCCTATTTTTAATTTCACAAGTTTAGTCCTCCAATTTTAAAAAATCTTCAATTTTAGTCCCCCTATTTTTAATTCTGCAATTTTAGCCCCTTAAATTTTAAAAATCTACAATTTTGGTCTAATTGTTAAATGTTTATCTGTTGACCGTTAATGCCTAAATAATAACAATGATGTAGCATTAGAATAAATAATGATAGATAATATTTAACAAACTAATGTCATGTCATAGTCAACATTGGAACATTAATAGTCAACGAACGAACATTTAATGGTTAGACTAAAATTGCGAATTTTTAAAATTTGGGAACTAAAATCACAAAATTAAAAATAAGGGGATCTAAATTTGAGGATTTTTAAAAATTGGAGGATTAAAATCGCAAAATTAAAAATAGGGAGACCAAAATAATAGATTTTTAAAAATTGGAGGACTAAAATCACAAAATTAAAAATAAGAGGACCAAAATCATGGATTAAGAATTATATGGGGACCAAAAGTACAATTTAACCTTTGTTTATAAAGTAGGAATTTCTTATGTTTTATAAAGTGGAAAATTAATTTAGAATAACCAAATTGTCCATTTAATTTATTATTAATTTATTGTGTAAATTATGTCTACACAAGTATTCCACTGAGTTTCATTTAAGTCAATGCTTATATCCCTAGAATTTTAGCCATATAATAATAATGTGACAGTATTTGAATATCGAGAAATGCATTCTGCCCCTTTCTATAATTTCACCTTTTTTTCTAAAATAAAACAAAGGCAAATCAAGATAAATGAATAAAAATAAAGTTAAATTATTGTGTAGGTCCTTGAACTTTTAGGTAATTTTTAATTTGGTCCTTATTCTAATTTATTTAAATTAAGTCTTTATTAGGGAATATTCCGTCCTAGTTAACGAAATATTCACAGTAATTTAACCTAGGGACCCAATTAAAAAAAGTTTAAAAGATTAAGGACTCAATTAAAAACATTAATACAGGGACCTAATTAAAAATTTCGTAAAAGTTTAGGGACCTACTCAATAATTTAACCTATAAGATTTCAAATCTAATAAATGAAAAAAAAAAGATTTAGAGTGAAATTGTTCTTATGCGGCTTTGAAAATATAGACGTGTCATTAATATATATATAATACCATTTGTGTGTGTGTGTGTGGAGAGAGAGAGAGAGAGAGAGAAAGTGAAAATAGGTTAGGTTGAACAAGGTTTTGTTTAAATAAGTTTGGTCTATTTAAAAAATTGAAGACCTAAGTTCGGCCTATTACTTGTCATAAGCATTTTTTAGGCTTGACTTGATTGTTTTAAAAGTCTGGCTTGAACTGTTAACCTACTTAAAGGCCTATTTCATATATGATGTATCCTTAAATAAGCTAATTGACTAATAATCAAAGGAAAAAAAAATCTATGTAAAACGAACTATAAACTAAGTGATCAGTAGAGATAGAGTGTTTGACGAGCAATCTATGTTGCAGCAGAAGAGTGAACAGATGTGCCAGTGATAGATGAAGTCAACTTTAACTCTAAGGTAGTTTAGGTGGATCTAAAGCAATTATCGATAATTGGTGGGAGGGTAGAAAGTACTACTCTAAGATTTGAACCTGGGAGTTCAGGTGGGGAATAGTAGTATATTTTTTTTAGAGATAGAGAGTGTCACACCATTAAGCCACCAAACAGTTATGGGTTCAATGATTTGGCATCTTTTGCACTTCTCACCAGTACTTGAGATCCAGCTAACTTTAAGAGGCTATAACTAGTCAGGAGAAATATAGATGAATGGGTGCCATGGTGGAGGAGATGAAGTCCTTACATAAAAACTAAACATGGGAGCTAGTTGAGCATCTTGAGGGCAAGGGCTATTTGGAGTAGGTGGGTGTACAAGAGGAAACCAGCAATATCAAAAAAAGAATGGAAAAAGTTCAAGGCTTGTCTTGTAACAAAGGAGCATTCACAACAAAAGGGAATTGATTATGATGAGATTTTCTTTCTAGTCATGAGACATACTTCCTTTAGGGCAATGTTAACTTTGGTAGTAAACTAGGATATGCACTTAGAATAGATGGATGTGAAGACAACTTTTCTTCATGGTGAGCTAGAGGAGCAGATTTACATGGAGCATCTAGAGGGGTTCAAAGGAACCGAACAAGGGTAGCTAGTTTGTAATTGAGGCGGTGACTATATGAGTTAAAGCAGTCTTCAAGGCAATGGTACAAGCAGTTTGATTCTTACATGATTCAAATTGGCTACAAGCGATGTAAGTATGATTGTTGTGTGTATGTTAAGAGCCTTGATGATGGTTCATTTATTTTTTTGCTACTTTATGTTGATTGTTGATGTCGCAACCAGGGTCGCGGCGAGACGACAAAAAAGAGTTTTAAAAATAGGGAGTCGCCACCAATATTTATTAAGGAAAAAACATTGGAAAAACCTAAAAAAAAAATGGTCTACGAAATCAAATTTTGGGCTCGGGAGTCAATTACACATAGGGAAGGTATTAACATCCTGCGACGTCCGTCATAAAGATAGTTATCTCTAATTAATTAAGCAAATTATAAATGACTTTTAAAATATTTATCTCACCCTAAAAAAATTGCAAGAATTTTATTATTATAAAAAGGATTTTTATTTTATCTTAAATTTTATTATTTTTGAGATCAACAGGAGTAGGCCCCTACTCCTACGTATCTCCCGGTGCAATGGAGAATCAGACTCACGTAGTTCTTTTGTAGAAAATATTTGTGTGTTGTCATTTTTTTTATTTTGTTTATTAAATTTTAAGATTTTTGAACCGTCATGGCTCATACGTCCTAAAAATAGAATCAATAGAGTTGTACTCCTAAGTTAATCCTTTGAAGCAAGTTAATTTTAGCTTAACTTTTTTTTTTGTTTTACTTTATAGATGAGTCTTAAGACACCAAGCTGGTGCAGCTTGTGCCTTAACATCTCGGGATTAAGAAGATGTCACATCCAATTAATCATTTTCTCTATTTAAGATATTTTAAAGAAATAGAGAAAAAGTAATAATAACAATAACATTTTTTATTTTTGTAGCAATTTAATTTTGATTTAACGTTTTTAATTTTAGAGAGGAGTTTAAAGACATCAAGTTGTCACAACTTGTGTCTCAAAACCTTAGGATTAAAAAGATGTCACATCCAATTAATTCTTTCTCTAAAAAAACTAATTAAAATAAAATATTTCTAATTTGAAAAGGACATACAAAGAATAAGATTTAACAACAATAACAATAATAAAAAAATATAATAAAACATATATATATATATATAAATTTACCTCTAGAGAACAATTTGTGGTGAGTACAAAATAATCCACCACAAGCTTCTAGTAGAAGCTCCAAGAGCGAAAAAAGATAAAAAAAAAATTAAACTTTCATAAGCTCCATGCTTTGCATTAAGCTTATGATTAATGGATTTTTGGCCTCCTTCCATTGCTTGGTAGACACCTCTTTATATAGGGGAAGGAGAAGATGCATAGTTGTAGATTGTCCAATGTGAGACTTTTAAGTGAAAGGAAGGTAAAAGTAAAGGAATGTGAGACTTGAGTTTTTTTTTTTTTTATGTTTAAATGGTCTGCTTTGGGATTGATTTTCATCAAGATAGAAGTTGATTTTGGTTTTTGAGGTAGAAATATGAGTTGTAGATCTTTCTACAAGCTTTTCAACGGTGCAAAGAATACCTCAAATGGACAAGTATAACTTAAGATATGACATTGTTTTTTCATGGTATTCATCATAAAAAAAAAGCTTTTTTCCTTCATAAGTTCTCTTATTTTTTTTTTTCTTGTCTTTTATATTTTATTTTTATTTACCCAGACAAAATTGGGTGTTCACAGTCGCTAAAGGTTCATGTGATGTGACTGAGTTGAAAATCCTGTTGGGAAAGGAGTTTCACATAAAGGACTTGGGTGCTGCCAAGAAAATTCTTGGGATGGAGATTCACAAGAATAGGAGTTTAAGAAGATTATGGCTTTCTCAACAAGGCTATGTTGAGAAGGTGTTGCCTAGATTTGACATGAGCAATGCTAAGTCAGTGAGTACTCCATTAGCAAATCACTTTAAGCTTTCTTTGGATTAATGCCTAAAGACAAATGCAGAAGTTGAATACATGTCTAAGATTCCTTATGCCAGTCCAATTTGTTGATTAATGTATGCAATGGTTTGCACTAGACCTAATTTGGCGTATACTGTAAGTCAAGTCTGTAAATTTATGTCCAAACTAGGTAAGCGACATTGGGAAGCAGTCAAGTGGATTTTCAGGTATCTAAAGGGCACAATAAATCATGGTATTATGTTTGGCAATTAGTAGGGTGATCTTCTTGTTGTAGGATATGTGGATTCTGATTATGTTGGTGATCTCGATGATAAGAGGTCTACAATAGGGTATGTATTTACTTTTGTAGGAGAACCTATTTGGTAGAAATCAATAGTCTAGTCAATTGTGGCAATGTCTATCATTAAAGTAGAGTACATAGCAATAGCTACGGCTACTAAAGAAGTTCTATGGCTTACAGGGCTAGTGAAGGAATTGGGTATTGATCAAGGCAGAGTTCAGTGCATTGTGATAGTTAGAGTGCCATTTATTTGGCAAAGAATAATGTGTACCATGTCAGAACTAAGCATGTTATTGTAAGGTTTCATAAGATTAGAGAGTTGATTGCATCTATTCAAATATTGCTTCAAAAGGTTCACACTTCTAAGAATGCAGTTGATATGTTGACTAAGTCAGTTACCACCAACAAGTTCAAGCATTGCTTGGCTTGTTGAAAGTCTCTCAGTTTTAGGCATGTTTGTGTCCCAATCCACTTGGTGTGTGAGAAACCTCTACTGCTATCTCCTAAAGGGGTTTGATATTTGCCATGGTGGAAATTGTTGTGCATGGCTCTTATTTTGTGATAAGTGGACAGATGTTGGAGTGGAGCGACTACTCTATCTTTTTAGGCTTGGTTTTCATTTTAGTTGGGTTACGAAATAAGTGAGTTGAGGGTGTAAGGGCAATGCCCTAGCGGTACGGTACAAGGGTAATTTTGCGAAATGTATTATGCATTATTTATGAGTTGTAACCCTATTTCTAATCAATAAGAAATATAACCGCTTTGCTCCCCAGGACGTAGACAAACTTGTCAAACCTCGTTAAGTCTGTGTGTTTTCTGTTTTTTTTTCTGTAATTTAATTAATCGTTGCTAAATTCTCAACACTATGAAAATTAAAACTATTACTACTCGAGGGATGTGAAAAGGGTAGAAATAGGTTGGTTATATGTTATAAGAGTCGAGCTTAACTTATTTATATGATATAAACATATTTTTAAGATATAATATGACTTTCAAGATAACTTATTTGAAAGTTTATTTTGTAATAAGGCCTTTAAATAGGGTATAATATTATCTTTCAATAAACTTATAGTTTTGACTTTTTATGTATGTCGACATGCTTAATATTTAAAATGGTAAATAAATATATGATTTTATATATCATTAAAAAAATTAATACAATAATAATACTAACAAAAACTTAATATTTATATTTACTTAAATAGCTCGACCTATTTGGCCTAAAAGACTTTTTGAATGACCTAAACACTATCCTTTTTAATTAAATAGGCTTTTACAAAAGTCTTGACTTAGTTTATTTCATAAAAAAGTTTAGCTTGACTTGATGTAAGATGGGCCGTAGGCCTCTGTTAGGTGACCTGACATATTTCCACCTCTAGCGAGAGGGGAAGGTCAATTGACACTAGGTATCAAATTTTTACACTTACATTATTCAATAACTTTTTGTAGAACTCTAAATCAATCAATTCAATTGTTGAATCATTTGATATTATCTTTTTGATAATGTATATCACATTTCACATAATTTGAACATTTGCTGGTATGTTATCTAACAATGAAAATTTACTTATATTTTAATTAATTATTATATTTCAAAATAAAATAGTGTGATAAGGTATTAAATAGTTTTTAATTTGCATGAAGTTTTAGAAACTTAATCTACTTTATAGAAACTTTAATTCAACAATTGGATAAGTTAATTTCATATTTTACAAAAAGTTATTAAGTGGTGTAAGTGTAAAAGTTTGACACTGGGTATCAATTGATCCTGTCTTTTACACACACACACGTGTATGTGTATATATATATATATATATATATTAATCCAACCTATAAATAAAAAAATTTTATTCAGTAAATCAAATCTATAAAGTTTTTATGAAAATTTAAAACTATTTGATACTTTATTAAGTTAATTCAATTTAGTCTGTAATATACTTTTTAAAAATATAAGTAAATGTTGATTATAAGATTACATAACTACAAATATCTATTTTATCTAAAATTTGGTTTGCATGATTATATTGTTACGTTAATACCAAAATATTCAACATTTGAATTAATAAAATTTAGTTTATTCAAGGAGTTATTGAAATGAGTATAAAGTTCTTGGAGCATCTTTTTTTTTTTTTTTTTTCGATGAACCTAGGATATCCACAGTCGAATATTAGAGGCTAATCCCTCAAGATATTAAGCTTCAATTAAGGGATTGACCTCTTCCAACAGAAACTCTTCCATACAGATAGACCTAAAATCAAACCTTTGACGTAGGAATGACAAAAAAATCTTTACCCGCAGATACTAGCAAGTAAAACTCGCTACGAATTGAAAATGGATAATTAAATATATACTTACTTATTAATGGGACGAGGTGGGTATTAAGGTACCTGCATTTATGGGTACTTACACTTTAGAATTATTTAAATATCTTTAATTATATACAAAGTAAGTTGTTTTAATTTATTTTTAGTATAAATATACATTTCAAAATTATTTATTTTAGTATAAATATATATTACAAAATTATTTTTTTAGTATTAACATATATTTCAAAATATTTATTTTAAGTTTTATTTTATTTTTTTTACTTTTTAAATTTTATATTTTAACAAATATCCACGAATACCTGTGAATGTATATAAAATTATTAGATACCTGCTTAATGAGTACCCATATAAATACAAACAGATATGAGAAGGCTACTACCCATACCCATTTCACCCCATTGTCATATTTACCCTGACCATAATATAATTAATTAAAATAATATATAATTATAATTCAACAATTAAATTAACAAAAAAAATTCATTTTATATAAATTAGTTGATATTGATATATTGTAATTGTTGGTATACTAATCACGTGTGTGTATATATATATATATATATATATATACTAGTATTTTAACCTGTGCATGGCACAGAATAAATATTTATTTTATATATTTTAAATTTATAATAAATAATTATTATAATAAATGTTAATTTTTAATTATTGATAGTTTCTTTTAAAAAAAATATTGAAATTCAATTTTTAAAATAAAGATATTGAAAATGATGGATTGAAAGAGATAAAAGGTTAAGAAAAATTCTTAAAAACATTCTCATTGAAAAATGATAGCTAAAAATACTTTTGTTAAATAATAGCAGCTAAAAACACTTATGTTCAAGATAGTCATTCTAATTTATATATAGAGAGGATATATATATATATATATATATATATATATATATATATATACTTATTTATTTATTTATTTTGACAGATTCAACTACGAAGCTTAACTCTTGAACTGAATTATTAATTCACTTTGCTTCGCTGCTAATTTATCAAGTCAAATTAACTTTCGTATATTAGAAATTTTTTAGTGAAAACGGAAATAATTTAT
Source organism: Spatholobus suberectus (assembly GCA_004329165.1). Lineage (NCBI taxonomy): Eukaryota > Viridiplantae > Streptophyta > Magnoliopsida > Fabales > Fabaceae > Spatholobus > Spatholobus suberectus. The sequence goes on from CM014729.1 coordinate 27,863,006, forward strand.
AGATATAATAACATCGCATAAAGTCGTAGGCGGGAAAGTGTCGGTAATGTGGATGACTGGCACATGAGAAAATTGTACGTTGAGGGTATGAGATGGACCAAACGATGTGATATCCTAACGTCTTAAACTACAACATCCAATGGCTACAAAGATCTTAGTCGCTCGTCTCGGCACTTTGATTTTGTAAAAGCAAAACATAAGAATAATAATTTAATTGAATCTGGTCACAGTTAATTGTCTTTTGCCACTTTAGAAAAAAAATAAAAATTCCCGGAAGAAAATGAAACTTGTGCTAACTAGCCACTAGAAAACGCCCACGCAAAGCCTATCATACGAAAGTGTTCGGGAGCGGATATTTGACATATAGGATCCAAATTTAAATGATTAATATTATTATTATTATTATTCCTTTTGGTGGCTTATTTCTTAGCCTCTCTTCGTATAAATGTAATCTCTTGGCATGCGTGGTGGATGCATATTCTTATCTAACCTTCTCACTCAAACCCCTTCTAGCTCATTGTCTCTACTTTCTTCTCTTTTTTCCCCTTTTTCTCGCTCGCTTTCTCTTCCTTGCATCTCTACCTTCCTCTTACCACAAGGTAATTATCAACATCATCCCTTTTATGTCTTTTATTTTTTGTGTGTTTTTCACTGGCCATATAATCGGGTATGCCCATAAACCATTTGCTTGAAGCTAGTTCTTCCTTGCTTGATTGAGAGAGTGCCCTGTTGCTATTCTCTGTTCTTTCTTTCTCTCTGAGTTTTTTTTTTCCCCCTCTTCTCTTTTCACTCAAATTAAAGGTTACATTTCATAAATTAACAATAGTCTAACTTAGAATATTAGTTACTGATATGTTAGTGACGAATTGGTTTTGTTGAATAGGTAAACGGAGATGGCAGGGTGCGAGAAGGAAGAGTATTTCGTTGCCCCGGATGCTGAGGTACATAACCAAACTCCAACCATTAATTCACCCATTGTTTATTTTATTTTATTCAGGGTACCATACCCGATATATCTTCACGGTTTTTCGGCCCTCAGTTTCTTTTCCTCGTAATATCACAACATTATTTATATACGACTTAGAGATATGAAAAACAGTTTCGTCTCGTGGTGCTGCCAATAATTGGCGATTAGTGGTGCGATGAATTAGGAAAACGAAGGTTTCCTTTGACGGCAGATGCTGCTAACTAGTGCAAAATGATAATTAGCAATCAAAACGGTGAATAATGTGAATGCTATGTGTGCGGTATGGCATTGCGATTTGCAAATTTGGAACAGGACTACCACCCGTAAAGCAAATAATAATAAAAAATTAAAGGAGAATCGGACGGAAAATATAACTGTCTATTTCTGATTCAGTGACATAACTGCACGTGTCTATTTTCCATGGTGTACATTACGTTGTACACCATGTACTCTTTTTTCCATCATGGTTGTACCGTGTACTTTTATGACATTTATCATATGGGTGGTACCCAAGTATATTTATATATATATTTATTTATTTTTGGAGATAATTGGATGTCTAGTTTCAGGTTACAGTCATATCAAACAAATTATTACGGGTAGCAAAGAATATTATGTGAATTCAATTTTGACCTTTTCCACTTCCTATCAATATTATACATGAAAATTGAATGTCCTCCTCTTGGTTTATTTATTTCGATGTGTCTAAGAGACGTTTTTATTTTACTTTTACAATTACTCGTCAATGAAATCCATGTAAATTGTTAATTCCAATTTGAAAAAATAAATAAATTAGGGGTAAAATCATTTGATTTTTTTTTACCTGTTTAATTACTAATTTGAAAAAAAAAATGATAAAGATGGGAGGTTTTGAAGTGAAGATATTTTAGGGGGTGCTCCAAAATTGTCGGTTACTCGGTTATAGGTTTTCATGTGTCCCTACCCAAAGCGATGCCACGACACAGCTTACAAAACTCACTTTGCAAAACAAAACAAGCCTAACTGGCTTTTGGGCTGTCCAGCAAATCATGTGAACTTCGTTTTCTTCCAAACATGAGGTTCTCATGGCCATCATTGGTTCACCAATTTTTTTTTCTTTTTTTTTTTTAAAAAGAGCATAATTAAGGTCTTCTAGAATATTCTCTCTCCCCACCCACGTGAAAGGATTTTCTTTCTGAATTGCGCGAATATTTTAACTTGAACACTCCTTTGAGTTTGATATCAAAGGGCGGATTAGGTTCTAATTAGGTTAAACATAGAATTAGTCAAATGCATACTTTTACTAGAAGCATTTCATGAAGTCGCTCAAGGATCATATGGGTGGTAATGACTAGTTTTATGTAAAGAAAAACAGAACAATCACGACCTAGTCTTAGTTGACAAATATGTAATTTGAACTTGTTGGATTACTTTCCTACCTATATTTAGGATTCAAATTCAAATTAATGAAGGATCCAATTACATAACATCTTGGGTAAAATCGTTTTCCACTAGACAAACATTGACTGTTTTATAATGATACCTTTTCTTGCACTAACAAATATGTGATACCATGATTTTTCTTATTGAAGACAATTCTATTTGGTGTGGTTGGTGAGATATGGCCCTAAGATTCAAAATATAACATCTGTTAACTTTATAGCATTTGTTTTTGGTCATCCGTTGTTAATTTTATAATATAACATTCTCTTTTATTTCTTTTGGTTTGATTTGACAATTATTTAATATCAGACCACATCCGCGGGAAAGTACGGTAGGCTTGCCCCAAAGAAGAAGCCTTTGATATCGAAAGTAAGCCCATACTAGAAATACTACATTTCTTCATACAATATATAACACATCCACAATTTACTTTCTTAGTTAAAAGTTCCAATTATACCTATTTTATTTTTCTCTTTTATGCATAATTGTACCTAATTTAATTTAATTTATGCTTTTTTGGGGGTTAAAAGGATAATGAAAGAGCATTCTTTGATTCAGCAGACTGGGCATTATGCAAGGTATATTTGAGTTTCATATGTTAAACACAGAAATGACTTCTGATAATGGTCCCAAAACCATCAAATTAAATTAAATAGTAAAAGATATACCCAAAACCTATTTTTTTTTTCCATAAATATAATTTTTGGTACCTAATCTCAACAGCAAGGTGCTGGAGTGAATCAACAATCTACAGCAGCCGTGGAGACACTGCGACCAAAACTACAGGTACATGGAGTTTTAGTACTAGCTAGTTTTAAGTTATGTTTTAAATGAATCATTTTTCTTTAAATATTTAACCATTTTTCTCTATGTATTTTTTATTTTTCAAACAGAGAACTCCACATCAGCAGCTTCCTCCAAGACGACCTGCATGCACATCCTGGCCGAGATAATCTCGTGAATTACTCCAATCATATGTAATGGTACTAGTCTCACTTTAATAATTATTTAGTACTTAGTAGTATCTGCATTATTGAATCATATATTCTATGCATGTATTCAGTAATTTTACATCCATTAATGCAGGGAGAGTAGATTTAATAAGCGGAACAAGGATTTGCTCAGTCAATTTTACTATTACAAAACTCACTGATGTTCCTGATGATATGATGTATATTACAATTCACTTCATGCTTTTTATTATTAGCAGTTCAATAAAACCTTCATTTCAATTCCCTTTCGTTTAATTCTTCCATTCGATCGATCTGTTGGACGGACCTTAAGTGGGAATGGGAGATGGGACGTGGAGGATCAAATCCGTAACACGACATTCCATTCGTGTAAAGACTAGCTAGGGCATGTATCGACATTGGGAGAAAAATTTTCACTTATGCGTCAATACTCGGTTAATCTTTAAGCTTATATTTTAATAAACTTAGATACTTTTATTATATGTTAATTATAAAAGAATTACCAAAATTTTAAGTTTAAAACTAGATCCAGCCGACAAAAGATTTCATAAAGAGGATTTGATTACTTTAAAATGAAGAATGTACTTTAAAAAGATAGAGTATACTATAGAGTTGTAATTGTTGATCAAAAAAATAATTGGAGATTTTAATAATTTTCTAATTTATTATATTTTATTACAATCTTATCGTTTAATTATAAGTAAAAAAAATATACTAATAAGAGTATAAAGAGTACTTTAATTCTAATATAATCAAAGTAAGAGAGCAAGAAGTACTTTGATGCAATATTAAAATCAAAGCTTGTACTAAGCCGGCAGCCAAGTCTAATTAATACATTCTGTAATATTATTTCACGAATTTGAAAGCACACCAACTTTAAGCTAGAAACCAAGACCAAGATTGAATTTTAATGAGGTCCATAACAAACCATAAATTAAATCTCTCATTACTAAATCAATATTATTGCATTCCAGCCATAAAATCCACACAACCAAATGCCAGAGGGGCTGCAAAGTGTATTTAATCGTTTTCATCTCCCCGAACCTCGATGTTGGGTATAATGCTCATAGCTACCTGCTGGAAAAACAACAAAAGAATCCAACCCAAGCATAAAAACATGACCAAACCTTGTAAGATTTTATTTATTTATTTATAGGCAAATGAATATCATTAAAACCTTCCAAGATAGGCACAAGGCGTGCTAAGGTTGGAAGAAAGAGGCAAAATACATAGGTTAGAGCAGCCCCTCCCATTTACAAATCAAATCATAGCACCCCATCATGAATCCAATACTGAATTAACCTGTCTAAACTACAATATTCCTCCTTATGCACGAGAGTCCCCTCTCAACACACATCCCATAAACTGCACTAAAACCTTGTAAGATAACAAGCAGGTGAAATAAAAGGTGGTCCGAAACCTCTTGATGGTTACCGCATAGTCCATACTAGAAAATCTGGCATGACCTTCCTATTAAACAAGTTCATCCTTTGTAGGCAATCTATCAATCGAAATTTTCCATGAAAAGGCTAGCAACTTATTAGAAGCAAAACACTGCCAGAAATTCTTTAAAATCTCATTAAGGGAGCTAATAGAAACATGAAAACCAGCTTGAATTTGCAGAAAAAGATAAGCTAATCTCACAAAGTAAGTTTCTGTTAGATAAATTTCTCCATAAATACTTATAGAAAAAAAAAAAAGGTAAAATGAATTAAACTTCTTCCATAAGTTAAAATCAACTTATGCACTTCAACTTTTATAAAAATTCTCTCATCTAATTTTTCCAAAAGTTAAGATGCATAAGTTGATTTTAACTTATTAAAGAAGTTGAAGTACATAAGTGTTTATCTATGCATGTGAATTGTCCACTTTCCGTATCCAATCAATTATCAGATTTTTCATTGCAAATAGAGACTGGAGGCAATAAGTTTCTCAAATCAACAAATAACTCGTCCTCCTAGACAAGGAATCTCTTCCTCCATCTCTGTTTCGTACTCCAATCATTGTGACACCAATCCCCTATATGTGGGCTAAACCACCATATGTTTGTCTTCCAATAATTGATACAACCTTGGAAAGAAGTCTTTTAAACTGTCTGGTCCCATCGAAATATCATGCCAAAATTTCATACTCCATTCTATAATTTCTTAGCCATTCCTTTTTGAAACCCCGTTTGGGTTTATATTTCTCCCATATTTGATAATGCATAGGTCCCTCCACCATGTAGAGGAAATTTAAGGAGTCCACCTTTTATTGTCCATCACAAACCCAAACTCTCCGTTTCTGTATTTTAATTTCAACAAGAAGCATCCACTTCCGATCCATTTGCCTAGAAAGCTTAAATTAAACCACTCCATAGTTTCACACCAAGACTACCACTTGCCTCTGGTTAGCAGACTTTATTTATATCTTGACCAACTCATGTTATTTTTTTTCTTATCTTCACAAACTCACCTACAGAAATAATCTTTGAATACTCATGAGTATTTAAGACTTCCTTTGACATTTTGAAGCAACATAGAAAATACAATGACATGCTGCTAGCTAGTCGACACAAAATTCAAGAGTACAATTTAACCTCCTAAAGACAAATTTCCAGTCTACCTCTCTAGGTAGCTAACCTTTTTGATCCTAGAATCTATGATCGATTACCAAATAGCTAGCCTTCTTAGATTAGCTTCAACCGTAAACCTAAATAATTAAAAGGACTACCCCTAATTTTACGTCTTTTCAAGTTTCAGATTTACATTCTTACTTGTTTAATCTATCATCGGATGTGCTACTGGAGACAAACAAGAGATTCTTTTTTACCTAAATACATGGTGTTTGCAAACAATATAGTTTTGATTCGGGATTTGAGGAAAAAAGGTTAACTCTAAATTTGAATTTTGGAGAGACATTATAATTAAAGGGTTTTTGCTTCAGTGAAAGTAAGCTAGAGTATATGTATTACAATTTTAATATGAAACAAGAGAAAACTAACTTGAAAGTAAAAATTGGAGAAGATGTCATATTGCAAGTTTATAAATTTAAGTATCTGGGATCAATATTATAAAATAATAGAAAAATTAATGAAAATGTCACACACATGATACAAGTTGCAGTTAAAATGGAAAAAGATATTGATGGTTATTTATGACTATAAAGTACTTCCTAAACTCAAAGGAAAGTTTCATCGTATAGTACTATATACATATATCGTAGTGAATGTTGAACTTTAAAAAAATAACAAGATAAAAAAATGAGAGTAGCAAAAATGAGTATTTTAAGATATTGATGTGACATCTATTAAAGAAAAGATGACAAAACACTGATTTAGCTTATGGTTTGTATACGTGCAACATTTTACATTAATTGTACTAAGAATCAATTTAGAAAATGACATTCTATATCAATTTTTAGCACAATCAATCTAGAAAGTCTTGTAAAAAATTTAGAAGTTGCAAAAACATCTACATTCTACATCTGTTTTCTTAAAATTGATCTAGAAAGTACTCTGTACATCAATTTGTATAAAGTATTGTTTAAATTAGTTAGTTTTGAGGTAACTGATGTATAATGTTCATCTTAATATTACAAAAATGTCATTGTCTCACATATTACATTGCTTTCCAACAAATTAATATAGAATGACGATGAGAAAAACATTTTTTGTAATATTGTGTTTACATCGCCTTTAATTTTAGCCATCTTGATTATGTTAACTATTGATTGAAAAATGAGCAATTATGGACATGTTTGATTATGCTGTTGTTTTTTTGTTTTTGAAAACCATTTTATAAAAAACAGTTATAATAACTCTTTGATTTCTCTTCCAACTCCCTTAAGTAAACTAGAAAACAAGAACAAGTTTTGAACCAAGTATATATATATATATGTGTGTATATAACACTTGTCCAAACAAGTTTTTTGGTTAATTGTATTTATTCTTAAAAGTTGAAAAATAAATTTTAAAATTTGGAATCGAATATACCTTATAACTTTGTTTTTATTATTGATATTACTTTAAAAAGTTAAATTTCCAAAACAATGTATGAGAAAACAAAAATTAAAGATATGGTTAACTTCTATGGACAAAAATATTTGCACTTTGATGTATTCCTTCCCGACCTTGTTTGAACTTTAAAAAAAATGAAAAAACAAAATTCTTAGATAAAATCATGCTTATAGTCGATTGAAAAATAATAAACTTGATGATTAGGCCTTCAAATTCTTTGTAGGTTTCAAATATAATTTGCATAAGATTTTCCTACTCTAAGTTTTATCATTAAGAATCATATATTTACATTATTGTCTTTATCTTGACCACTTGATGTTGCCATTATGACTATTGCCGCCACTTTTGTCATCACTATCAATCATTACGTTCATAGCTACTCGGTCGAATATCACTATCATCCTTGTTGCCGTTACAACCACCATCATGTTAGTGCACCATTGCCACCAACACTAGTGCAAAAAGCACATACCACATCGATTATTTCAGGTATTTTATATCGGTGATTGAATCGATGATGATGTCTCCAATGTAGAAAGTGGAATTTTTTACATCAGACAAAAAACAAATGTAAAAAAGATTTTTTTTTACATCGGTTCAAAACTGAACCGATGTAGAAAGTTGTGACTTTTTACATTGGTTAAAGATACAATCGATGTAGAAAGTTACCTTTTTACATCAATTACAGAAAGAATCGATGTAAAAATTCTATTATGCATACATTGATTGAGGCTATAACTGATGTAGAAAGTCTTTTTTTTTTAAGATTTTGTCTATTTTATAAATTTTTCAACCTATAAATTTCAACAGACCCAAGCAAGCAATTCAATCATATTTAAATATGCTAAATTTGAAATATCAACAATAAATATTAATATATGCTTTAAATTATAATTATAAGCTAAAGTACCTCTTAAACACACTTCAAACAATTCTAAACAACCTAAATCCATTCTAAACATATATAAATTTCATCTACAACTATTAGCAACTACACCTTAAATACATTCTAAACAAACATATAAATTTCATGTACAACTAATTCTAAAATACAATTCTAAATACCTTAAATACATTTCTAAACAATAATTTGGGATGTAATTTATAAACAATTGTTTCATCACCCAATGGTTGTTGATTGGTGAATAACTACAAATTAGATCATAAACAATAAAATTATATGTAATTAATGTGCTTTTGAATGTCGGGATTGTAATTACTACTTACCTTGGAGAAAATCCATTCAAGCTTGTTTGATTTTGCCGTGGGCCACACGATATAATCCAAAATATTATATGTGGACACAACATTGATTAAAAAACATATGAATGTAAGGTTCCTTTTTGATAAAGATAATGAAAACATGATTAAATTAAATAACAAGATAAACAGAACTTATTTCTTACATAATTAGGTAGGTATGTTCTCCTATATTCCTTCACTATGATCATCACGACTGACTTCTATATCATCCACTTCATTTTCCTCAGAGATAGTAGGCATCTGTAATGAGAAAGGAGTGTCAAAAACATCAAGTGTGGAATCTTGATTTTCATGAGTACCATGTATGCTTCTTCCTTGGAGAATGACTGACCACATTTCATTATAAGGATCTTTGACAAAAAATACTTGTTTTGTTTGGTATGCCATGATGAAAGCCTACTACGTATAAGCTACCAAAGTAAATCCAAATTCATCAGTTTACACACTAGTGCTACTGTCAATCCACTTACAGTTAAAAATAGGCATCCTAAATGTAACGTAATTAACCTCCCAAATCTCTTCAATGACTGTAAAGTAACTTATGAATGTCATAACAAGATTTTTATCTTTTGAATTAGAGAAGTGCATGGCCTCAGCTTGAAGAATAACCCCACTGTTTTACACGGTACTCTTGTCATCTTGTGACTTTATGTATAAGGAATACTTATTGATATTATATCTAGTCTAAGTTATGACATCAAGGTTAGGTCCATGTGCTAGCCATTTTAATGTATCAGAAGCACTATCATCACCATTAATTTTTTCTTTAAACCAATTTAAGAAAGTCTTATTATGCTCTTTCAATAGCCATTTTTTGTTCATTTGAGGGTTATTTGTCTTGATAAGGGTTTTATCAACAGATAAGTAAGGGAAAACCTTATCAATGTTATTCAATATATACAAATGCGCTTGAAGCACTTCCTCCTAACCCTTAGTGACAACTTTTACACCTCTTGTACCTTGACCTCCACATCTTCCCTCATGACAAGATTTAGGAAGCCCTATAGGTTTCGCCTGTGACAAGTACTCTGTACAAAACTCAATGGCTTTTTCTACAATGTACCTCTCAATAATAAATACTTTTGGACAGTATGGATTTTTTACGTACCCTTTCAAGATCTTCATGTATTGTTTAATTGGGTATATCCACCTTAAATAAATAGGGCAACACATTCTATTCTCCCTCACTAGATACACTATTAAGTGAACCATGATGTCGAAGAATGAAGGAGGAAAATACATCTCCAACTGGCACAAAATAATAGCAGCTTCATTTTCCAACTCATCCAACTTCTGAGGGTTAATGACTTTGCTACATATAGCATTGAAGAATAAACATAGTTACGTTATGGCATATTTAACATTTTTAGGCAATATGTCACGAATAATTACTAGTAGAAGTTGTTGCATCAAGACGTAACAATCATGAGACTTCAAGCCAACTAATTTAAGATCTTTTACTAACACAAGGCTCTTGACATTTGAACAATATTCTCGTGGCACTTTCACGCCTTGTTGACATTTACAGAAACTTGTTTTCTCATTTCTTAACAAGGTATGGCATGCTAGTGGCAAATATGTCTACTTACCTACTAATTGCGAACCTAACTATAGGTGTATATCCATCTCAACTAGATCTTGACAAGCATTCAAATCATCCTCTGTCTTGCTTTTAATGTTTAGAAGCGTGCCGATTACGCTATTATAGACATTTTTCTCCACATGCATAACATCGATACAATGTCTAACATCTAAATTGCACCAGTATGGAAGATCAAAGAATATCGACCTCTTCTTTTATATGTTTTTCTTAGTAGCCTTCTTTTAGGTCTTTCCAAAGTCAACATTGATGTCCTTCACCCGTTTATAAACCTACTCACTAGTTAAGGCAAGTGGCGCAATATTATCCTCTTAACATTTATTAAAAGCTTTTTTTAGTCTACGATATGGGTGTTAGGCTTGAGAAATTTTCGGTGCCCAGTGTAAACTATCTTTTTTCCATGTTTTAGTTGTAAGTAACATGTGTCTTCACAGATAGGGCATGCGTTATGCCCCTTAACATTATACCTCCATATGCTGGAAAGTCATTAATGGTACAGCATAACATTGCACGTAACATGAAATTTTGATGGCGATACCTTTCATACACATCAACACCTTCCTCCCACAACATTCTCAAATCTTTAATCAAAGGACATAGGTAAACATCTATGTCATTTCCTGGCTATCTTGGGCCCAAAATTATTATAGATGACGTAACATATTTTTGCTTCATGCACAACCAAGGAGGCAAATTGTATATTACTAGGAAACAAGCCATGAACTGTGCTTATTGGATAAGTTACCACAAGGATTCATTCCATCAGTAGCCAGTCTAGGCTTAAGATTTCTTGTCCCAATCTCAAAAACTGGAAACAAACAATCAATTTTCTTCCATTGTAGAGAATTAGCCAGATGGCGAAGCTGTCAGTCACATTTTCTCCCATGTGCATGCCACGTAAGATTCTTCACATCCTTCGCATTAGCAAACATCGCTTAAATCTTGGAACTATTGAAGGACCCTCCTTTGTGTTCGTATCACGATTGTCGTCATCATCCTTTACTTTGTAGCGTGATACCCTACACTTGGAGCACTTATGCAACTCTTCATACTCTTTTCTGTAGAATATACAATCATTAGGGCACGCATACATTTTCTTGTATTCCAATCCCATCAAGCACAACGCCTTCTTTGCTTCATAGTTACGGGTCGACAATGTGTTACCTTCTGAAAGCTTGTCCTTTAACAACTTAAACAATTCAATGAAGCTTTTATCACTCCACCCATTTCTTGCCTTGACATTCACCAATCTTAACACCATTGACAATTGTGTGAATTTAGTGCACCACAGATACAAAGGCTTCCTAGCATCATTGGACAAAGTGTCGTACACATGTACTCGCTGAAATGCCTCTTGTCCAACATCCCGAATCATATCCTCTAATCAATCGTCCATATGTAAAACTACATCAACCTGCTTTGTTTGGGACACACTTGGAGTTTTTAACAATTCACCATGTTATGTCCATATTGTATAACTCTTAAGAAACTCGTCACAGAGAAGATGTTCCTGTATTAACTCAACTTCTAGTCATCTCCCATTCAGACAGTTAACAGAGAGACAATAATAGCTTCCATTACTATTAGGAACATTTTGTTTAGCAAATTTTAGAAACTCTTCAACTCCATTTCCATACCCATCTCTTATGCGACTTACATTCATCCAACTTTAATCCATAACTACAATCTATGATACACACAAACGTACATTCATGCATGTAAATCTCACTTTTTTTCTTTAAAAGGTGTGGCCCTATCCTATTCAGGAAGATATTTTTTAATACTTGATTGATATGTATATGATAAGTCTCATATCTTAAATTTAACAAAATTTCGGGAGCATTTCACATTAGTCTCCAAGTATATGAAATGAAAGTGGTGACATCAAATCCACTAGAATCAAGTATGCACCAGGAAACACAACACGAAATACACTAAATTGAAATTTCATCAAATTTAAGATGAGACTTAACATCTACGTGTTAATCAAGTATAAAAAAAATAAAACTTTCCAAATTGCCCAACCAGACAATTCAAGATTCAATACAACAATTAGCACTTTAATCATTGTATTGAATCTCAAACAGGAAACTAATGTTCACATAATGTGTAACTTGAATATAAAGCATATAATTAAACAAACAATTATAAAGCACATAATTATAGTATTTGACAACAAAATTAAAACATGTCCTACTCCTACAAACATGCATAACTTGAATATAAAGCATAGTTATTAAACACAATTTATAAAGTAAGCACCAACTAAAGGATTCTAATTCATCAATAAAATTAGGATTATTGCATACCCACTTGTCTTTGTCATTGAAAAGCTTAAGGGGTGGACAATTATTATATGTTTGTATTTTGTGATGCATGCATGTTTAAGTTGTCATATCGGTTATTAAGGAGGGTTTGAAGTTCTCCATTAAAGGAGATATCAAAATTGCAAATATAGTTTGTAGGCAAAATACTTCTATCGACATTCTTCATGACCGTACATTATAACTAATGGTCATTGTAGCATGAAGAAGTTATTGTCATTGAGATGAATGAGTCTATGTTCTTAACACTTTGCATTGCGATACATGAACTCTTTTACAAAAAGTACACCATTTAATCTATTTTTGGACACATTGAGGACCAATAAACTATAGTTTCTCTCTTAAGATTTCTTTTGACCATTGTTAATAATATAATCAAGCAACAAAAGACTCTAATAGAAACTTTGTTAGTGTACATTAAAAATGAGGACTAACAAACTATAGTTCCTCTCTTAATATTTTTTTTTTACCGTTATTAATAATATCATCAACCTACAAAAAGCTCATCATAATCACCTTTGCATAATCAACTCAAGCAAGAGCAAGGAAAAAGAGAGAGAGAAAACATACCATGGTGGTTGTTGGTGGATGCCCAGTGGTCGGTGGTAGAGGACGGTGGTGGGGACAGTTGTCGACGACTATTCGGTAGGCCCAAGTGTGTTCGTTGTCATTTGCGCAGTTCTCGCTCGATGCGTATGCGAGGAGGTTGGTCACTGTTGGTGGTGGTGTCCGCAGAGACAGTGACAGTGGCAACGTCAGTGGTGGGTATTGTCGATGACGGTGGCGAGGTTGCTAATGGGCATCATCGAAGCAAGGTGAGTCGCATATATGTGTTTCACATGTAGTGGTTTGCCAATGAGGAAACTTGGGTTTTAATTTTCGTGGGGGGGATTTTACATCAATTGCTAAATTACATCGATTGCTAAACAACCGATGTAAAAAAGGACTTTTTATATTTGTTAATTGCTTTGACCAATGTAAAAAATGTTTTTAACATTGGTTATTTAGCAATTGATGTAAACATTTTGCTTTTTATTACAAAATTGTCACCGTATTTTTGTTTTATATCAGTTGCTGGAAAATCGATGTAAAAGCTAACGTCATATGTGTTTTTTGCACTAGTGCAATAAGCCATTGTTATCGCTAAGGTAGTTTGAATAACGAAATAAAGAGTGACTTGTGTGGTTTGAATTTAAATTTGAAATTAAAATTTGGAAACGAAATATTACAAAAATATGAAACTAAAATTATATAATGGAAAACTAATTTTAGTTTTCTAAAATTTCAAAATTTAAAAGTGACAATCACTCCAAACAAACACTTAATTAAACTTTTTCTAAATTACAAGAATTGACTAAAAATTTAATCAAGATACAAGGATCAACTTACTAATTTAACAGTTTGTTTATATTAAAACAGAGATGCATGAAAGGGGACAAAATATTAGATTCCTAAGACCACATTATTATTTGTTATTTAGCATATTCACTTTTCGCCGCCGGGGGGAGGGGACTTCGAGGATCTATTTCACCAAAAAAAAAAAAAAAAACTTCGAGAATCTACTCTGTATAGTTAGTGAATGACATTAATTCCATAAAATTAAAACTCCCTGATTCATTGTTTTGATAAAAATTGCAAAATTATGAGGCCGAAAAACAAAAACTTGTGGTTAATAAATAAGCAAATGCATTTGTTTTCCCAACGCAACAAATGTTACCCAAGCTTGTAAGGAAAGTATTACAATTCAAGTAAAACAATTTTAGGTTTGATTTATTGGACTGAACACAGAGAGAAGTTGGTGGCTTGCACTTCAACTGCTACCCTGTCTGTATTTTTTTTTTCTGGTCTTGTCTTTCATAAATTTTAATCGCGACTGGCAGCAAACCCTTTGACTAGTTTCCCTCTCTAATGATATTCACCCAACATTTACACCCATTATTGCGTGCCTCATTCACTCCACTTAATTATTTTGAGCCGCTTATTCCGTTGGAATTTAAGCCTGATTAGAAAAACACGTGCGAGGAACAGGAATGTTCATGCGCACCCTCACTTTATTAATTAAGTTGATTAAGAAAACTGAATGGTAGTGGTTGGTAATGTTCGGTTGGAATTGGAATTAGCTTGGAATTTAGCAACTAATTAACTATGTCTTGTAGTATAGTGTAAACGCGGGTAACGTGGCATTGCTGTGCTATATAATGTGCTCCAATTCAATTATTTTTTAATGTAAAGTTTAGATCGTACATAAGCTTGGATGATGGCATTCCGAGTCGGTGTTAGACGTTGGCTTTTAACCTTTGCTCTCCTATACGTTTGTCTATTCGGGAAAAACTTTGGTATGTTATTAACCACAATAGATGAAACTTTTTTTTTTTTTTTTTTTTTTTGTGCATGTGCGGCCACTAAGCCATAATTTAGCAGGAAATGCTGATGAGGATGAGTCGGAGGCCCAGACAGGTGGTGGGTTAGGTGGTACGGGGGCGGGTATTGGTGGTGCCGGGGGCGGAGTTGGCGGTGGTGTTGGGGCTGGAGCCGGTGGTGGCGGTGGTGGGTTTGGAGCCAGTGGTGGCGGTGGTGGGTTTGGAGCCGGTGGTGGCGCAGGGGTTGGTGACCCTTCTCAAATTGTCTCCAAAGCCTTGCTCTGTTTCAATGATAAAAATGTGAGTCCCCAAACTGATTTTTATGCAGGCTTGAACTGCATGTAAGCACAAAGAGTAATCAATGGTTAGCAATTTTTACTGTAATGTGTAATTTTTTAGGTTAAGCGTACAAGAAAATTATACTTCAAGGATTTTAGATAACATATTTCTCCCATTTATTATACTCTTAATTTTTATAATAGAGTTTAGAAAACTTAGCCAGATCCATAATGAAGTTCAAAAATTTTCACTTGGTGTTTCTCTTTTCTCTAACTTTCTTTTCTTGATCTCTATTATGGTGTAAAAATTCTTTGATTAATTTTGGCTTTTTCTTAGTTCTTCAAATATTTCTTGCGTGAAAATAGAAAAGTTATCGACAAATGTGAATAAGAAAGAGGAAAGTTAACTTTTAGTAAAAACCAATTCTTTTTCTATTAACCTTGTAACCTCTTTTTCAATCTTTTTTTTAATGTCAAAATTATCCTTGGTGAAGTGAAAAAAGAGGAATTTATTTTAATAACTTAAAAATAACCTTCAATGACTCTAATATATTTTAAGCCTAACGACCATTGTATTAGGTATCTTTTCATTAAAGTCATTTTATAATTACATGAATTAATATTAGATTAAAACAATCCAACAATTAACACAAAAATATGATGTTTTTTAGGGCTCAAATTTTTTTCTACTCATTATATTTTTTTTTCTATTTCTTTTCTCTTTTCTTATTCCATCTGTCACAGTTTTTTTTTCTTCATTTCCAAGTTACTGGAGAGGAGAAAAAATCATTTTTCTTAAAACAATGGTTATAGGTTCAGCTAATTAAAAGTTATACTTCATCTCTTTACAGTTTACACTTTTTCCAACTTATTTTCTTACACCTTTTGTTTCGTATGGCTAAATCCTCTGAATTTGGGGTTAAAGTAAAAAAGTTGTTATAATTACAATTAAAATTGTAGGTTGTATTGATAAATCCTCTGAAGTTTGGGTTAAAGCAAAAAATATAATTAAAATTAAAATTGTAGTTAATGAGCTTAAAATCATAGCTAAATTGAGAGTTTAACATTTTTCGGTTTAACCTGATGGGTTTTACTGATACAGGAAGAAGTATAAATGAATAAATTGGAAAAATGCAAAACTATAAAGAATAAAATGTAATTTAATCTTAAAGCTTCAAAGATAACACTAAAATTTGTGAAGTATAGATACTTTACTTTACTAGTATAAACAGAGGATGTGCTAAAATTATTATTTTTCAAAACATGGCTAGTCTTTTTTTTTTTTTTCTAAAAAATAACAGTTTTTGGTTAAGACCAAGGATTTTTTCCCCCCTTTTCTACTTTCTATTTTTGATTTCTGTCTCCTTACTCAACGAGACTAATTCATCCTCTCGTAGCAGATGGTAGTGACAGTAAGTTGGGAATAGTGACGACAACGTGCAATTTGAAACATTTAACGCACCAATTTGAGTTAGTTAGTTTCTTCTATTATTTTTATAACAATTTTCAGATATTTTACTCCATTCATGTTGTGTTATATTCTGAAATTTATATGTTTTTATCTTTTATATAATTTTGTCATACATGTATATATCCGAGCCACATAGTTTAAAATATTTCTCAGTGTTTGCTATTTGGTGGGGTCTCAGATTTATCAAAGCTGTGAAGAGTCGTGTAGATTGAACGAGAATGGAAACCTGAATGTGCCGGCTGAGAAAACTGATATATTCTGTGAAGGACCATGTCTGTCTGAGACAAACTTGGTCCTCAGTTGCCTGGACAACGTTTTCAGCAACTTCATATTTTACAACAGGGCAACGATACAGGACATCAGAGAAACAATTGAAGCTGCATGTGGCTATGGCCCCCAAAGAGGTATCGTGGTTTATTTGCATACTATGATCGGAGATTAAATCAACTTTATTTTAGGTTTAATATGTTTGTAATTTCATGCAATTTAGTCCCTGTATAATCTTTGGGTAAGAATCCTCTAAAGTAAGCAATTTATTTTAGGGAGTAAAATGAGTAATTTTAGATGAGAAAATTAATCTTCAATGTTACATATACATGCATGCAAATCATAAATATATTGAAATATCAATTATTGATTTTGTCATCAATGATTGAGATTACTTACTTTAGTTTAGAGTCAAATTCCAAATTTTGTTTGTTTCAATTCTTATAACTTTTAGAAGTTTTGAAAATAGTTCATATTACCATTTATTGATAACGTGACATGCATCTAAACATATCATATCATGTATTATCTCAAAGTGGTTTTTGACATCGATAATAATGGTAATAAAAATCATTTTAAAAAAAAAAAATTTACCAGAATCAAAATCAATAAATTTCTTTTAAAGAATTAAAATCAAAATTGATCATCTTTATAAAGAATAAAAACATTTTTTTTTGGTGAATTAATAAAAACATATTTAAATCTTTATTTCATTCTTGTCATCTATTGATAAATGGGGGGTTGCATTCATGCAGGAGACTTCAATGTGGCTGAGCACATTCAGGCTGAAGAAAGCAAAGCCCCAAAGGCTACTACTAGCCATGTTGCAATGGGACTTGCTACTATCGTAATGGGACGCGCTCTATTGCCTCTGATCTTGACATAATATTACGTTGATAAGAATTATTTATGTCTGTCAGTTTGATGTGTACTTAATTACTGATACGTAACTGCTTATACTAGGGAAAATATTTTAGGTTATGGAGTTGTATTATGTCTGTGGAAAACATTAATGATATATAAACTTTTTAGTTTGCCAACATAGGGGCATATTAAACGAAGAACTACGTCAATTTTAGTTTAAGTACACCTAATTATTTGACATATGCAAACCGTCCTCTTTTGATCTCTTCGTTTCGATTGCTTCAATTAATGTCACAGTTATAGCTTTTAATGAACTACAGTTCAAAAGCAACATTGGGTCAAAATCATGCATTTACAAGTGTGAGTAAACTTGAAAATAAACTTCTGAATCTTTTATTTGTTTTAGCCAAATGATCTTTTAGTCTAATGACTCTAAGCTTTCCTAAACAAACATAATTTAAGAGAAATCGAAAATAGAAATAATAACAATGAAAAAAGAAGAAGAAGAAGAGGAAGGAGCAACAGTGATCAGCTACTCTGGGTATGATACAAAATTTCCTTTTGGTTGGTCCCCTCTTTTTTTCATTTTCCATCACTATTATCATTCACATACAAACAACACCCATTTTCACTTCATTTAACACATTCTTTAACATATTTTTTCTAACACATTCTTTATTATTATTTAAATTTACTAGGAACTATAAAATTATAACTCATTAAATGAAGAATAGGACACCATAAACATTTGTGATTTCTAATAAATTTTGATAATAATAAAAATTAAAATGTGTTAGAAAGTATTGAAATGTTTTACTCTCTTTTCAACGTGTCTTAGTTTGTCAAAATTCTGATGGGTTAATGCTTTGGGCCTTTATTTGAACTTGGGTCTGGTCAATACATGTTCATGAGAGCATTGAGTTGGATGGTGGTGTTAACCGGTTAGCATGGGCATAAAAACGGTCATTAAAATATTTATTTTATCGTGTTTATAATTTTAGGGTTGTTAATATGTTTAGTTGTTAAGCTTTGACTGTGTGTATCTGATTTATTATTTATTTGTTGTGCATTACTTAATACTCCTTTTTTTAACATCTTATGTTCTTGTAAGTGTCGCTAAACATTTTCAATGAATAATCATTTGATAGTATACACACACACACACATATATTTATAAGAATTTGTTAACGTACGCTTATTTATTTTTTAGTTGGAATATGTTAGCAAACTACACCAAGTGGGTGTATCCTAGCAAACCCTACAAGCATTTGTTAACGTACACCCATTTGTTTTTTAATTGGAGTACATTAGTAAGTTACATTGTGTGTGTATTTTAAGGTAGTCCATAGTTATAACTTGCTAACATATTCCAATTAAAAATCAAGTGGGTGTACGTTAGCAAATCTCATATATATGTGTGTGTGACAAAACAAAGCCCACAACGGCAAACACGCGCCAAACCTAAGCCACGAGTTGAAACCCACTGTGAACCATCACTAAGGATGGCAAAAAAACCAGCGCCCGCGGATATCCGCAAAGAAAATCCGCCACGGGTAGAAAATGGGTACCTTAAATGGATACCCACGGATATTTTAAATGGGTATATCCGCTACCTGTTTATAAACGGGGCGGGTACGGGTGTCATGGAACCCATACCCGCGAATACCCACTACCTGTAATTATATATTTAGTTAAATACTTTTATATATTAATATAGATAAAATTATATAAATTTATCCAAAATTTTTAAAACAATTGTTTATTATGAGAGAAATCTTATACAATTATATTACAAGAGAAAAAGAACATAAATTTGTGAGCATTTAAACTATTTTTTTTTAAGAAAAATTGTTAGAATAATTAAAAGTTATATTCAAAGTGATTATTTTAAACAATAACTCTTTAATTTATAGATTTAAATTTATAAATTTAAAGTGATAATTATAATATTTTATGATTGTCCACAACATATAAAATAAATTTATTTTATTTTATTTTTTGAAAGTATCTACGGATATCCACAGATACCTGCGGATATTAAAAATATCCGCGGATATCCGCTTAACGGATACCCACGCGGGTAACAGGGCGAGTACGGGTACAGATTTGTTTGGCGGGGTGGGTAGCGGGTAGCTACTACCCGTACCCGCCCCGCTCCATTGACATCCCTGACCATCACCTCCTGGACCCAGTCCAGCGGAAAACTCACAATCCCATGTGAAACCGTTGTGTCAACCCCGAAACAAGCAAGAATCAAACTTACGCATGTGCGAACCCTCACTCAAACCGTGCTCCATCCTCCATCGCATAAACTGCAACCCATTAAACCACGTCTTGCAGGCCGCACTCCTTCTATTGTCGTGCTAACCCACGATCACCACGACACCAAAAGCCATGTTGTTAGTTTCACTCTACTGGCCTTCACATCAAAATTGAAACCTTTTTTTCTTCTGTGCTAGGGGTGTAAGCGAGTCGTGATCAACCCGCAAACCTGACCAACCCAACCCAATTACATTTTAGCGGGTTGGGTCGGGTTCATTTTTGGTTGACCTAATTAAGATTGGGTTTGGTCACTGATTGATGCATTATTAGCCCGACCCAACCTTATCTACTTTTTTTTAATAAAAAAATCAAAATATTATAATATTCAGAAATATTATATTTTTCTTGAGTGTTGAATTTATGTGGTTAGACTTGTATTTTAAATTGAACATATGTTGAATGAGTTCAATTAATTATATTTCATTTTTTATTTTTTTTGAAATTTTCAAATATAAAAATTATATTAATATTTTAATTGGCCAACCTGATGACCCAATCGATCCTAACTCGACTATTTTTAATTGGGTTGGGTCTTAAACATGCCTAAACCTAACCCAACCCAGGCCATTTACACCCTTATTTTGTCCATTGCTACTCTATTTATTCTTCAATTAGGCTAGCACTAAAGTTGTTTTTTCCTTCTTTGGTCCTTTGTTGGGCCTAGTAGTTTTAGGTGGGCACGTTTGAGTTAAACAATGAGAGGGCAAAAAAGGTGAGGGAGTGGTGGCTTTCAAAGGTATAGGAGGCCAGTTTCGATGTCGAGTGGCCGCTAATGACTGCATATTAGTGGTATTTCTTTTCAAATAATGGACAAAAGTGTAAAATCCATTAAGGTCAAATATATAAACACAATTTGGGCAAATTTGTAAAAACATTTATGCTATTAAAAAAATTAAAAAACATAAACATTACTTTAACTGGTATCCCAAAACTAATCTACACCACTCAATATTATTACAATATATCCAATGGTTGTCAAAAAGTTGCCCACGGTGGACCACTTACATTATTGGTCCACCGTAGACTTTGTCTCCAAACATATCAAAACAAGTGCAGATACTTGACCTGAAATAAATAGGGATGGAGCAAAATCACAAAAATCTAAGTGATTTTTCAAATGAATTTAATTAGAATGTATTGATAATATAAATGTTTTTTATAGAGTAAATTATACTGATATCCCTCGTGTCTTTTTTTTCAAATTACGTCTAATGCATCTAGAGCACGCTTAAGGGCAAGCATACCCTATAGCAGTAGTACAATGGACTGAGTCCAAATATCGTACCCAAGGGACTGATATGGAGTACCTTTCAGAGAAATTCCTATGTTGTCTTGGCTATCCAGATTAAAAGGGGCTGAGTGTAAAGAGCAATGTTGTTAGAACCGGACCAGTCATCAACTCGGTTAAGATAGTGGGTCAATGGGTCACTGGTTGAACCAGTGGGTCACTAGTTGAACTGCATAAACCGGTATATTTTTAAATATGTAAATTTTATACAGAAGGTTTTGTATATAAAATAAATTTAAAATAGTTTTATTGAGTGAATGCTTTAGTTTGGTGGCAGAAATTACTTTAAGTAACCTAGAAGCCTGGGTTCGACTCTCTCCTAGCACAAAATTGTTTGTATTTCAAATTCTAACTTTCAGCATCAAAAATTTAGACCTCTCGCCTCCTATTCAAAAAAGCAACGTGATTGGACAGCTTAGGCAGCGTGAAGTTAGCATTCGTGCAGAAAAGCTTTACATCATAACAGGTTGGGCAGTGTGAAAAAGGTCTAGATATCATAGAGGAAAGTGAGTACGTGACTTTACTAACTTCGAATCGGTCTAAGTCATTGGTTTTGACTAGTTTAAAACCGAGTTACACGAGTTTATATGAGTCACTAGCATCTTCGATCTGAATAACTGACCAAATCGGTCACTAATCCGGTTTTCGATTCAACCGGTCGGACCAGCCGGTCTGGTCCGAGTTTTAAAACACTGGCAAAGAGTTAAAATGTAAAGAATTGAAGAAAAATTGCTTAAATGGAAATTGGATTTCAATGAGTTTAAGAAGCTAGGATTATGTGTTCACCGATGCTTTCGACTCCCTTCTCCTCAGTTAAATTGTAATCTTATTTGCCAGTTCAATTGTCAATTTTCCTCTATTGAATTCTTTCACAATCTTTGGTCACAGGTTGTAAAACTTTTTCCTGTATTAAACCCTTGGTTGTTTATATAGTGATCTAATCCAGAAAAGGAATAAGAGCAAAGAGGGTGAACAAATTTGATTAGGAGTTCAATTCGCAGATTTATCATTCAACGTCCTGAACCCAATTACCCTAAAGGTCTACCAATTAATTACGATACAACCACCATTTAATTAACTGATTAAAAACATGCAAGGAGTGATCAGTTTCAAATAATATGTTAAAGAATGCTAAGACAATTCAATTAAAAGAAAGGGAAAATAAAATTAACAATTAAAAAGGGGTTCCAGTCATCTTAAGTATGATTACACCACAATCCTAACCTAAGGATTAGTTCTTCATAACAACAGAGAAACAACCCATTACAATAATAATCATAAAAAATCAAAGAAAAACCTTAGCCAAAAGGTTAATTCTCAATTTTTGTTTACTAGGGCCCAAGGGGAGTCCTTTGAAGCTTTAGAGAGTTCTCTCTCAGCCCAAACCCAAAAGAGTAAAAAAGAATAGAGTGAAAAGTGTATTTTGACTTTGCAGACTCCCTATTTATATATTCATTGAGCTTGTGGGCCTATAGGTCTAATGGAAGCACAATCGTGCATAGTGAAGCACGGCCGTGCATGACTTTTGAAGCATGGCCATGTTTAGGTTGTGCCTTTTTTCATAAGCAACGTCTTGTTAACCAAGCATAACCGTGCATTTTCTTATGAGCGTAACTCCGAAATGGAAGCATAACAGTGCATCTCTAGTAATAGTAATTCCTTCTTAAAACTTAGTAATTTTTTTCCAAAATGTCGCTCCTTTCATCCCTGCTCAAAAATAGAGAAAAACGAATCAAACTATCTATAAAGATAAGCTGTATTCAACAAATAGAGACCTAAATTCTCCATGTTAATCATAATAATTGAGGGTTTATCAACATCCAATAGCCCATTTCTTTAAGACATATTACATTGTATACCCTCAGCACCTAAACGTCGTTCAATTTGTTAACAGAAGGTTCCATGTGATTTGCACGTGAATTTTATTAAAAATTTATTCTCAAAATGTCCTTATCTTCTTCTATAAACAAACATAGATGAACATTAGGAGGAAAAAAATTGCAATTTTTCTTTTTATGATTGTTGGTCTCGATTCCCAATCACAATACCTATGCCATTTTGCACCATTACCATACTTGAGAAGCACACAAATCTTGCACTAGAACCATTGAACCAGCATTGCGCCCAAGCCACTACCACATACCACAAGCATCCCACAAGCCATTAGATCACGTACTAGACGCCATCATCCTCCCTAGTCTCGTTGTTGATGTGTGGGTTTGCTTTTATGCTATTACTTTGTAAAGTGAATGGCATTTGCTACAACAATGACTCCTAGAGATAGATAAGATGATAGAGTAGATGGAAAGGATGATGACAACGTAGCGAAAATATTGAAAACTAAATATAGAACTTCGATCCTTTGCCATGTACATTTGATTTGGGGGAAGGAATATTAGATGAGAAAGAGTCATGATTTGTATGATTAGTTTTATGCACGAGTATATAACTAGACTTGCTTAAATGACAATGTTGCTTTACCAAAAGTAACTACAGCAAACCATGGTCATGGGTCTTACCTTTTTTTTCTCTCTATAAAAGGGCCAAAAGATTACATCCAACAGATTGGCTATGAATTTTATACAAGACAATATCACATGGCCAAAACAAAGAAAAACAAAGAAACCAAAGAAGAGAAATTGCACTACATATTAATCTTGTAAGAGAATTCTAGTAAATAAGATCAATGATGAAAAGGAAAAAGAAAATAAATAAGTAGAAAGATATAATTAATGGGAAAATTACAATAAGGATACATCTAGCCTTTTCCATCCAATTTGGAAATAGTGCATTATGCATAAGGTTGAGAATAGTTAACACAATTTCCCTAAGCCTAATGTTAGACCTTTAATGTTTTTGGATTAAAACCTTTCATATTAAAAAAGTGAGATTTTGGGATAGTATAGTACTTTCATCCAATTTATATTCATGACAAGGTCAATAATAAAAGCCTCTAAATATTATGGCCTTCTTCAATTTTTGAGATCGAGACATAAAAAAATATTGCCAGTTTTATCAAACTTCACTTATCTAATCTCAAGTCTAGATAAAAAAAAAAAAAAAAAAGTAGGGTTGTACTAGTCAACCAACAACCACCATAAAACCTTTTTGAATCTTTTCTAACATGGAACAAACAAAAAATCAATTATAATTGTAGAAGAACACCTAAGACCATATGAGGAAAATCCTTTAATAAAGACTTTGTCCTATATGGTTTTACCAAAATAATAATAATAATAATAAAATCCAGTGATGACTAATCCATATAACAAACCTACCTAGTAGGATACAGTTTGGTTGTTGTCGTTGGACACACACACACAAAATCACAATAATAATAATAGACTTTTTAATAAGTCATCATTCTCACTTGAAACTATAAATTAATAAAGAATCTATTCCAGATAGTTTTAACTTTCCAAATCCTATTGCTTACTCAAAACAACAAAGCCTAGGGAAAGAGGAAGATAGAAAGAAAGAATGAGAAGACCCACGACCATGATTAATCTAAAAGTAATTTTATAGATACAAAGTGATTCAAGTAATTAAAATTGTGACACTAAGGAGAATGAGAAGACCCATGGCCATGATTAATGACCTTAAGGGAAGGTTGTTGTGTAAATGGTTGAGCATGGAATGTTTAATTGAGGCGACGTTTGGATGGGGAATAAGGTCAAATAGGTGGTGTTCATATTAGAGGAAAATAGAGCAAGAGCACTATTAGTGCCCACGAACGTGCAAAAGCAAGCAATGGAGGGAGAGAGAAAAAAAATAATCACATGTTTTGGTGAATCATACATAGCAGGTAACCACCATTCAATCAACAAGTATAATGTGCCCTGGCAATGTGCAATTTGCAACAAGAATGTAAAGTGGCTTTTTATGGTGAAGGAGAGGTTATTGATAATAAAGTGAAGAATGGGTCTTAGTTGAAGTAGTGGAATTAGATAGGTTTGCATGGGTGGAGGCTACTGTTTTGAAAAGAAATGGCAGGGATTGCTTTTGGAGAATAAGTAATGAAGATTGTAACAATTGAAGATGAATGGAAATGATGGTAGTCTTGGAATTTTTTGATGAGGAGTGTGTTGTCTAAGAAAAGCTACTAATTATTCCTATTCAATAGAAAGCACATGGATGAACAAGGGTTTAACGTAAATCAGGACAAGGCAACATTAGCTTCTCACAAAAAGAAAAGGGTATTTTTGTCATAATACAAATAAATAAAAACATTAGTTAACACTATTTAAATAAGGGGCCCAAAGTAATACCAACATACAGAAGGGTATTAAGTGCAATTCGGAAAAAACACGAGAAGTGCAAGTGTAATTTACTCTTTTTTATATTATCATGCAATCATAGATTGTCATGTTACATATATGATAAAATTGTTGACTTTTATAATAATTATTTTATGGACAAAACTTAGATACAATACCATATGTATTGTTGGTGCTGTTTTCCAATCAGAATTAGAGATTTATCACGGTAATCTAAGAAATATTTTAATACATGCTTTTATTAAGCGGATTACTGAGGTGAATCTCCAATCCTAATTGGAGAACAGCACTAACAGTACCTATGGTACTGTATTTAAGTTTTGTCCTTATTTTATAAGTTATATCTAGGATAATTTCTAATTAATTAAGAGTTTAATAGTCATGTACTATTAGTGTAAAATTTTTTACACTGTCATCTTATCAAAAATTACCATTAATATGGCTTTTAAAATATTTGTTATAAAAGTTAACAAACTTACAATAAATGGTAGTTTGTGATTGGATGACAGTGTAAAACTACTTTACACTGTCAGTGCATGACCATTAAACTCATTAATTAATAGCGTAAAAATCTTTATAATGACACTGCGTGAAAATTCAACTGTTTTTAAAATTTATCTTAAAAAAATTGAGACAATACACTATTCTTTAAAAATATAAAATAAAATATTGTAGTCCCTAAAAATCACACAATATCAGCTATATTAATTCTTTTTAGAAACTAATATATGTCGTGTTTAAAAAATATCATGATAACATTTACAATTTTTAAGGATTATAGAACTTTTTGTCTCATTAAAAAGTAATGTATCCCGCCACTAAGTTCCTTAACGACAAATTATGTGGTCAATTTAAATCTAATTGCCGAAAGTTTACAAAACGTTTGCTCCGGAATGCAAGTTTGTTTTATCTCCATTTTGTGCCCGTCACTTAGAAACAACATTCTTTGCTTTACTTTTGGTCATTAATTAAAAATATAACACTGGCAATCAGCATTTTAAGCAGATGGAAAGGACCCAGAAAAAAAAAAGAAAAAAAAAGAGGGATGCTGCTCAATAGGTAATTTATTCTTTTCGTCCACACTTAATGGGTAAACGAATTGACCAATTTGGACAAAATTCTTTATTGGGTTGGGCTTAACCAGAACTTAACCAATGTACCCAAATATCCAGCCGAAACACCCAGAGCTACAACTGCTATTCTTTCGTGAGAGACAAAAATAACTTAAAATTAGTGGGGCATTCCGAGAATCGAACTCGGGACCTCTCGCACCCAAAGCGAGAATCATACCACTAGACCAAATGCCCATTTTTTAAAAAATTGAATAATTTATTTACTATTGACTGTAACATTACTTAATCTGTGGAGTCTTTATCACACACATTTTTATCAATAGTCAATAATATTAACAATTCTAAGGTATTATTGAACACTGCTTCCCACCAAAGAAATTCTAATCTGACGGTTCATGTAAAATTGATTTGGGGGTGTGAATGTGAAAACCAAAATTTTGAATTTTTCTGCTCTACAAATAGATATGATTGTGAAGTCTAAGTAACGGTTTGGTTAGATATCATTTGCTGGTGGCTAGCTTAGGAGAGGTTTTGTTATCCAAACACAAATCGGAAAATGGAAATTGTATAAATTAGAAATTATGCCTAAGGGATGAAGGCTATATATTGTTAATAAAACAAATGAAAGTTGAAGAAATTGTTGAAATTCGAGAAGGCTACGAAGCAAAGCCTTAAGATACATAAATTGAAAAGTGTAATTTGCACATGACTAAATATCTAGGTATCAAGCTAAGCAATGGATGTTATATTTCCATTTTAGTAGTTTTGTCTTTAAACATAATCAGACGAAGGTTATTGCTTATATCAAGGATTGTACTTTATTTTCTACTGAACAACCAAGGTAGTAATGTCTTCTAATAGAACTCAATGGCACAAGCATGGCTTTCAGCAATCGTAAATATATATGTATTGCATTAAATTACACCTTAGATTCTAAAACAAGGAACCCTTCAAAGATTAGTGGAGGCAAAGCTTTAAACAAATTCACGAATATAGTTTATATAAGTTTTTGCTTTATGTAAGTTACAAAAAACAAAGCTTTCAAAAATTCACAAATGTAGTTTATGTAAATTTTTGCTTTATGCAAGTTACAAAAACTCTACAAATAGTATGTGTTCAATTCAAACATAATGGGTCGAGGGGATAAGAATGGCAAAACAAGTTGGATATGGCGGGCTGGCTTCCAAAATTGGTAGGGTGGGTTAGGTGGTTTAATCCACCAGTCTGCCTCACCCAACCTACCAACTCGGCAGGGTGAGGCAGGGTTGGCCCGTCAAGCAATGTTATTTTTTTAAAAAAAATATTTTTTTTAAGCTTCATAATTTTTAAAATCCAAAGAAGTGTAAACATCAATCAAGTAAAGTAACTTGTTATTTGCTCCTTGATCCCTTGCTAGTTAGAAACAAGAAAAAGAAAACGACTAAATTAGCAACCAATATTAAGAATTAAATACACCTAGTATACTCAGACGTATATTTCTACTTTCAAAATGTTAAAATTAAAATATATATAATCTTTTAATTAATTAATCAAGAATTATAATTGTATTAATTTTTTTTATTAAACTTAAATTCTTTTTTTTTTCTTTTTTTTCTTATTATTTTTTTAATTTCTGGCAGGTTGGCCACTCAGAACTTTTAGCCCACCGCTTAATAGGTGAGCTAGCCCACCCCTACCTGTTTTTGGTGGGCTAGTGGCAGGACAGGCCAAAACTAGTCGAGTTGACCCACTTTGCCACCCCTACAGAGAGACTTACAAGCTTTAGTTGGATGATTGCTTCAGTTGCCTTTTTTTAGTAGAGGTAATGTCTAAAATAAATACAAAACTATAATTTTCTTAATTTTTTAAAATAAATAATAAGATTATCCTTAGATCAATTACAATAATACACATATCTTTAGATTACATAAGCTCACTAATGAAAATAGTAACAAGTACTATATTATGATAAAAGTTAGACTTGCTAGCAAGTAGCAACACACTTTCTAACATACTTTTTCTAATATATACTTTTTTATTGGCTAAAATTTGTTGAAAATTATAAAAATTTATGGGTCTCACTTGATATTTAATAAATCTTACTCATGATTTTATATATTTTTAATAAATTTTAACTAACAAGAGGAAGTATATTACAAAGAGTGTGTTGGAAGTGTTACCAACACTGCTCGTATGTTATATTATAGTAAAATTTATCAAATAATCATAAATATTTTAAAAAATAGATAATTTAAAGCCCATAGGCTTTAAATTATACTTGCCACTATGCTGATTGGATGTAACTATTAGAATTCAAATAACCATCTCATAATTGCCTTACTAAATGTCTAGTAGTGGAGTTTGAATGGTTTGTCTAAAATTTTATATTCAAACATCATTATGGCTATTCTACACCAAAAACTTTTACTTATTTAAAAAAAAAATAATTACCTTACTAGACCAGCATCTTCTTTTCTTATGAAAAAGCAGAAATACTTTTGTTAGTTTATCCAATCATCTACTATTAGCTTAATTCTCTTTTGTTGGTAACAAACTTTCAAACCGTCAAAACTTAAATTGACAAATTTTTAACTTCCTGCCGACAAGGCCTAATTAGTTTATCGGCTTTATCATAATGCACAACATGTTACCCTTTTGACGCTGTCTATCCGTTTGTCAGCAAAATAACTCAATTTGCACCTAACAGCCTCTTGGCCATATATTTATCAACATCCATGGCCTGCATGGATGTCGCATAATAAACAACTCAATCGGACAGCGAAAAATTATTTCTAGAAAATAATTTATGTCTTGTCGTACATTTCAAGCCACAAAAATCAAACTGATCTGAAGGAATCAAATCGTATTAGGGACACACCCATGCATCCAATGGCTCCCCACACGCACTTGCGTGGATGTTTCTCCTTAATAAAAAATCATTCACTATCACTTTTTGCTATGGACAAAGAAAACATTCCTCACAGCAATTACTACTACAGATCGGTATTAAAAACAATATAGCCACGGAAAAATGTACTACAAAAAAGAAGTTCGACACAGCAATTAAATTCTATATGGCCACTGAAAAATGTGTTGGCACCCAGAAGCACATTAAATTTTATCCTATGTACACACTCAATCTTCTAGTGACTCTAAAGCCAGTAGCACAGCCATATCTCTCACCTTATGAAATGGTTATCGTCAATCTGACACGTGAACCTATTAAATGCTTTGCCAAATGAAGGGTCATATTGATGTTGACAAATTCACTAATAAACCAGATGACCTACACGAGAATCAATCAAAATTACATTCCTTTATGAGTAGATATAGTACGCAGGGCGAAGAAATTACCACGAATCAAAAAGAAGACAAAATATATGGACTTTCATCACCTGTAGAGGTTAGGTCGTCATATGATATTATGACATAAAATAAAGATCCATGGAGATAAAGAATAACAACTTACGATTCCTATTTATTTCCATAATTGAAAACTCAAGGATTCTTGGATAACTAAAGTACAACTCAACAATTATTATATTCATTTCCATGATTGTCAGCTTAACAAATCCTATACATTTTTACATAGTTGACAACTGAAAAATTCTTTTTTTTTTTATTTTATAAATTTGGTGTGTACAATAAGGACAATGAGATTTAAATATAAAACTTCATGCAAGCTACCTAAATTTTCACCACTAAGCTAACCCTAATGGATTAGACTAAACAATTCCTATTCCTTGTTCAGATGTTATATAATTTTAAAAAAAGGAATTTTTCTATTTTATAATGTTATTCAATCCTAAATTAATATGTATAATTAAGATTGTTGATTTTTATAATAATGAGTTCAATTTTCATATAACATTTACTATTTGCAACCAATTAGAAATCATCTTAAATATGACTTATAAATAATTATTATAAAAGCTAACAATCTTTACATATACATGGCAATTTATGATTTGCTACAAATTATCTAGAATAATTTTTAATCAATTGAGAGTGTATAAATCTTTACATTAATAGTGTATCAAATTAAATTAAACTCTTAAAAAAATATCACCAATTAATAAATCATATGTATAATTTAACGTGATTCAATTCAATATATATATGTATATGTTTATAATTAGATGAATATATTATGAAAAACATTATAATACTTTTATAGACACAGTTATAAATATTCCTCTATATATAGTAATTTTCTTTTTATCTCATTTTCATAACGGAAACAATATCTCATTCCAAATAAATACTTGAATCCCAAATTCTTATTGAACATGCATTAATTTAATTTTACAAAAAATATGTTAAACTAATTTTTTTTATTTTAAATACATTATCTATCATATCATAATATTATTTTTAACTCAAAAGTTAAAAAATTCATCCCATAAAAAAATCAATGAAATAAGGCTAACCATAATTTTTTAGAAATCCAGCAACGTGCCAGTCATTAATTGTGTAGGACATAAATTATATTGACATTTTATTAACAATCAAATTTTACCAATATGAGATAATTTATTTATATAAATGATATGAATAAATTATTATTATTTAAGTTATTTCACACCGTATCTAATATTTCATAAGTCATATACCCAAAAAAACGCAGAATGTTTGAATATGTGAATCGTATTTTTTTTAATAGTTTTTATAACTTTGGTAAAAATAATGAAAATATATAGAAAACATTTTTTTCATAGGAAAACTATATATTTAACTCTGATAAAAAAAAATATGGGTAGAATGTATAGAAAATATCTCATAATATTATTGTTGTATTTTTGAATAATTTAAAGTATCTTAAAAATCTTATAAAAAAGTTTTATTTTCTTTAATTTTTGTTTAATTATGCGTCAAACATATATTAATATAAATAATGATTAATATTTTATCTTTTGTATCACATTCATTATGTCATTATATAGAAGAAAATATTGTTCAAGATCTCTCTTTCTTTTCTTCTTTCTCTAGTTCAATTCCTATATAGTTTCAACACATATGTAATTGTATGAATGATATTTCAAATTAAAAAAATAACATTAATATCTTGTCGAGCTTGGTTAATTGTTTTTTATGTCATAATTTGGTCAACCTGGATTAGGAGAAACGACTGCATTTTTAATCCTAATGAAGCACTAGGTGGTAGGATTCTTGAAAAACTCAAGTTCAGTCTTGGGGATGGCTAACTTCTAAAGGGAATAATTGTTAAATGCTACATTTTATGATTGGTGCAACAATCCTTTAAGATGTTTGGGTGGGTAGTTTTGGTGCTATGTGAGGATGTGATGAGAAAGATTGAATGCTGGAATTTTCTCAAATTTCTGTTTCTACGTAGTTGTAAAGATTAGAATATCTCTGTGTACTCTTTTTTAATAAAATCATTCATTGTTACAAAACAAACAATAATAAAACATTTTAAAAAAAAATTAATCATCGACTTTTAATGTCAAAGCATTGTTATATATAGTCACATATAAATCCATGAAATATTATAATTAAAATAACTTAGATGTTATTCTTTTATGAACAGTTGTTCAAAGACATCCCAAAGTGAAACCGCACAAAACTTCGTGACTGAAAACTAAGATAAAATGGCCAAATAAATAAAGGGTGGAGGAGGAGGAAGTGCGTGAAAACCAAAGGGAATGGAATGAATTGCATGCCCAATGCAGCACACTGATTTCTTTCCCTTAAATTGTATTGTGGCAGCGGAGCTAGCTAGACTATTTTTTATTGATGTTATATTTAGGATTTTAATAATTATTTTATATGTTCATTGTTCACATCATTTTATATGCAACTCAACATATAGAATAATTTTATGTGTAAAGTACTGGTTAGAAAAAGTATATTAAGCTTCAGAATTTTGTCGGTGCCTATAAGTTGTAATATTGGAATAGGGTTACTTAATTCGAATTATTAATTTTGATATAGACCAATTGAAAATTAACATTACAAGCCACATTGTAATACATGCATCTAAATAGAAGTGTTAGGTAAAATAAGGTGAATGTGGTGTTGGAAGTTCATACAAAAATAGGTAGAGCTCCGCTTGGTCTCTTTCATAGTCGGTGTGCATAGTGAATCACGGTGGAAGATTCAGCGGTGGTGATTACTTATAAAGACACTTCAATACTTAAGTATTTCAAAGGGAAGGTAAAGTTTAGAATGAATGAATGCATACCTTTCCGGAGAGTATTTCCCACCTTATATATGTGTGGGAGAGTGTTGTTGGAGTGTTGAAAAATGAGTGACCATTAGACTGTTAAACGATTTACAATTTGAAACAGTTTGACTGGTATTCAATTGAGTAACTAGTTAGTTAGTTGATGGTATACAAAATTAAGGCTATCTTTGGTAAAAGTAGTTAAGAAATTAGCTGAAAGCTGAAAAACTAATTAGCTAAAAGTTAAAAAGTTAACTGATAGCTGAAAGCTATTAAGTTGTTAAATTATAAGTATTTGATAAAATCATATGTTGAAGTAGCTGATAAATGTAAAACAACATAAATAAACATGTTTATATGATATTTTTATATAAATTTTAATTTTAATTTTATTGATAAAATTATATTTTGGGATAATTATAATTTTATTTTTTAATTAATTTTAAACTCTTGTAATTTTTTATTTATAAATCAACTATTTTAATTACATTTTTTTTTACTTTCAATTATTATATTTTTCATATTGTGCATTTTACTATTAATCATATTTATATCTTAAAAATTTCAACCAAGTTTAAATAAATAAAATAAAATAAAAATAACATACACTTAAGTAGACATCTAGGGGTGTAAATAAGTCAAACCAAGCCGAGCGCTTAAAGTTTAGACTTGACTTGTGAAAAAAATTAGTTGCTCAAACTTGACTCATTTATTTAAATGAGGCCTAATTGAAAGCTTGAGCTTAGCTTGTTTAAAAAAATATAAGGCTTGACTTAACTTGTTTAGCTCATTTATAACTTCAATATTTTTGTTTTATGAAAAAATCTTACATTTTTTAACTTTATTAGTTTAATATTTAATAAAAATTTAAATACTATATGATAATCTACTAATAGAAATATGTGCTTAACATGTAATATGTGAAACTCAAACATTCTAGACTATTACATTTTCATAGTCCAGTAAATAAAAAATTTATAGCTTCTTGACTACTATAAAAAGAAAACTTCAAAATCAATTTATTGCTCTCAACAAAGTTCTATATATTTCCATAACGAATATATAAATAGCAAAGGATAGTAAAGTCCACAATCACCAATTAAATAAACATGTTATTCACGAGCCATTATTGTCGAGCTCATAAAGCTTGGGTTTGGTTCATTTGAACAATCGAGCCAAATTTTAAGCTTGAGTTTGTTTATTTAATTAAACAAACGAGCTTGAATGAGCATCTAACGAGTCGAGCTTGAACAGTTCACGAATAACTTAGCTTATTTATACCCCTGTAGACAACATACCTTCATTATGTTGATTAGTGTAATGGTTAAAATATCTTAAAATATAATCTTTAAATCAATAGAATAAATAAGTGTAATCAATGGTTAAAATAAACTGTATAATATAAAAAATAACCAAAAAGCTATCAAGTAAAAATAAGATAAATAAACCTATCATCTATCATTATCAATATCTTGAAATATAATGCTAAAAGAATAAAATAAATATTGTCAATAATGTAATGGTTAAAATAAACAATACAGTATAAAAAATATCCAAAAAGTAATAGCAAAAACAAAATAAAACAAACCTATCATCTATTATTATCAGTATCTTGAACTGTACCGAAGCAACTAAAAATGATGAGTAAGAAGGGTGACGACCAATCGGTGGGTCAATGAGTCAAATGTATAAATGAGTGGAATAAGAAAAAAAAACTCTACCTTATGTAAAAAAAAGGGTAAAAAAGAAATTTAATAAACATTTTCAGTGTAAAAAAGAATAAAATATAAGAAATTAGAAGCTAGCATTTTTAAAAAAATGCTACTTGAGGTAGCGTCTCAAAAAATGTTATAAGCTACTAAAAAACACTTGTTTACCAATTACTATTAATATAGTCCAACAAACTTTTTAACTAGTTAAAAAAACTAGAAATTAACTAAAAATGCTTGCCTAACATAGCCTAAGTCCTTATTTTTGGACCGATGTTCATAAATCTGATAGAACCTTAATGTATAGACTAGGGTGTTGATCTAAAACAAAAACATTATAACTTCACAAGCTAAGATATTTGAGGCATAAAACCACTATATAAAGTCAAAAGTTGTGTGTTTTAGCTGTGAAACATTTATAATAAATTTCTTTATATTTTTATTATTTTATATATTTTTAGCTATAAAAAACATAACCTATACGTAATAAGAGACGTACCAAATTAAATTGTAAAATTGAATGAATTTTTATAAAACTCTTTCTGTAATTTTTCCCTCGTAAATTAATGTCCTATGTGTGTATGAATTTTATTTTGTTTGAAATGTCTCGTTAATATCATAGGATAATAATTACTTTATATGTAGATTTGTGATAAATTATTGACAATTAATCCTATGTATATAAATTATAACATATAAAATAATATAAAATAAAAATGTAAATACAATTTGGGGAGAGGGGAAGATGGCCCCCTTAGAGCAAAGGTGGCTCCGCCCATGATTTGTTGCAACTTGAAGTCCCAAAGTTTGTGGGGAAGATCCATCCAAATTAACGTTATGAACACATGGGTGGCAGGCTGTTTAACAGGGAACTTAATTTTGCCTAGCTGGGTGTACTAGAAGCTCCTTCATCCAACGGTGGGGGATCCATTTGAAATTTTCTACTCTCATAATTCACTTTGAGGTAAAAATCTTTTGTCGTGCAATTGCATAATTATAAATAAAATAAAATAATTTGATCTTTTTTTATATATTAAAATCAATTTATACACCTCAAGTTTTAGAAAAAATAAAAAAAGAAAAGAAAATTTTTCTATAAAAATTAAAATACTTAAGTTAATTAACTTATGAAAGATGTTCAATTTATTTTACTTTATTTTTTTTATAAATATTTATGAAAAATTTTATCCACACGGAGACAGGATATAAATTATAAAATATAGCAAGAAATAAATATCACAAGAAAAATGCAATATTAATGATTTAGTGTTAATTAATATTTATTATTATAATTTTGTCTAATAAAAGTTAAATTGTTAATATAAGATTGCCATTTATACAAATGATATATATCACACTAAAAGCTAATTTTATTGATGCAGAAAAATAAGATATATTATCAATACATTACATGTTAATATAATGTATCATCCTATTAGTGAAAACTTGAAATATTTATATTAATATTGTAATTTTTGATAAATAAAAATTATTTTAATAAAAATGATCCTATTACTCACCAGTATAACTAAGTTTTTCACATCAATTCTTTTTTACTTT
Organism: Spatholobus suberectus; assembly: GCA_004329165.1. Classification (NCBI taxonomy): domain Eukaryota; kingdom Viridiplantae; phylum Streptophyta; class Magnoliopsida; order Fabales; family Fabaceae; genus Spatholobus; species Spatholobus suberectus. Next base: position 27,899,182 of record CM014729.1, read on the forward strand.
CTATTGGTTTTGGTAGACAAGGGGATATGTAGTTAACCGATATAGAAAACAATTACTTTCCAAATTGTTTTGAAATTGTTGTAGAAAGTCACTTTTTACATTAGTTAGTGAGAAGCGATGTAGAAAGTTCACTTTCTACATTATTTCCAGTCACAATTGATCTAGAAAGTAGAGTTTCTTCATCAGTTCTTATCACAAGCAATGTTGAAAGGTACATTCTACATCAATTATGGTTACAAATGAATGATGTACAAAGTTTGCTTCTTTTTTTTCAAAAAAAAAAACTACTAAAATAGACGACTTCCCTGATACATAATAGATCACAGAACTACATTTTCACGACTGATAAATCTACAACATATGTAAATTAATAGAGCTTTCTAATATGTTTTGATGCATTAACTTGATGAAAGAGTATGAAAATGTCGCCCAATTGTGTACGTTTTCATGTTGTACATATTTTGTGTTTGTTCAATGTATAATGAACATGAATATAATAATTTATTATGTAGGTAAAATAAATAAGGAACAAGAAGTACTTAGCCTCTACCAATTTATTAGGGTTTTAATGTATTTTATATTATTGATTTTATTTGGTAGGTCAACTTATAAGTCATCCATTTTTATAACTCATTTTTAAAAATTTGTCAGAACCCACCAAGATTAATTTTGGGCCTACCTTTCCTGAAATTAAGCTCTCAGACAGAGCTTATTAATTTTGGGCCTAACCCACAATTTTGGAGGGCCTCGCCCACAACATTGTGAGCTCTCGACCAAAATGAGATTTGTGCCAAGCCAATGGAAAGTGTGTGCCCAGCCTTCCTTTAAGCCAATTTACAGGTTATATTCAACACCTTTAAATATGAAAAAGAAAAACACTAAAAGGGTTCTTTGGACTCTCTACCAATACCAAAGCTTAGGAGATTCTTGGAAACACTCTCCACCATTGAAGAATCAAGGCATTGGGATACAAGCTTGAATATTCAATGGTCTCATCCTTTTCTATCTCTATTAGATTTGTTTTTTTGTTTTTTGTTTTGTCCTCTCTTTGAGTTTCTATTTTTCTTAGGGCTAACTTAGGATGAATTTCACTTTGAACCTTTTGTAATTGAATTTCTTTTCTAAATTCTAATTTTGTTTCATGTGATTAGAGTCATTAAATATATGCTTAATACTTCCTTTGACTGATCCTTTTGGGATTGATTAATAATTTGAATTTGTAATTGGGAAATTGAGATTTGATGGTTTAATCTACTGGCCATATATTTCCTATGCCTAAGAATAGAGTTTGAATGTATGTATTCGATCCTTTTGGGATTTCTTGAAATTAAGGTTTATTTCTAATTAAGCTTGCCTAAGGAATTAAGGTTCATAATTGGTAATAAAAGGTTTGTTTGTTAAGAAATTGGGGATTAGTGAAATTGAATGTTAATTGCATGATAAGAAGGAATTTAGGATTGAATAAAATTACATTAGAGGATAATTGAAAGGATTTTGAACCTACTCGTTTTGTTATTGATTTCTTCACTTAGCCTATAATAACATTTGTTTGCTTTTAATCTTAATTAAAACATAAAACCAAAAATTCATTAATTGTTTCTTAATTTGCCATTTCTCATCATTATTTCTCGTTCAAAAGGGTAATTATTTGATTGCATTAGCTGTTAAACCACAATCCTTGTGGTAATGATACTTACTACATTATTACTTTCACAGCCAATTTCACAATGTATTTCACAACAATACATATACACATAGAAAATATATATTAACATTTACATATCTATACACTATGAAACTAAATATATGATACAATCTAATTGGGGGGACTTGGAGGATGTTATTAATGAAGTAACTTGCCAAATAATTCATCACTTCATTTATTTCCTCTACAAAGAAGGATTGTCAAATCTCAACAATTTCAAAGTCATGACTTTTTTTTAAAAAAAAACTATAACACATGATTCATGTCATATAGAAAAAAAAAATTAAGTTGTGAAAAAGAAAAATTATCTCAAAGGAATCAACAGTCCTTGTTTGGATTAGGGGTGACAAAACAATCCATTTATCCATCACCCATCCAATCCATCCACAAGTAAATTCATCCAATCCATCCACTAGACAAAAAAATAATAATGGATTGGATCCAATCCATCCATTTAATTTTATGGATGGTTAGTGATTCATCCATTATTTTTTCAAAATCCATTGGATTACATTAAATAAAAAATAAAATCCATTGGATAAAAAAATAAAAAGACATGTCTAATTAGTTTTTTTTTCAAAATAATTTGTTTTTTTTGGTTTTATAGTCAGATTTCTATTAAAAAAAATAGGGTAGCCATCAAAAAAATAAAAAATTTCTAATCAAGTTTAAAAAATAATTTCTTAAACCTAAACGTTTATCATATACCTAGTTGGTGATTCAAATCTGCATCTTGGTTATTATGTGAATTGCTAAGAAATTACATTTAAATTTTGTCGATTCTCCCTACACAAAATTAGAGCTATTGAAATATGTTTTTATTTCGATTAATGGTAAAAAAAATTTCAAGTTTCTACATTTTGAAGATTCCTTGGTAGTTATTTTTCATTTTTTTCTTGAACATAATTTCTATGGTAACTTGGAAGAATATTATTTTAACATGATAGAATTAGAGAGAGAGGAAGGAGAGAGAATGGGAAAGAGGAGAGAGAGAGAGAGGTTAGAGAAAGAGAAGAGAGAGAAAGGAAAGAGAGGGGGAAAGAATATTTTAAAAATAAATATTATTTAATTTTTAAATTATATTATTTTTGTGGATGGATTGGATATCCATTCATTAAAAAATTGTTACTGGATGGATTGGATTGGATATTATTAGATGAATCATGGATGCGTTGGATTTTTTAAATGAATTTTTAATGGATTAAAATTGATTAATGGATTGTTTTTATCCAATCCATTATATGCTGACTAAGAATTTATCCGATCCATCCGTTTGCTACTCCTAGTTCGGATGACATTAACATGTGTCTTATGACAAAAAAAAAAGAAAAGAAAAAAGACACCTATGGTTTCCTCTTTGTCTATGACACTATTATAGATGAACACAAAAAACCATAGATATGGTTCTTTATGCCAAAGGAAGCAGAACAATGTGACAACATTCTAGTCAAGGTGAATAACAACCAATCATTAATGTTTCCTACAAAATTAGGTGTGAATTAGCCAAAGTCACATAATATCATATTGCAAACTATATGTGATATTACTTACCCATAGTGATATGATTCTAAGATAGCATTCACTTTTGCCCTCCCATAACCTTGTATTCAAGTACTCCTTTCACTTCTCAAGATCATGACCAACCTGTTGAAAGTGAAATGAACAAATGAATTCATACTTATCCAATAAATTCTTTAACTTGCAAAGGTCATAGATATACCTATGATACTGGAAAGAAAAATGTTTAGTGTGTGTTTATTTTACTACATTTACGCATTCCAAAGCACGTTGGATGTGAATCCTTATCTCACTATGGATATACGTTCAATGTGTTATAAGGGAAATAAAAACACAACATTAGTTATTTATTTAAATGATGAAAATTCACTTACATCACAAATATTTGAATAATGGCTATGCAAAACATGTTTTACCTCGCTTAGGAGTTTTAGGACATCCTTTTGCATCACATATAATTTCATGTCCTTGCTAATAATATCAGCCTTGATGTGAATATGGATTGGATCCTCTATTTGTGATATCAACGACCTAAATCAATCACGAGATGTCAATTGGGATTATGGCTTAGGAATTAGAGTGGATTCATTCAAAATAACAATTTCCTACATAAATAAAGAAGTATTAATAAATATTTGTAGAGCATCAAATAATTTAACAAGCATTTCCATACCTAAGGTTATTAAGCTAGGTGATTAAAGGAGAACAAAGCACCATCTTTGTGACACTCGTTCATATTGTATATAACTCATACTTATTTACTTAATTAATTAGTTGTTGATTTTAAATTAATGATAATGTGGTTAAAATTTTTCTCCGCTATTGAAAATAGAAAATTTATAAATTTAACAGAATTTAAAAATGGTAGTAAGAAATAAAAAGATAAAGTCTATTTATATATATGTATCGTAGTACTATACATCATGATTTCATATTACATATCAATCCTCTAAATAAAAGAGAAACAATTGGGATACATGGAGATCAAAATGTACATCCAAAAATAGACATTACCTAACCTCGGTATATATATCACAAAGATCCTACTTAGAAGAGTGTCAGTCTACCCTACCCCCCCCCCCCATATATATATATATATATATAAAGAATAGGCCATCAGACTAGGACTATAGATCCTCAGGTGATGGTGGAGTAGGAAGTGCATAGTAAAAGTTTGGTGATGGAGTTATCGATAAGAAAATAGGGATCTCGTAGGTCATAGGCGACATCGGAACCCCAGTGATGGAAGATAAGAAGGTAATAGATATAAAATAGAGATAAGTTAGTATATCTATATCTTCATAGTACTCCCAAGTTCCTTCGTCCAGATACTTTATGTGTAAGTAAAACAGTATTGGCATGGCCATCTTCATTAATCGCAATCAATTATGCATAAAAAAATAATGGAGTGAGATGATTTGTTCTAAAATCACTTTCACATGTATGGTAGAAATTCTACCATAAAATATAGATAAAACATAGTTGACACTAGAAGGGAACTTAGGGTTTATTCTAAGTTTTACTATGCTATCTTTGACTCGTATGGTCCATAGTCCTTATTATTGAGTAATAGTTCTCAACAGAACCAAGAAGTGACTGGAAGTACATATATTTCTTTTAACGTCATCACATGGTACAATCCTCATCATTATTGAGGAAAAGAAATAGCAGTCTAGACGTCCATTTATAGAGGTATACTTTCACTCTAATCTTGGAATGCTGAGCAATTGTTAGGGTTATCTATAACGCCTAGCCACTTTCAGGATCGACGACTGTCCCCACAAACCAACACAAGACTTTTCAGCATGCTTTATCCTCACTCACACACTTCCCAGTAGGTCACCCATCCCTAAGTTGCTCCAAGTCAAGCATGTTTAACTGTGGAGTTCTTAAGTGATAAGTTACCAAAAAGTAAATACATCTTATTGGTATAGGTAGTACTTATTAATTTCTTTAAGCTATCCTCAACTATACAGTTCCATACCTGCACAGCCTCTAGATTCCTTTCATTTCGGTGTGTATTCAATTCATTCATGCATCCCTCTCACTAGAAGCCTACCAGGAGCTGCTCCTTATTCATACCTCATTTTTTTTGCACCAGCGATCACTCCCCACCCTCGTAAGCACTCGGGATGTTACATTATCGAGCTTGTTCAGGAAAATATCCTGACTCACGGGTGCTATCTTGGCTATTGAGACCTTCACCACTCAATGCCTACTTTCAAGACCTCCGCAAGTGGGTCTCTACTTTTCATTCCTCAGTGTACCAAACTATAGCTTCCCTAATAGGGTGTCATGCCACTACATGTTACTTGCTTTACATTACTCACTAATTTATCAGTTTCTAACTTCTCAAATAAAGATTTTCTTAGTCTCATTTAATTTGAGCATCAGTACAATCAACATTTTTACCTTGTATTGTAGAAATTACACAATATCAAAATTTTAACAAAATAACAATTTAGTAATTACATAAAATTTTAGAAGAATAATAACTTATTAATCATAATTTAATTACAAAAATTTTAACAAAATAAAAATTTAATAACTATAATTTAATTAATAAAATTTTAGCATAATAACAATTTAGTAAGCATAATTAGTTATTTAAATTTGAGTGGGATAACAATTTAATGAGTATGATTTAATTATCTAAATTTGAGCAAAATGACAACCTAATATTCATAATTTAATTATATAAATTTCAGCAGAATAACAACTTAATAAAAATTAAAGTTTGACACAAAATATTATAACAATATAATAGAAAATACAAAACTTATGCGTTGAAAGGTTTAGGGAAAACCTTTCCTACCAACATACAAAATGACCATAATTAAGAACCAACTCCACTTCTCTCATTACCTCAAGGATGGTTGTTGAAGAGGATGAAAGTTGATGAAATGTAGGTGCAAAGCTCCTAGGAAGAGAATTTTACTAGTTGATGAAAACTAGTAAAATTTAAGCATATTAATAGAGTAAGAAAAAAAATTAGAGAGAGAAGCTCTCCAAAGTGTTTCGACCAAGTTAGAGTGAGAGAAGGATGTGGGAAATCTAAAATTTTGAGAGCCTATTTATAGAGAATGGAGGGGGTTAGGTGTCCACTTAAGTGACATCATTCATAATGCAATAAAACCTATTTGTACTTTCTTTTTAAATAATTTAGGGACATATATTCAAAAATAGTTGGTGAATCAGTTATCCCTAGGGCTTAGACGTGTCCTATGTGCTGTCCCAACTTTATCTGTAGTCAAATTAGCTAGTATTGATAAAATTGCCTAAACTTAGATAAATTAACTTTTAATATCAAATTAATGCATTTTAATGTAAACACATGACATCTACATTATTTTTAATCAAAAATAAATTTTTAATAATTAATTTTAATTTTTGATTAATTATTTTGAATTTTATTTATTTATTATTTTTGAGCTACAAAATTCATATTAAATTCATTTTAATTCAATAGATACCAAATTTTTTTATGAAAATTCTAAAATTAAATATTTTACCTAAAAATGAACTGAGATTATCATTTTCACCATTTTTGGATATCAAACCAATGTTAGCTAGGTACCTAGGGGCATTTTAATCATTTTGCACCAAAATTACAAAAAAAATTCCCAAAATTATATTTTAATACATATAACATGATTCTAAGCTCAAATTGACATTTTAATGTCAATTGAGTCTTTTTCTCATGTTAGCTCTTAATGTTGAGAAATAAAGACAAATGGTCATTTTTTAATTTCTCTAGGCTTCGACTCGAAAAAATTATTAAAAATCACAATTAGATAGCTCTTGACATTTTGGATTCAACAGTGGCAAACAAAATTTTGAGATTGCTTTCCCTTTTTCAGGAATAAATAATCAAATATTAGAAAAATAGTTAAAAAATTAAAGTAGGGGTGTTACAATCTTCTCCATTATAGATGTCAACTACTTTGCCTTCATGGAGACTAACTACTACCAAAACTGCTCCTACAACTCCTCGATTTCTTCTCTTGTTACCATTGTCATGCCCGAACAAGGTGCAAGTCTACCAAAGAATTTTCAAATACCATCACCTCCAACTCCATAAACACAACAATAAGCTCAGGATTCACTATAGCCATGGAGAGTATGTAATTGCCTGAGTGATGTGAAACTTCCCTTAAAGCATTGCTCTTCAAGAGAGTCCTATTAACTTACATGCAAGTAATTAACAAATAGCATTTTACATGCAAAAGGTAAATAATAATAATTAACAATTACATATAATCCTCTCAACAACAGAACGAGACTGCTTGGTTGTGTGCTGCACAAAAGCTTTTTTGTCATCCTTTTGTAGTGGCATGAGATAGAAGATGGAGGAGAAATAACAATAGATGGGTTAGACTTGATTGTTGCTAGTTGTTGTTCCAACTTTTTCATCATTTTTCTTCAAGCAATTCATATTTCCCAAGAGACTATCTGTGGGAGTATACAATCTTTGGTTGAATTTCGTTTACTTTTATTCTTTTTTCCTATTAACAATAAATCAATAAAAAAAACGTATAAATAAATTCATTCATCAATAATCATCTCACGTAAAGTAATATCAACTAACTGAAAAATTACAAGTCTTACCAATTGAGGACAAAAGCATCCTATGTATCCTGGTAAAGAAAAGCATAGTTCGCACCAAGATTCACCCTTTTTCTCTCACTAACAATATTTGGTGGGATAGGTCTTGGAGGCCTTCCAATGCTCCCTAACATACTAGATGAGCTACAATACATAAATACAACGAGGTTACACACACACACACACACACACACACACACACACACACATATAATAATTACAAATTAATTATGGAGTCACATATTATGATGCTCTGCTAAATCTTCTACTTCATATGCTTCTTTATGTCGTCTCACCCATTCTTAAGTATGCTTGACTTACTTTTTCCCAAAAGGGCAAAAAAACTCTTAAAACTTTTTCTTGTTCATCCCTTGTGGGTTTCCAAATTGATCAAAATGAATTTGAAATCTTTCCTCACCACTACCATAGTTGACAACTAAGTACTTGCCATAACTACGTACGTTTCTTGCAAGTAGTAGACTGGCTACCTGAATCAGAATTTGTTGGCTAAGAAATATTCATGTAATGTCAATATATATAGATTAAACAAAGTCTTTATGGTCCTAACCTAATTGACCTAAGTAAAAGATACTAACCTAACATAAAACAAGAGGGTAGGCACAAGTCTTAAGTTCATCCAGTTGTCTCTGCACCAACAAAATAAAGAAAAAGAGAAAAGAAAAACCTAGTCAAAATTTACCTTTTTGTTCTCTAAAACTATTTCCTTCTTTCCCTACAATCTCAATTTGACTATCACTACCACCTCCACCCTTTTTTGGTTTGCATTTCTTTTACCTAACATAACTACAATTTATTACACATAGGGTCTTGTTTCCAAAATTCCATACATGTCATTTATCATTTTTTTTACGTTCAAAACACAAACTAACAATAACAAACACACTAACACACATGTACTAACATAGAGCAAACACATAATGACAAACACACGCACTAATATGTGCAAACACACACTAACAGAGAACATGCACACACTAACAAAGACCAAACACAATAAACATAAAGAACATTGAAGTGCAAAAGAATAAACTAACAATACAATGTGAAAGACAGAACAAAGAAACATAAAACAAACAAAAAAAGGAAAACAAAATAATAAGACAATGTACGATGAAAGAGAGAACAAGATAATAAAGAATGAGAACAAGAACACAACTTTTCACGAACGACGACGAAAGGGTTAGAATGATGAGATGGAGGGCACAAGAATGAGAAAAGCAAAGGTGGGTGTTGAAAATGTTATACTATTTGAAATTAAAAGGGTTTAAGAGGGACAAAAATGTGGTTTAATAAGACCTTTTACACTAGTTATAGGAGGAAATTGATTCCTTGAACAACTGATGTAGAAAGTTATGTTTAGAGTTCAAAAAAAAATTAAAATGCGTAAACATTTTAGATCGGTTCTAATGGGAATCAATGTAAAAAGTTACTTTTACATCATTTAAAACAAAACTAATTTGAAAAGTCTGGTCTAGAATTTAAAAATTTGAAAAGATGTTCATATTATAGATCAATTGCTAAGGAATTGATGTAGAAAAAACTTTCTAGATTGGTTCCTCATACAACTAATGTAAAAAGTATTTTTTGGATCGGTTCTTTATCAATTAACGTAGAATGTTCATCTCAATATCACGAAACTGTCATGTCTCACATACTACACCATTTCCAGGTAATCGATGTAGAATGGCGATGTGAAAGATATTTTTTGGTATAGATCACATGTATTCTCTACTAAAGGCAATCATGTTTGAGTTAGGTAGGACTGCTATGAACGGCTAAGTTCTTCTCCTGAGTATTTAATGCAGCTGCATACCTTAGACTCAAATTCGAGACCATTAGTTAAGCTAAAATAATTGTGCCAATTGATCCACACGTTTGGCAATCAAAAAATATTTCTTGTACTAGTAACCTCATAATTTTTTTCATTTTGATAATAAATGACTTTTTTAATGAAAAGAATAAGACAATAATTAATAATTTGTAAATAAATAGGTAAAAAAAAGTGTAAATATTATTTTGTGAGAGTATACCTTTTATGTATTGATTGGTTCAAATGAAGGAAGAAAAAAGACATATTTTAATAGAAGGAGGAGAAAGAAAAAAAAACAAATTTATTATTATTATTATTATATATTTAAAATGGTTCAATAAAATTATTATTTTAAAAATAATTTACTCTAATTAATGTAAAGATTTCCTTCAAAGTCTTCCAATTTTGGAGGAACTAAAATTGAGTGGTGAGATATTCTAGCCTCTCCCTTCCCCCGGCCATTAAAATTTTGAACCAATAAAAAATCGATAAAAGACCCTCATTCCTGCATTTATTCCCAACCAAATACTGCATTAATTGAGGTGAACGTTGTCTTAAAAATAATAAATTGAAAAATATAAGAAAACAAGCTCCCCGAAGAAAGAAAATTTCGAAACATTTTTGTCCATTAGTTTTGTGAACTATATATTGTGTTTGGGTTTACCCTTTCTCCCCCTCCCTTTCTTTGTTTCTTCTATATTTCTTTTTCTTTTTTGTTGTTTGGCTAGGAATATCAACCTTATCTCTGTCAAGCATGCATACGAAACAATTTCCCTTTACCTATGTTAATTGTTAAAAGAATTTGAACTACATGCCGTTCTGGAACGCGTGAGCAATGCGACTTCGCTAAAAAGCTAGTAGAATCATCATCAACTTACTCACTAACATTACTATCTTCCCCACTTTTCCCTTCATCACGCTATTATAAATGAAGTTGATATGGACTCATCTTAAAATGCATACCTATAAGCTAGACCTAAGTTACAGCGTGTTTGGTCATCCGTTACCGTTACCAGACATATTTGACGTGAAAAATTAATCATGTCATTTAAAAGTTATTAGTTGTAACTTTGTGGCATTTTTTATGTATTTGACGTGATTTCTTGTCTTTTGAATGTATTTTCAAACACACATTTAATCTCTCTAGAATGAAACGAACATTTACATACATACACGCCTTGCTTTGTAGCGGCCAAAATGAACCTCATTGAATTCTAACACCCAATTGTTTTACTTACACAAAAAATATATAATTAATCTTTCCTAAAATAAGCTCTATGAGCACATAAAAATAATAGCAATGCTATATAGTATGAGAATCAATCATTTAATCTCTCTAGAATGAAAATGAACATTTACATACATACGATAGCAAAGCTATATAGTTCTAGAATGAAAAATAATAACAATGCTATATAGCATTGCTACTATTTTTATGTATTGATAGAGCTTATTTTAGGAAAGATTAATAATATATTTTTCGTGTAAGTAAAACAACTGGGTATTAGAACTCAATGAGGTTCATTTTGGCCACTACAAAGCGAGGCGCAAATGTATGTAAATGTTAGTTTTCAATGGTATATAGTACGAGAATCAATCGCAGGAAGACTATACGAAAACATGTGTTAAAATCTCATTGGTTGAATTTAAATTAGAAATTAAAAAGCAAAGCCTTTGACAGAAATCAATGGCAATGGGAGGTTATAAAAATTTTCGTACTGGTTACGAATTCGTACATATTACCATTTTTCTAAAAATAATAACTATAATGCATCGTTTGGTAGACTGGAAATAAAGGGAAAGAGGAAGGAAGAGAGTAGAGATTAGTTATTTGGTAGAGTGAAAGTGTGAAGAAATTTTTAAAAAAATTTGTGAGATCCATAGCAAAAAATTTTGTCACCGTTCTATGAAGATTTGCACGAAAATGAAGTGCCGTTTACACATTCATCTGGTGCTCTTCAAAAAGCAAGTAAATCGATTTACATGTTTCATTATGTTATTATTATTATTATTATTGTTGTTGTTGTTGTTATTATTATATCAAATATAATATTAATAATTAAAATAAATAATAATTTTAAAAAACTAACTTTTTTTTTATTTTTCTTCAACCAAATAACTTTACCCCTTGTTTGGTACGAGGGAAATGGGTGAGAAATGGGAGAGAGAAGTGAGAAATTAGTATGTGTGGTTGTTTGGTAGGACGGAGAGGAGAGAAATGGTAAGAAAATCGAGGTGAGCCTCACAACTTTTTATTTTTGCGCTAAGCTGTGCGGAAATGTGGAGGGGAGAGCTGCATCACAACAATTTGTGGCGGTTTTTTTTGTTGCAGTTAAAAATCGCCAGAAAGTGTCAATAATCGACTATTCAAAACCATGCACATACAATAATCAACTATTGGTCCTGTAACTCAATTTTTTTATTCATTTTTCTATTTATCTTTTTCCTATTTCTCACCTATTTCTCTTAAATCAAACACATGTATTTCTACTCTATTTCTCACACATTTTTCTCTTGTCTATTTCTATCCACTCTATTTTTTATCTATTTCTTTCCTTCCTATCAAACGGAGGGTTAACTTTTTCTCTATTTTTCTTCTATTTTCTCTTCAACCTAATAACCTTAACTTTCATTCCATTTCTCTTATCTCCTCTTCTCTTCTTTCTATTTCTTTTCTTTCTATCAAATACATCCGAGGTAATCACAAAATCTCAAACCTTCAAGCATACATTGTTCTTATTTTTAATTTTTAACGAAGATGTTAAAGATAATTATTAGCATTTTTTTCCCCTATTAGGGGCACGTACACAACAGGGCATGGAATTATAGGGAACACAGTCCCACTCACAGAAAGGAAGAAAGGTGCGTGTAAGGATGGGAAGGAACAAAAGTTAATGACGGTAGGTTTAATGTGTGTGGTGAGAACAAATATTTCCCATTTATTGCTCTGACTTTTCAGCAGGCTCAACGAGAAAATGTATGCTTATATCGGATATATCCTATACAACGTAGTATTTTTATCATCTTGTGGTGGGAAGGAGGCGGCGTCGACCCTCGCTATTAGTAATAATAATAACAACTCTGAAAAAGACAAAAAGAGCAGTGTACTTTAACCTGCAAAGTGTAACTTTTCACTGACGCGTTCTGATCCACCATTAATTACTCTGCAGTGACCATGTCCACGTCGTTGTTCCCACTTCCTTTATATACAGCTACAGTGTTCCATGCCTTCTCATCCATTGCATAGTGCTACAAAAAGTAGCCATGAGTAATCTAATCTCTGCTTGTGAGAGTGGGTGAGTGTTGCATCAAAAACAATTACTAAGGAGAGATAATTATCAATGGGAAGATATCCTTGCTGTGAGAAAGTGGGGTTGAAGAAAGGAAGATGGACTGCTGAAGAGGATAAAATCTTGACCGATTACGTCCAAGAAAATGGTGAAGGATCATGGAAAACCTTGCCCAAGAATGCAGGTACATATATATACACCATAGCATATATAATTATATATAGTACTAGCTATAGATTTAATGATTTCATGATGTGTTTGTGATGATTTGTTTGAATTTTTACCTATATTATGATGAAGGTTTGTTGAGGTGTGGGAAGAGTTGTCGACTGAGGTGGATCAACTATTTGAGAGCGGACGTGAAGAGAGGCAACATCACTCCTGAGGAAGAAGAGATCATTGTCAAGTTGCATGCTGTTCTTGGTAATAGGTGCGGCTTTGCGCCCTCATATCAAATGCCTTTAAATTAATTACTTTTTAGTATACAATTTCTGAATACAAAACGCTGGATTTTATTTTATTTTTTTAAAAAAAACTAAATATTGTTAATGTTCATGAAATTGATCGATCATATATATATATATATGAAAAAAACTTAGATACAATACCTTAAATATTATTGGTACTTTTCTCTAATCAAAATTAGAAATTTATCTTGCTAATCTACAAAATAATTTAATACATATAAATTATCGAGATAAATCTTCAATTTTAATTGAAAAACAATACTAACAATACTCAAAGTATTGTATCTAAGTTTTTTCCTCTATATATATATATATATAGTTTGGCATGATCATTAAAGTTCACGTCCTCTAGTGACGTGGCATGGGAAGATTCAAGAAAAAAATAATGTATGTACCCCTACTGTGCAAAGAATTTGTATACTACTATTTATTCACAAATTGTTATATATAATAAATTTATTAATTTTTATAATAATTATTTTAAAAGTTATATCATTATTAACGAAATATGTTTGTAACACTGACGGTTTATTAAAATTAAAGTCAAGATTCAATTAATGAACCTTTTGAATGATATGAAAATTATTGTATTTACGTTTTTTCTTTTATTTTATGTAGAGCTAATAATCTCTATGAAAAAGAGAGATAAATATAAAAATTATACGTGACGTTGTCAGATGAAATTTGAATCTAAGAGAATTTATTCCTTTTTAAAGATAATATTTTGAAACAACAAATTATGGTTCATAAACTATATATATATATATATATATATATATACACACACACATACACACACGAGGGAATGGACCTAAAACAAAAAAGAAAAACCTGCTACGGGTTGTTGGTTTTTTGCCACACATTTTTGTGTAGTCAGTATCTGATCGAGATCTAAATCGTTAAATGGGTGGTTACACAACAACTCAGAATTGTAAAATATTTCAAACATAAGTTGGAATTTTAGTGCATAATTCCAAATTGTAAAATACATTGGATTTCGTCTTAAGTTAAAATTAATTAACTTATACATCTTTACTCTTGAAGAAGTTAAATGAAAAGAGTTTCTCTAAAAATTAAGCATATAAATTAATTTTAACTTATGCAATAAGCTCAATTCATTTTATCACACTTGATTCGTCAAATAATTAAGGGAAAAAATTGTTTGACGTTCTTTTCAGAGTGTATATCGAAGGAGACAGAGGGGAAATAATAAAAAAAGATGTCATGAGTGATTCAGTCACGTAATTAAAGGAAAAATTAAAAGAATAATAAATTGTAAAAAGATGTACGTGAAGGAGAGTGTTAGAATACCATAAATGAATCATTAACCATCTTCAAAACAATTTTTTGATTATTTTAATTACAAAAAATGATGTATCTCAAGAAAAAGTAATGATATCAAAGGATTTAGGGGTCAGAGAGAGCGTTCCATAACATTGCCAAATAATAATTCTAAATTCCTATATAAAAATTCTCTCAATTAGTAAATAAAAATATTAAATATGGTTTATATATTTAAAATGATTAAATTTATTTATTTTTATTTAATATTTTTATAAATTATTAATTTGTTTCCGTGGTTATACTACTACTACTATTAATAATTATAATGATGATAATAATAATAATAATTTATTTTACAGTACAACTTACGAGTAATATACTAGTTTTAGAAACGCCCAAAAAAGCAAGTGTTCGGTAGATCTCAGTTACACGGCCAAGGTGGGGACCTATTCACTGCATTTTTATTTTTTTTTATTCAACCTATTCACTGGATTTGATACTTCAACTACTGTACCAAATTCTTTGGAATGGGTAATAGTAATATGCATTTATTTGCCTTAGATTTTTTTATTCATATTTATTTGCCTTAGATATTTCCTCTTTCTTTATCACAATAATTTCTATTTTAAATATTTAGTTTATTTTAAATTATTTATTATTTTTAAAAATGAAAGGTATTAATAATTTCCAATTTTATTTTTAAATTTTTATTATTTAAAATAAGAGAATATCAATAAAGTAAAATAGCAATTTAATTAAATATAATTATATTTTAAAAAATAATGATATTTAATATCTATTTCCAATTTTACACAAAAAAATAAATCATAATCATTTAAAACAAAAGAAATAGTTACAAATATCGGAATATGGATTTTTTTTCATGTTATTTTGGCTTTACATATTTTTCACAATATAAACTTTTGCAGAGGTTTACACTTACAATTGCGGTATAATTTATGGCGCAACCATTGTACAACTGAAAGACATAGGTGATGGAATTTAAGACGGGCTGATTTTGTTATTTTTTTTAATTAAATTCTAAATTTTATTTAATGGTCCAACAATTATTGTACGTACAATTTAATTTGTTGTTGCATCATCAATTATATATTTAGTTGGTTAGTAGGTATCATATTAATTATTATATTTTTTATTTAATAAGGTATTTGTAAACTTGTATTTTTTTTAAAAAAAATCCAACCTTCACTATACGATTAATAAGAAACTCTCCATTTCATATTGATTCACGTTTTAGCATTAAACAAACTGATTAATAAGAAACTCTCCATTTCATATTGATTCATGTTTTAGCATTAAACAAACTCATATTGATTGACATTTTTAGTTTTCAATGAAATATTAAAACTTTTATAAATAGAAATAAAAGTGAGTCAAGTCAAATTTGAGTAACTTGAGTCACTTGACTCACTTTTTTTTTATGTACCAAAAAAAAGTGAGTAGTCAACTCTCAAGTTACTCAAGTTTAGTTTTTGAAGATACGTGCTTTTCTCTTGACCTGTGAAATGTTAAAATTAACAAAATTAAACATTTTTTTATTTTAATCCAAATTTAAAATTATTAAAATGTTGCACAATAAACTTGATGTTTTAAAATAAAAAATAACTTAAGCATCAAAGAAGTTATTTGTTCTTTACCCCAAATAATAACTGTCGCAACAAATTAAGTGGAAAATTCATTTTGCAAATAATTACTTGCTTGCTCTTTCTACTCGTTAGTGCAAGATAGGTTAGGTATATGGATCAAATTGACCCATTTAGGTCCGGTCTATATTGACTCGCAAATTTAATGGATTAGACTGAATCGTTATAAAATCATACTTTAATTTCTTTGTTATAAATGAGTTGGCCTACAGACCAATGATATAAAATAAAGCCTTAAAAAATATAAAGTTATATAAAATGCAAAAAAAAATTAACTAAAAAATCTAAAAATAATTAAACAATTGTATTTTTTATGTTTTTTCTTTATTGGTTGTTACTCATTAATAATTGATAAAAATTCATAATATGATAAATATATTAATAAAATACAAAATAAATAATTAGCAAAAAGTCCTAACTAAACATCAAATATACCCTTAGTACAAAAAAATTCTTATGAACTAAATATCTTTACTCTTAAATATAAAATTCAAATATACACATAATACTTAGTAGAAAGCACAACAAATGCACAAAAAAACATTATTATCACTCATCTTACCCAAAAAACAAAGGTTCGTGGACCGGCCCATTAACCTTTGGTTCAACCTATTAAGCTCTCAAGTCTGGGAGCACCTGGAAATCAATCAAGAACATGGCGTCCTTACTTAATAGTTAATACATTACAAGAATATGAGGTATGGAGCTTTTTTTTTTTTTTTTGCTAAATTATACTTTTGGTCCTTCTATAATTCTTAATTTGCAATTTTGATCCTCCTATTTTTAAATCTGCAATTTTAGTCATCCAAATTCTAAAAATCTGCGATTTTGGTTCCCTTATTTTCAATTCCTCAATTTTAATCCTCTAATTTTTAAAAATTCACAATTTTGATTCTTTAATTTTAGACTTAAAATTTAAAAATCATGGAAATTCAAGATTTTAGAGGGACCAAAATTGCAAATTTTTAAAAATTAGAGAACTAAAATTGCAAAATTAAAAACAGGGGAACCAAAATTGCAGATTTTTAAAAATTAAGAAACTAAAATCGCGGATTTAAAAATAGGGGAACCAAAATTATGAATTGAAAATTATAGGAAGACCAAAATTGCAATTTAGCTTTTTTATTTTATTTTATTTTATTTTGGGTCTCCATCAAACATGTCTAACATAACAAGTTTGGAATAGTCACAGGCTCTCAGCTGCCCATATCCCTTCTATGATTAAGGGACCAACCTGAGGCCCGATGCACTTCTTAAAGTCTCATCACTTGGTGTTCCTTATGATCAAAAATAGAAAATCTCTATCACCTGCTCACATCCAACGGCAAGAGTTCCATAACATTAGGTGCCTAGGAAGATTCACTCCATGCTAGAATTATTTTATGGCTGCACTTGAATGTCAGAACTGTGAATCAACCACATTTGAGTCCTATAAAATGGACACCTCCTACACTGCCACGTATTATTGCAAGCACTTTCACCTTCACTCGTTCATTGAAACCAACATCTCCACTTTCTTTACATAGACACAGATTCAGTTAGACCTTGAGAATAAAGGCTAGAGTAAATCAACTTTCAATGTTCTTTTATATCAAGAATTAGATTACTTAAAATAATGAAATAGTAGTGCTTGCCTAATGGTTATTGGATGCGCTGCAATAAAGTATTATAGATCACTTATATGTATATATGTATCCTCATTTTTTTAGTCCTTGTTTTTAACCGTGAAATTCAAAAACCATTCAACTTTAGAGTTCTAGTGATTATTTTCCCATTTTTTTTCATGTGAACTTATAAAATTGTTTGGTTGTAGGTGGTCTATAATAGCAGGACATTTACCAGGACGAACTGACAACGAGATAAAGAACTATTGGAACTCTCACTTGAGGAGAAAGATCTATTGCTTCATGAGATCTTTAAATGAGTCTCTGCCACCCATTGACATGGCTGCTGTAAACGCTGCTACATCCAAGAGAAGAGGTCGCGGGTCAAGAAACAAGCCATCCATGGAAGAGGAAAAGAGCACGGCTTTGAGCCAAAACTCCTTTGAGTCAATGCCCAGTTGTAATAGAGAAAAAGCTGAAGAAATTTCCATGATGGATGTTCATTATGAAACGGAGGGCAATACAAGTAGCACAGTTGCATCATACCCCAGTCTTGAAGGCTTGGGACCATATCAACATTTGTCTAATGACGAAATTATGAGACTTAGTCACGTGTTTGAAAATGGGGGACTTGTAAATCCAAGTGGTAATGTAACCCTTAAGGAAGAGCCTAATGGAAATGACTATGAGCAAATGCACGTGGATATAATGGGAACAACTCAAGAGAGCAAGAGTGGTGTTTGGAGCTCATCAAATGGGGAGAGTGGAGAATGGTACCCCAATTGTTCATCAGTGAATTCTACCATTGATTATCAGTGGTCCGATTGGGACATGACAGGTAGTGTTCAATCCAATAATCAGTGGAACCTTTCTGAAGAAGATCAAAAGATGACTTGCTTGTGGGATACCGGCATTGGTGAAGTAAATGGTTTTCATCCGTAATCCTAATCAGTTCCACAACATTGCTGGAAACTAAGTTGTTTATATATATATACATGGTATGTAATTTTATTTTCTAATAGCTTCATGAGATTAGGCTGGTGGCAGTTTAAATAGAACTGAAAGGGAGTTAGTTGATAAATATTTATGCAATTTGCAAGATGTCAAAGGATTAAAATCTACGTTGTCGATGTAGTGAAAATAAATAAATAAAAGAATATCAATTTTTAATGTACTAAAATATAAATAAAACTCGTTATTCGAAAGCATGATAACGTTTATTTGTGTTCCTTGAATATTGGGAGAAATGTTTATTTTTGTAAAGCATTCTGATTTTTAAGTGCATTAGCATTATTGTTAGGGGAAATATTTAATGCGAAATAGACTAGAAGTAGAAAGGAACAAAGTTATGTGAAAATCAGAATGGCTTTACTATGATGCTTTGTAAGTTTCAACTTCTGATTTATTTCCCATTAAATATCTGAATATAGCCTTAGGCTCCACTTCCTAATGGGCTTAATTAGTACTGAAAAAGACAAAATAAATGTCAAGAAACCTTTGTATTTCTGCGTGTTGCAGGTTTATTCTTTTCCATGGTTTCTCTTTCCATCTTCCGGAAACCGCTTTGTTTATTAATTGCCTCGGAACTATTTGTTTTAACGTTTACATCGTTGTCCTAATCAACACAATTAACACATAGTTATGCCTCTGTTTGGAAAGGCTCAACTCCAAAGTCTATTACATTGACATTTCCAAAGTCGTAAGTTGGCTAGTCTTATCAACAAAAATAAATGTTATTGGTCTTTAATTACTTTTTGAACACAAGTCCAACTTTCCATTTGATACACACTGAAAATCACTTCTTTTGGTCACACATGCTTTAATATAAAATTTATGATTTAGATTAATTTGAGCATGCATTTCAATTATTTTTAGCGATTTAAAAAAATTAATTTTATCAAAATCAATTCTACTCAATTTTAAAATAAAAGGACATGTTAAGGCTAAGATTAGCTTTAATTTACAGAAAAAGTCTCACTTTAAATTGGTGATTATTAGCCATAATAAATAGCTGTGCAAGTTCAT
The DNA here is from genome assembly GCA_004329165.1 of Spatholobus suberectus. NCBI lineage: Eukaryota > Viridiplantae > Streptophyta > Magnoliopsida > Fabales > Fabaceae > Spatholobus > Spatholobus suberectus. The sequence goes on from CM014729.1 coordinate 27,919,175, forward strand.
TCAGTCTTAAGGCAAAAGTGCATCCCAAGAGCCAAATTGATTAAAGTCATGATTCATTCAGTTTTTTAAAACGAAATAATTGTTTTTAGCTCAAATATCCCAAATTAAGTTAAAGAAAACCCACGCTACCCAACTTGAAAGAGATTAGTTGAACTTTAAATATGGGCGCCCTAGACACAAAATACAAAACATACACCAAGTCAAACTCACCATGTAACTACAGCACAATTGTGCCCATGTCAAAGCGGTACTATGCTGTATAAAGCAACTGTAGGAGATATGATATCTACCACTTATTCATCCATATTTATAAAGACTTGTAATGCTACTTCTATTAATGAATCAATAAGACAATACTTCATAATCAAACAGCCGCGAAATCAATCATTAAGGTGTTTACAATGGCAAGATTTCATTGACAACATCATCAACCAAAGAATTAAATATTTGGTCCACAACCTCTGATCCAAGTTCAAAAGCATCAACCTCATAATCTAGCCATCTTCCATATTGGCTGCTCATGTCCTTGTCCACAAGCTCATCCACCATTGAATCTCCCATTCCTCTCCAACCTGTGATCTCCTTGTACACATCTTCTGCCAACCATTCTTTTCTTTTCACCATTTCAAACCCTTTGCTCCACATTTTGTATCCTCCCCCTACATAACGCCTGCATCTCAAGTCCAGACATTCACTCACACAATCAAATGTAACTTTCCTTCTTATACGAGACTCGTCATTGCGCTTAAACCCTCCCTTGCGGCCTTCCAACTGGTTGTATTGATGAGAGTTTATAACCTCATGAGATCGGCCAAGGGAAAAGTCCATATACATCAACTCAACATTACACAATATATCTTTCACATAGTCCAATTCCCATGTACTTGAGATTCCAAACTTCATGACAGAAAATGTACTTGTGTGCTTCTTCATTGTGTTCCCAGCTGATGTTGAAGAAGCCGAATCAGATAACTCTGTATCAGATTCACAAGGATAGAACTTCCTTGAAAAATTTAAGCCATGAACTTCTTGAGTTTGAACAGATGAGCACAACTTGCTTCCTGAAAGTAGATATAGTATTAGCACTCCTGAGTCATGAAATAACCAATTTCAAAATAAGTAACTAATTGCCCATATTTAAACATAACTACCTTCTGTACTAGTAAAATCTGTGCTCAATGAAGATTCACAGCTTTCAACTGAAAAAGAAGGCTCAAGAACAGAGATTGGACTTGGGTGTCGGCAATTGAGTAAATGTGCTTCCATCTCATCAATCTGTAAACAACATGAGTTAATCACCTACTCAATATGGCAGAAAATCATAAGGAATGTGCCATCAGTTAGTAAAAGAGTGGGTGATTATTCAATACAATTGGTACTTTCAATGGCATTGTTACAACTTCAAATTTTAATCACATTTTATTTTAACTACCCAAAGTTCGTTTTACATTAACTGCACAATAAAAGTTAGTCATTATTCACATGATTTAACCACTTGTCACAATCGATTAATATGGACTCAGATGTGGTTGACTAAACTCAAATCTTGTTCAAGTTAAACATGAAATAAATACAGCCTAAAAATGCTGATTATATCCTAGAACCAGCTGCAACATAAAACTACAGAGAAATATTTGAACAGGTAAGAGCCCGAAATCACTCTATACCACACTTTCAAGCAGACAAGCACAAAAGATGACCAAAGAGTCATATGCATTAAGTCAAGAATAGTCTAAGAAAGCAACTGATCATTTTACTTAATTCACATAACTGCATTTCTCCAGAAAAAACTCAGTTAATTATAGGTACCGTTTACTTTAAGCTTTTGATGTATACTAACTTCAAAGTAAAATGCCCATTAGTTGTAAGGAAACAATTGTTAAAGAAAAAGTAACAAGCAGCATCAAAGAATAACAAAATCAGTTTTTGGGTAGTAAACAGGTAGAAATTAACACAAGTAAACTATGTTTACCTGTAATTATTTCCCATGAAAATTGATTTTCTTTGAAAACATGCAATGAATCTGTTTCTTGTTTTCATTTATAAGGATGATTTTCAACACAAAATAAACAAGCCTAACTTTTTATTTTTGTTTGGCTATTTAACAAGTGACCCTATACTGTTCTGATTGACATGCATGAATGATAAATGCAAAAAAGCATAGGCAATAAGAATTAAACGATTGTCACATACCCATGAGTTATGTTTCAATGATAATTCAGAAGGACCAGTAAAGGAGATGTCTGAATCATAACTGCTTAACTTGTCTGTAAATAACACATCTTGGTCTTTCTTCTGTTCCAACCTCGGATTGAGGTTAACTACATTAAGGCCAGTTGCTTGATCATCTGACTTTGGTGCAGTAATAGCAGGTTGCCTCACTTTAGAAGAGTCATGACAAGTGGTTTCCAAACGTGTTAATTCCCTCAACTTCTGTTCCAAAAGGATACCTAAGGCATCACCACCAATCACATTGTATCCTATTGGAGACCTTGTATTGTCTGAGTCGATCAACACCCTTTTAATGCGTTGATCCAAGGAAAGACCATTAGTATTCTGGCCAGCTTGTCCAGATGTCTCAAAACCTGGATTGCTTCTTGTTAATGGTGTGGTAAATGTGAAGGAAACTACATCCATGTCTTTCTTTTTGACTTCTTCAGCCCAACTATTTTGTTTATTACTCACTAGGTTAGACTTAACAGGCTTCTGAGATTTTTCAATGAACAAATTATCCACAACCCTATCATTCCAGTCCTTGTCTGTAGACCTTTTCTTTCTAGGAAAATTGTTTGTGCTGGTATATAAGACTTCCTTTTCACTATCTGTCACCTCCGTGGCTGACTTTCTGGATCCAACTTTAGATTTTGCAATGGATTTATTATTAGAGCTTCTATGACGTCCATAAGAGGAATCCCCGGTCAGAACTTTCCTACTGTGTGAATTGGTAACCAATGGCTTTGATGGTAATTTGTCTTTGTCAATTGAATAATTCTGTTTCAGATTATTCTGTCTGAGAGCACCAGATGAATTCTGACTAGAAGATTTCTTAAGCAAATTTTTCTGAACATTATTTGCCTTCATTGGTTGGTTGGATTTAACGTCAGGATGCTCTTTCTGGCCCATCAAACTTCTGCCACCACTCAAACTCAAACCTTCCCTTCTTTGTACGTTCACCTTTGCTTGGATTGCAAGTGATATGGACTTCCCCTTATTCTTCAAAGACGAATCTTCTTCCTCGTGTGTAGGAGATTTGATGGAATGGTTCTGTGAATCCACAGAACCATTCCAGCTTCTGTTCAAAGATTGTCCTTTTAGATACTTGGCAACATTTGACTCAACTGATCTTTGAGAAGATTCTGAAAGCCTGTTTGTTCTTTGAGAAATTTCTCTTTTCTCTTTTAGATCTCGAGTTCTAGAGGTCACAGAGGATGGCCCAATTAGAGCTCCTTTTTGTGAAGTCTCCACCTTATCTTTAAGATCTCTAACTCTCAATGGTGTTGATGGTGCTACCAGAGGTGTCTTAGCCTTGGTACTAGCTTGGGATCCAGGCTCAATAATTCTTGCTGCAGCCTCCATTATATAAGCAGCATTATTGGTTGGAACAAAGCCAGGATTCTTAATAGGGGACAAAAGTTTATGGTGTGTAACAGGAATTGATTTAGCTGATTTTGGAGGCAATACTTCTGTTTGGAACTTCTCAATTGGCCTGGTAATGGCCTTTTGCGGCTTTGGCTCCATGAAGTTCCTAGAAGAGCCCTCAACCTTTTCAACCATGAAGTTCCTAGATGAGCCCTCAACCTTTTCAACCAGCTTTCCAGAATATGGGGTCTGACGGTCATGCTGGTGACCAAGGTTTTTCTTGAAGTACTGAGCGTCTTGAAGGGATAGGGTATCAAAATATGGGGTAGAATAAGGATCACAAAAACTGGAAGGAGGCAGGAAATCTAATCCCATAAGCCTGGCAACAACACTAGGGGCCCTTGTTCCACATGATTCATCATCTGTAACAGAAGAAGCATAACTATGATCACAACTTCCTCTAACACTTGCCCCTACTCCATTTTCATCTTCATCAACCTGAATGAATTAAACAAGTACTATCAAATTTCATAACATAAATACATATATAAAAACAACAGTTAAATTGCATGAGATAGTGATATTGCTACCAGATAGGAGGGCTGTGTCATTGCCACATTGTAATTGACTTTTCTTCCCTGTTTTAAAGGCTCTGCAAATGATTTAGAAAAAATTTACCAAACAGCAAAACACAAAATGATAAGACCCATAAAATTTTGGTATCTGTGATGCAAAACAATTGACGAGATACAAAAATGCTATTGTATATTTTATGCATTCAGTAAATTTACCTGATAAATCTGACTTGGCTGCAAATAATTTCTTACGGGATTTTGAGGTCCAGTCAAACAACTGGAAAAAACCACCAACATAACCTCCTCCACCTTTCGTCCCTTCTTTTTCAACTCCCATTTTCAAAGCAGAATTCAGTAAACCTTAAGATACAACGACAACAAAGCCTTATCCCACTAGGTGAGGTCAGCTACATGGATCTAACGACATCATTCAGCTCGGTTAAAGACATCAAACCTTCAAGACACATCAGGAAAAAATTGGCATGAAAGATTAACATTGCTAGTCAAATAGGAATTATATAAAGATTCAACTCGCTAAAATTTTAAAGGAAAAAAGTATATATTCATATGGGAACATTAATTCACCAATAATTAACAGATGCAATCTAAACCAAAACGCTTCAAACAAACACAATCACAAAAACTTCAATAGTATGGCTCTCTGTATCTCTAGACCTCCTTTGGAAGAAAGCAACCGGATACTAGTGGACCAAACCTAATATCCACTTCATAGTTAATATTTTGCTTATCTGAAATCTCCTTTCAGAGAACCAACCAGACAATAACGAGTCAAATCTACCCAGACAAAATAGTCTCAAAAAATTTTCCTAATGTTACTAAACTTTAAAGTAATCATATGCAGTCCAAATCAATAGCAAATAGACAAAGCCTGGTTCAACTAATCAAGTAGAAAAATCTAAAGATCCACAGTAAAAATTTGAGCTGGGATCAAATGTGTATATATATAGTAATCCTAATGCAAAGGGGAGGGGGAGCTGGGGTGAAAAATGCAACATTGATGATTATCTGATAAAACAAAGGTTTTGTGGATCTTGAGTATCATAAAAAAGTCCAAGTCTTATACAGTCTATTCATGGATTCAAATGTAAACAGAAACATGTATAAACTGTGATTATACACAGGCATTACCTCTCCCCCAAATGAATCTGATTCAAACTTGTTTCCCATCTATGAAATGATTCTCATCAGCCAAACAACGAAAGGAAAACAGAAACACCAAATTCAAAACCATTCAAAGCATAAGAATTTAAACTGAATCCAAACACTAAAAATAACACAACGATGACAATAAGAGTACCAATAGGGGGAAAAGGAAAGTGGCCAAATTCAAATGCAAATCTGAAAGGAAGAAGCCAACGTCAAGAACCCATTAAAGGAAATGAAGAAAAGATACAAACTTTGGCGTTGGAGCGAGGCCTTACGTTGAAACAATGAGTTGGGTCAGCTAAGCATTTGAGTAGAGTGAAAGGGAAATAGCAAGCACCCACCGCAAGAGCACTTTTTTTTTTTTTTTAACACTGAAACACAAAGGCTTAGTTTAAAGCAATTGAATGATAATCACAGAGAAGTTGAAGCAAAATGGGAAAATTTTCGGGAATTGAAAGAAAGAAAGAGAAGGAAGGGAATAGGGTCAGAGAATAGAGAGAGAAAGACACAGTTTGAAGTGTCAATAAATGGAGACAGAGAAGAGAATTTTCGTTGCATGAAGTGATTGAAATTTTGGTATTAAAATTAAAATTTAAAAAACACTTTATTTGAATTATGTTTGCATTATAAAAATGGGGAGAGTTTATAACGTCTCTCTCGAGAGGGATGGGATTTCAAATTCCAATCGGGGAAAAAGGTGGTCCAAGGAGCTTGATAACGTCACTGGACCCCATGCATTCCGAGGGCCGATTCACCTATTGTTGGAGGACACGTGTATCATTGTCCATTTTGAACACGCCTTTCAAATAAGCTCACAACGATAGTCCCAAATGGTAAGCAACAATGGTTTCCAAAATAAAAAATACAGAAAAGACGATCCTGATCTATAGATAACCATAGGGTGTTCACATGATGAATTGGGATGGATTTATTGTTGTTCTTACATGATTTAAAATTTTAATAGATTTGTTTATTTAAATTTGAATTTAATTTGATGAAGACCTAATAATATTTAACATAGGATGGGGATCAAGTTAGTAATTTTTGATAGAGTTAATCTACTTAATAATCCTTGATATACATATTAAATTTTTATGATCCAGCTATTAAATTAAAAAGATTTTATTGAGAAGATCAAGTCTACAAATTTTTATAGAATTTAAAAATTATTTGATACTTTATTAAATAAATTCATATTAACGTATAATATACTTTTTAAATTATAAATAAATGTTGACTATAAGATTTGGTGTGCATGATCATTGAGATAATATCAAAACATTCAACGGTTGGATCATTAAAATTTAATATATATAAATGCTATAAATGTTAATATATATTCAAATAATTATATATTTCTAAATATATTATATCATTCTAATTTATATAAATGTGTATCTTAAAAAACTAGGATTTGGCTCAGTAAAATAAGTCATCATAATTGTTGGAGATGACAATGTAATGAATCTTATGGATACCCGCAAAAATTACCCATGATAGGTAGGGTAATTACCCACTTAATGGGTAACGGCATGCGTACGGGTAATTATTTACAAAAATTAATGGAGATAAGTGCAAATATAAACACCTCAGTACTCACTCCGCCTCATACCCACACTTATATACATGTGTGTGCATGTGTAGGTGCATGTACGTGCACATGTCTGTGTACACAAATAAATACACACACACACACACATATAAATATATATATATATATATATATATATAAGTATAAGTGTTGGGTTTGTCCTAAGGGTATTTTTTCCTACCCAAACTAGGGTTAAAAGTGTCATTTTCAGTTTAAATTTTATTTTTTTAATATGAAAATGTTATTTTTAATGACTTTTGAAAATTGAAAATTAAAAATAAGAAAGTTACTGCTTCATTTTCACTATCATACATTAATAGTATTACACCATTTAACAACTAGAATTCATTATTTCTACACAAGTTACATAAGGTGCATAATTTCCCTTTTTATGAAATTTTAATATCACAATTAATAGGGTCTTTGCCTTTTTTAATTTTATAATTTTTTTTTTTCAAATTTTGAATTTAGATTAATATTACCTAACCATTTTTTATCATTATATTAACATAATTATTTTGAATGTTTTATTAAAAAAACTTACACAATGATTATAAAAATTTTAAAACACATTTTTTTAATAATGTTTGTTTATTTGAAAGAAGTACAAACAAATGACCCTTTCAAACTAGCTAAAAACAACTTTTGAATTAAATAACAATTTAATTAATTATTTGCATTTTTTTTTACACAAATTATATGATTGGTCAGTATAATCCTATCAAACAAAAAATAGAAAAAAAAATGAAGTTTAAACATAAAAGATATTTATCAATTCTTTAGTGCCTCTTTGAAAAATACAAAAAATTAATTCTTTTTACCATAACAAATGTTCTAATTTTATTTTAAAGAAGTACAAAGAACGACCCTTAAACTAGCTCAAAATATCTTTTAAATTAAATAACAACTTAATTAATTATTTGAGTTTTTAAACAAACTATTTGATTGGTTAGTCTAACTCTATCAAACAAAAAAGAAAAAAATGAAGTTTACATAATAAAAAATATTTGTCATTAATTTTCTAAACATTTTAATGTAATCATGCACATTCTCCAAATTGTCTAAATTAAAATGTGAATCACTAATTTAGCCTTTGAAATTATAATGGTTGATCAAATTAGTCCCTAAAATTAATAAAATAACAAAATGGTATCTAAAACCTATAAATTATCAATCAATTTAGTCTCTAAAATTGTAATGGTCAATCAAATTAGTCTTTGAAATTAAAAAAAAATGACAAAATGATCTCAAAAATTATAAATCATCAATCAATTTAGTCCCTCTGTTATTAGCTAGCACCATCTAATGTCATTAGAAAAGTTGAATTGGCACTAAATACCCAAGTGATAGCCAACTAGAAACACATAAGTGGTTGCCACATCACATGGATGAAAATGACCAAACATTAGTGGAATAATAATTGGTTTTCCCCTTTCTTACATCTTTGATTTTTCTTGACCCATTAATTTGGCATTAGTCTTCTGATCCACCCATTGAGAAAATGTCACCACAATAACTCCTAAAATCAAGTTGTATGAAACATGCATAATTAAACGGGTAGGGTAGAAGACTAATACAAAACTAATGTGCAAAAGAAGAGCAATTTTTTATTCATGTAACATGGCAACCACATATGTGTACCTAGTTGACTATCACTTAGGCACTTAACGTGTCAATTCAACCTTTTTAAAGCATTAAATGACACTAGCTAATAATGGAGGGACTAAGTTGATTAATAATTTACAATTTCAGAGATAATTTTATCATTTTGTTAATTTCAAGAACCAATTTGATATATCATTACAATGTTAGGGACTAAAATGGTGACTCACGTTTAAAATAATGAATAGAAAAGGTTTGACATTGGTTGTAACAACTCATACAATTGAAGCCATTAAATTGTGAGGTAAATGCACTTTTTCCTTGTAGTGTTTCCGCTTTCCATTCCACTACAACATTTTTTATTTATTGAAAATGAATATCAATGCACAATTTTCTAATTCTAATTAACATCTCTCCATTATAACCTAATATGAATAGAAATTTTGATGACTTTTAGTCTCTGCATTATTTAATGAAAATCTTTTTTGCTAGGTTTGATCTTCAAAATAAAATAGGTGAAAGCTCCCACAATTCCTCTATTTTGCTTTTTCATTAACACGCGATTTCAATCGTATAGCATGACCTAAGAAGACAAGTAAATGTTTTGTTAGTATTTTGATTTTAAGTAATTTTCTTACTTATGTTATATTCTCACTTTTCTTTCTATTTTCTCTTTCTTTTAATTTTTTTGTCAAAATGTTGCATTACTTATGATTCGGGTGAGTTTTTTGTTTTCAATTACAATTATTAGGTTTGGTTTGTATTTTGTATACATGGGTTTAGTTTGTGTTCTTTTTTTTTTTTTTTTGGCTAAAAGCAAGGTATCCGCAATGAAGCCATAAGGCTAATCCTCCGAGGAAGTAGAGTACCAGTTAAGGGGCAACTCCTCTCCTCACAGGTGCTACTCTATTAGCATAGTCAGGAATCAAACCCCCATCATATGCTTAAAGGATCCAAGCTACTAGCCACTTGTGTCACGCCTTGTGGGTGTTTGGTTTGTGTTCTATATACATTGGTTTGTTTGTTTTTTTGGTTTTTGTCACGTTGTTTGAGATTGATTTCTTGGGTGAATAGTACATCTTTTTCTATTTATTTTTTCTACTTGTTTTTTGTTTCTTTTTCTTTTCCCATATTTTTTGTTCACAAGATCCGTATATATTTTTTTAAAATAAAATTAAATCTGTGAGGTTTGCTTTAATTTGTTTGGATGCTTTGTGTTTTTGGATTTTATGGTTGTGAAAAAATGACATTAGATAAAAAAAAATTCACCTAATTGAAGAAATGACATGGGATAATCAAACCAAAATAGAAAAACTTATAATATCTGGTAAGGTTATTTTTTTCCTTTTATTTTCAAAAAAGCTTTTATTTCCCATGAATGAGTTATGATAAAATTTAATTGTATTAATATCATTAGATGTTGCATTTTTTTGTAAAAAAATTCATTTTTAATTCCTTAACCATTTACTAATTAGGTAATATTATTAAAAGCCTTAAAAAATAAAATAGTTAACTCACAATTTTATTTCTCTTGCATGTGATCTGTTGTGCAAATATTACTTAGAATATTAGCCTGTGTTGCTATTAGTGTTATTGTCCTTATTTGTTGCAAAAGCTATAGCATTAACAAATATCGTATCATATAGATTATGACAATAAACTTTTGAGATTAATTTATGCAAAGACAAAAAGACGATACCAATAAGAAAATGTGTGCATTATAAGAACTCATCAAATTGCAATAAGGTTGACCCTTGATTTGTTATCACCCTTTATTGTCTTAAGTGAGCTATTAAGATAATTAGACTATTAAACATGATTAGAAATTGGACCTCTACCAAAATGCCAAGGCATCTTTCTTACACCTTTAGTCTTAAACCTTTTGAATAACTATTTTGGTGAATAGAATTCAAATGTCATAGGAGCTTTCACTATGCCTTCTCTCTATCAAAATAGCCCTAAATGGGAGGGGAAATCAAAATTTTCAATTGATTAAAGTCCATTAAAACCATTTTAAATTAATTTGTAAAAACCTATTACTAAAAGACTTTTTGGATACCCTAATTCATTTGAAAGTCCTCATTCTCTATGTAAATTTTAGAACCTTCATATTCTCCTCCCTTGCTCTAGGAGATGAAATCCTTTGCTCCTAAAGGCACCATGTTTTTCTCCAATTTGCTTCCATAAAAGCCTGGTTGTTAAAGTTTCCTATCACTCTAAGGTGCTATTTTGCTTAAAGCCACCATTCTCTTAAGGATCCCCCTACACAATGTGAGCTTCTTTACTTTTTTCCTTCTCCTCCTTGGTTCAAAAATCATGTCCCATTGTCTCCTTTCCATTTTACTTCAAAAAGTTTGACCTTGATTCCAAAATGGTTGGTTTCTTGTGTTGTTCGGAGATCAATTGAAGCTCTTAAGTTTTGTGAAGCAAGCTTACATTTTCCTTAAATTTTGAGGTAAGAGAATTTGAAGACACAAGTCCACAAAGGTTTTGTTGATTTGTATGTATATTGGTTTGTTTTTGTTGTGGGGTTAACCTTTTCCTAAGGGTTATTCCATCTATGTGGTGTTCTTAATAAAAAGTGATGATCTTTGTGCAAAAAGCTTGTTTCTTAGTTTTTTTTTTTATCTCCAATATGTGTGTGTGTGTGTGTGTGTGTGTGATACAATTTTGATGTGTATTTGATGATATATGTGATATGTGATTTGTTCAAGATGATATATGTTAGGGTTAAGCTTTGAACATTGGATAAAATTTTAAGACAAAAAAATGAGACCTTAAGACCTTGGAGAAAAATTTATGCTTCTTTTTAAGTCCACAAAATTTTATTGAAGTCGTTAAAAGTCCTTAAAATCATTAATACAAGTGATTAGTAGAAACTAATAGGAGATTAGACCTAAAGGACTTTATAAAACTTAGGTTTAATGCAAAAGGTAGGCAAATTAATTTTTAAAATCCTAATTACAGTGGGATCAATCATTTAAAATTAGTTTGAAGTCATTTTAATAAAGTAATAAATTTTGGAAAAAAAATTAAACAAAAAGGAATAAATTTGGGCTAGTTTTGTTAAAATGAAAATTTAAAATCAAAGTGGCAAAACAATAATTTCATATTTGAATTTTAAAATATGATATAAAATATGAAAAATTAATTAATATACTTAATTAAGACCTAAGTTGAAGAGAATTAATTTTTGAAGTTTAAGTCAAAAGAAATTATGGTAAACTAGTATTACATTAAACCTAAGGGCCAAATAATAATTTCATCCTTAAAAATAATTATGGTTCGAGAAAAATATACATTTTGTAATGTTAACTTAATTATGAATTTTAGTAAATAATGAAGTTAAAAATCTTTGTAACACATTGAGAAAAAATTGTTGAAACTAAGAAAATTGTATTAATAAATGAATTGATTCAAAGACTTAGGAAAACTTAATTTACCTAAGTTTTGAACCCTATACAAATTATTATAGATTAAATTCTTTGATTAAGGTTTAAAAGGAAAATTGCAAGTGGTATATCTCTCTTATTATATCTTAAACTTTTTTAATATACATATTAATTATACTATAGTTAAAGAATTAGCATTCAATAAGACATGAGAGAAAATTTATTAATGCACGTATAACTATATCATGAAACATTTGTAAAATGACTACTGGTCATTGTACTAAAGTTTTTGACCATGCATATGGTAGTGCCTTAGGACCCATAATGGTTTAGATGTTGAAATTAAGGCTGTAGAGCCTAAACACTTGGGTTGAGTTGGGTATAACTCAATGAGAAAAATTAGAAATAATAAAGTATAAGATAATATGAACATATGTACATTGCTGTTGTCATGCATTTCATGTGCATGTGTCAGTTGTTGAATTACAAGCAATTATACCTTGTCGATTAGTGAGTGAGGGAAGGCTAGTGGAAGTCGCTTAGATATGACCTTAAGAATGTATGGACGCTAAATTCCATAAGTGATAGGGTTCATACAACCCCGTGTCGTGGTAACTTGACCATCTCTGCATGGACATCTTAACAAAGCTGTGATTACTTCGAGATCAATGTTCAGTGTGCCCATCAAATTGTTTTGTACATACATATTACTGATGAGAGTCATCATGTTCATTATTATTATGTTAAGGACACAACTGACTGATCTCTCAAGTATAATGTTGTTGGCTCCATGGAATGATGTCAATCTTATACATATACATTGGATTGATTGTGATATATGTTATTGTTGTCTGATTGTGATATGGTTATGTTGAGTTATATGATGTTTTTATTCTATTTATTTATATACATATATGATTTCCTTGCCTATTTGTGTATCATTTATATCATTTATACATACTCTTATAGTACTTGTGTCTGGATACTCACAGTATTTTTTTATTGTGTTTTATTCATGGTTGCTACATTTATAGATTAGATAGAAAGTAGGGGTGTGCATGGATTGGTTTTTTTAAAAAATAAAACCAAACCAAACCAAACCATTTTAATCGGTTCAGTTTTTTGATCCAAATATTCAAACCGCTTTAGAGAACTGGTTCTAAATCGAACCACTTTTGATGAACCGGATTTGATCCAGTTTTAAAAGCCAAACTAGTTTCAGAAACCAGTTTTAAAATTGGTTTTTCTAGAAAACCGGGTTTCAAACCAATTTTCCAATTTTGTTTTCTCTCATTTTAATTGCTAACACTATCAAATATTACATTCTTAAGTTCAATAATGATGTTCAAGTTCAAGTGGTTTAAGTGTCTAATATGATCGACCAATGGGCCATTCAGAATATGTTGGTCATTTTACACTTCTACAATCATAGTTGAATCTTGACTTCTACAAATAAATACCCCCCAAAAATAGAAATATTACCTTAACAGTAATTGTACGACCATTAAAGGCTTCCAAGTTAGTTTCAACTTTATGAAACCTTACATTTCTGATGTCCTCAATTAGAGACCTCACCTGTACAAAAAAAAAGTCAAAGCATCATCAAAAGAATAGCCTAGAGCATATTTCTGGAAGGTGAAACTTTTTTATACTCACCATATATACATCAGGAATGTTGTCATGTGCACTAAAGAATAGAAAAAGGCAAGTTAATGTAGTTAAATAACAGTATTTAACAGAATATTGCCTCTAAACTTTACTCAACTTCTTTAGTCACAAACACAGCCATTATAATCCCAATGAATTTTAAGCCAGCCAAAGATCAAAAAAATATATGGAAACAAATAAAGACAAAATAATAAGCATACACTATGAATCCCTAGAGTTTAATTACAATGTCCAAATCAAACCAAATATGAAAGTTTAAATACATAATAGTCCTTACAACTAAAAGAAGTAAAAAGAAGTAATCTTCATTCTTCAATCATCATCAAGTGTAATGGAGGAGGCTGAATAAGCAACATCTTGTGAGGGAACCATTTCTGCAAAATGAAGAAAAGCAACCTTAGTTATTAGTCATATTATAATAAGTACATAATGTAATATAGTATAAAACGAATCTTGTTACCTTATTCAAGTTTCTCTAGCTCTTGAAAAACCTCAATTTCATTTGGAGACAATGGTGAGGGTGTTCCTTTAAGCCTATCTTGCGTGCAAACAAGTGCTTCCACCATTTGCGGTGTAAGAGAACTTGCGATACGAATCAAGAACTCTTCCTTCGGTATTAAAGGCAGGTTTAGATGCCACAGTAGAGACAAGTATAGCAAGCAAATCTCTTGCCATGTTTGCAAGAATTGGAAATCGACCCGAGTTAAGCTTCCACCAATTTAAAATATCCAAATCTCCATAACTCTCTTCTAAAGCTTCCTCCAAGTATTTATTTAATTTAGATTTATTAGAGCCAATTGATTGAAAAAATTGGTTAAACCCATATAGATCATTGCTACCTCCTTCATTAAGACGAGCATCCTGTGAATTAGCTTCAACCTCATCTTTCCCACCATTATACGCTTCAAAAAGCAATCTCAAACTAAATTCCACTTTCTCTTTCAACTTGGATGCTACGTCACCATCAAAACATTGATTAATGAACTAATGCATGAATTGTAATTTGTATCTAGGATGTAACACAAGAGCAATCAATAAAAGCATGTTTAACAATCAAGATTGCCCCAATACTTATCATATTTTTTCTTCATATTTTCAGCCATCATGCTTACCTTTGCATCCTTGGAAGTACACATTTACTTGATCTTTCTTCCAATTCCAAATGCCTCAAACATGTACATGTTACTAGTCACATAAGCTGAACTAGAAATGCATAACGTAGAATCATAAAACAACTTCAGAAATGGCAAGATTGTATGCACAAATTCCCAATCACCATATGTAGGAACACCTTTCCCCTTCTCTAACTCTTCGGTATATTTTTTATCTTGCATTTCAAGCTCTTCAAATGCTTTACAATGTTTTAATGCTGCCTCCAACATCAAATAGGTAGAATTCCATCTAGTTTCCACATCCAAGCAAATAAGGCCTTTATATTCAATGCTTTGTTGCTCAACACATGCCTTGAATTTAGACAACCTAGATGGGGAAGATCTTATGTATTTGACAACTGCACGAATTCTCAAAATAGCATCAATATTCTCTTTGAAGCCATCTTTCACAATCAAATTTAGAATATGAGCACAACAATGCATGTGAATATAGTCTCCCTTCATAACCAAACTGTCCCAAGACATTAGCCTCTTCTTGAGATATTGGATTGCAACATCATTTGACGAGGCATTATCAACTGTCAAAGTAAGAACACAATTCAACCCCCAACTACTCAAGCAATGCTCAACCATCTTAGCCATAGACTTTCCTAAGTGACTTATGACTTGACAAAAATTTAACACCTTCTTTTGCAACTTCTAGTTGCTGTCAATGAAATGAGCTATCAAGCACATATAACTCAAATTTTAAGATGAAGTCCACGTGTCAGTGGTGAGACAAGCCCTATGACAATGTTGGGAAAGAAATTTCTTCAGCTTTGCTTTTTCACTATCCCAAAGTTTGAAAATATGGCGTGATAGGGTAGTGCGTGAAAAGACATTAAGAGAGGGTGCTACAATGCTCAAAAATTCACAAAAAGCTTCATGCTCAATACTTCGAAAGGGATCTCCATTGCCACAAACATGTTGATAATTGCATTCATACATGCTTGTGGGTTAATTTTGGACCTAGCCAAGGAAGGAGAAGAAACACCCCCCGCTGCGGATGAATCTAATCTTTGCTTCTTGTTCACATCCTTATTTGGGATACCCTTGCATTTAGCTAAATGATTTCGCATAACACTTGTCCCATTCTCAAATTTGATCTAAGTTCCATAATGCTTACATTTTGCTTTCTTATTTAAGTTGGGCTTCAGCTCTTCATTGAAGTGATCCCATACGCTAGATCGATTTTTACACCCTTTAGAACGAGGTGGTAATATTTGCTCAACTAAATGTTCCACTGTGTTAGAGACCAAAGTGTCATTTTTCTCATCCATGTAGTTGTTCTACATTTGAAATGAAATCTTATTAGTAACCACAGTCCTAAAAAAGAACTCTACATGAATGGATAAAACAGTTTCTTTATGGGGTTTGGTTCCATACCTGAAAAAGGAAGCAACTTTGGCAAGAAAGGAAAATAGGTTGTGTCTTAGATTATGGTTTGGAAGAAATGAATGATGCAAAGAACAATGGATGTGAGCAAAGTGCAAACAAATCCTAATACTAGTTATCTGTAACATCAAAGAACAACTGATAAGTGAATAAGTGATAACTAGGACAGAAAAAACCAAACAATTTCAAGCATCTTAGATAACTAAGATAGCAAAAACCATATTATTTGGGTTCAAGCATATGTGACTACCTTTGATATTGACACGACTTTTAAATACCAACAAAATGAGCTTAACTTGAGGCTGACTTCCTTATAAGGACTTTTGAGCTGCACAAGAAAGTTTCTAGTTTTTCAACATGAAACAATACATGTAGATACAAACTATCTATCAGCCAAGTGAAAGTCATAGCAGCTTAGTCTGAAACCTGAATCACAAGGGGACAATTATTTTCAAAATATAAAAGGGTAGGAGCATTTGTCAACACTGAGAAAAAGGAGGAGAATATTCCCTAATGGCAGCCAGTGGCAGGTGTTACATACTGTACAATTTCTAACCACACTAGAAGCCAAAATTTTGGCGTCTTCAACTTAAAAATTGAAGCACAGCCCATAAATCCCGTGACAGCTCTATCTCTATTAAACTATTCCACAAGGTAAGGTTTTAAATAATTAATATCATCATGTAGAAAATTTTATTCAACTTAATAGTTACAATGTTAAAATTTCTCTTAAATTAATTGTTACTGCATACAAGGAGTCAGAACTACAGCTAAGAAATCAAACCACATTAGCCGGGTCAATCATTTATTCAACTTATAATTCTTCAAAATTGTCCTATACAATGCAGCATGGAGGAGTTGAACTAAAACAGAGAAGTTAGACATATGCCTATACCAATCTACTAAATTGCATTGCCAAGACAACACTTAAGAGAAACTTGTAACTTCATGGTCAACTCTTTAATCTATGATTACAGCAATATACCTCATTTGGCATTTGCAAGCCATTCAATCAATTAGAATAGTCAGTAGAACTAGCTATAACACTTACCATGGGCATGGCATTTTTATTCACACATACTCATTTGATCAACATGATTTAATCTGAACACATGTCATGAGCAGTTGAGCACTAAGCAGCAAATCTCCAAAAAGCGCACACAAAATTGGAGTATTTGCACAAATAGCACAGTACCCACTGATGAGAATCAATTACTTACGAGGACAAAGGAGAAATCGGCATTAGGTCAGCAAATCATGAACTATCCACAGGGGGCTGTTTGTTTGGTGGGTCAGTGACTTAGCGATAGAGAAATAATGAGACCAGAAAGAAAACAGAGCAGAAATTGAATGAGAAAGATAGAGAGAAAATACTCACCTAAAAGAAGGAAATAGAGAAATTGATTCTATGTAGGACGGGGCTGCACAAAACGAACTTGAACTTGAAGAGCTTAGGAATTGGGATGAAATTCGTCAATGTTGGGGTTTAGGGTTCGACTTCAATTTGGGAATTAGAAAAATTTCAGGTTTAGGTGAACTGAAGTTTACGTTTCGTTCAGCGTGTGTAAGTGAGGTTTAGGTACTACCATACTAGGTACTGGGTAGACAGTAGAGGGTGCGTGTCTAATGTGTTAAGTGTTTTTTTTTCTTTCAAAAATTTGCATTAGTTATTATAAGTGCACCAAACCGTTTTGTAAAAACGGTTTGGTTAATCGAACTTGTTTTTAAAATGAATTTGGTTCAATTTTTCTAAATTCGGTTCAATTTCTTTCTGGACCAGTTCGGTTTGGTTATACTATAAATTAGATCAATTTGGATTTTTTGCACACCCCTAATAGAAAGATGGGTCATGCATTAGGGCACTCTTATTATTGAGTTTATTAAGGATTGTAGGGGGGTCACAAGTAGCTTGGCGATTTGATTATAAAGGTCATTGAGTCAAGTATAATGGAGACATTATATTCACCTTCAGCCTCGTCGATAAGTGTCATTTAGGCATACCTTTTTGTTGTGTATTTATGCATTTATTTCACCTTTTACTTAACTTATAGCTTTATTTAACCCCAATTTTATTTAATTGTAAGTAATTGGATCTATAGATAGCATTTAGATATTTAGGACATTTAACTTTCATTATGATGATTTTTTGTAGGAAGTGAAGAAGAAGGCTTGGGGCTAGCTTTATACACAAATTCGCTTAGCGAGAGAAGATCTCACTTAACGAGAATGAAGAAATATAGTTGCCAAGGCTCACTGAGTGAGCAGTGTACTCACTTAGTGAGAATTAATCTAGAGAGGATGCAAGTTCATCGCTTAAAAAAAGAAGATCTCACTTATTGAGGCACAATCTAGAGACCACGATATACAATGGCTTGCTTAGCTAGAGCGAGTACCACATCACTTAATGAAGGCACAACAAAACGCATAAAAGGGACCAACTCGAAAAGTGTGGTACTTCTACTCTACAAATCACGTCCTAAGGTTGGGGAACTCAGTTGAGAAGCTTTTTATTGCTCTCCAAAGTTCTTCATTTCTCCATCATTTTGGCTACTACACTATTCAATGAGTAGTTAGATTCATCCTAGTTGGGATTTAATGTAACAAAACCTACTCTCATGTATACATTTTGAGTTATTTATTGAAGCTTATGTTTCATTATTGTGTGCTTCTACTTTTATGGCTTAATGCTTGTTATGGTTTGATCTCACATGGCTTGATTTTATGGTTTTGAATGTTGTTGGAAATCACTTTCTTTGCTTGAACTGAAGTAAGCACCTAATAAATCTTTGTCTAAGAATGGAACATGGTTTATTAGTCAGCTTTTAACCTCTTTTCTTAAAGCAAGTTACTTGAGTAAGTTAATCAAGGGATTGATAATTTAAACAAGGAACTTAGATTAATTTTGCTACGAAACTAGGGTTTGAATGATTTTATGGGTTGATGGTAATAAATGGAACGTAAACTCAATGAGTAACCTTGATGTCACATGAAAGGATGGTTTAATGTAGTCAAACCCCAATGCTTTTTATTATCGTCATTTAATTATTTTTTGCCTTCTACATGTTCACTAAAACCCCCAAAATAAATTATTGCTAGTTCTTGTTATTTCAACTTACTCCATTTAAATTTTGGTTGCTCAATGATTTAAATTTCATTTAATATTGTTTTGAATAACATAATTTGTGAAAAGCTTAGTATTACTTAAGTCCTCGTGGGAATGATACTCATACTTATCGTCGACTACTTGCATGACTTGGTACACTTGTCAATGAGCTAACACCTGCAGTCTCTCGACATTCTCATTCTCAACTTAGATGATGATGAACTTTAGCCTGCCAATAAGAAGGATGTGGAGGGATCCATACTACACCTCATGAGACGACTCAATCTTTTCTTCTACATATGGTACAAGACCATGTCCTATTGTTCATTTATAAACTTACGATGAGGATACCCAATACTAGTAGGATAGTAGTCTCCTACCAGCCTAGGGAGTAATGGCTCTTCTGGTTTTGGGATATATTTTGTTGTATTTCGGATGAGACTTTATTAATTTTTTTCGATGTTCTATATTTTATGTTTGGTTCAACATACATCTATTTACTCTTTTAGTTTGTATTTGATACTTTTCGACTATGGTTTTTAACACATTTGGGTGCAAGACATTTTTATTTTCTCCCCATGCATAGCTTATTGTTCAATTATTTTTATTGATGTGTTCATATTTATCTGGCTTAAATATACTTTTGGTCCTTTATCTCTTAAAAGATTCATTTTGGTCCTTTAACTCTCAAATTTGAGTCAATGTTGTCTTTTTGTTAAAAGTGATCGTTTTTTATTTTGGAATACGATTTTGAACCATTTATTAATTGATTCAAGACCTGAAACTTGTCCCATTAAGTTCAACTACATGAAAACTATGGAACCTAACTAATGTTTGAACTAAAAAAGGCCATAAACATGGTGAAAAGCGTGTGAAAAGTGAGTCCCACAAGCAACTAAAAAACTGAAAAAAAATCTAATATCAGATTCTTTTTCGGTTGCTCGTAGGACTCACTTTTCACACGTTTTTCACCATGTTTATGGCCCTTTTTGGTTGGTTCAAACTTTAGTTGGGTTTCATAGTTTTGATGTATGTAAATCTAATGGAACAAGTTTCAGGCCTTGAATTGATCAAAAAGGAGTTCAAAATTGTGTCTCAAAATTGAAAATGATCACTGTTAATGAAAGGACAACATTGACTCAAATTTGAGAGTTAAAGGACTAAAATAAATATTTTCAAAGATAAAGGACCAAAACAAATTTTAGTAAAAAGATAAATGAACAAAAGTATATTTAAGCCTATTTATCTGTTTTATATAATCTTTACGTATGGATTTCATTCATTTATTCAAAATAGAAAAAATGTTACCCATATTTTTATTTATTTTAAATGTTTATATTGTCTAGTTGTTTTTATTGATGTGTTCATACTATTGATTTGCTTCAAGAAACAAGAAAACTAGGGTGTTGACTAGCAACAACTCCCTTAGACCAAAATTGGAACCACAAAATTACTAATGATGATCCTCTAGTAAAGAGTGACGAATATCAGTGCCTTGTAGGAAAACTAATCTACTTGTCTTTCATCAGACTAGATATTACCTACAGTGTTGGTGCGGTAAGTTAGTTTATGCACTCTCTAAAGAAGAGGTATCTAGATACTGTAAATCAAATTCTTTGTTGTCACAAAGGTACTCCTAGAAAAGGATTACTATTTAGAAAAGGTGAACACAAAAGCATAGAGTGTTTTCCATATGCTGATTGGGTTGGTTCAGTTAAAGATTCAAAGTCCACTATAGAGTATTGTGCAAAAGTATAGGGGAACTTAGTGACATGGTGAAGTAGAAAATAGTTGATTATTCTAAGAGATAGTGTAGAGATAGAATATAATGCTATTGTTTAAGGAGTTTGTGAATTAATTTGGATAAAAAGATTAATGCATGGCTTATATATTGCCTTTCAAGAACTTGTGAAACTTTATAGTGATAGCAAGTCAGCCATCAACATAATGCATAACCAGTATAACATGAAAGGATGAAGCATGTAAGAATTATTGAAACTTCATCAAGTCAAATAGAAAATGGCACATTTTCCTTACATTATGTGTCACCCAAGTTACAAGAAGTAGATCTTTTAATGAAGGCTCTATTGAAGACAAGTTTTAAGTCAAATGTTAGTAAGCTATGACTAGTATCTATCTATTCACCAACTTAAGAGCATCTCCAATGTTCTTTATATAAACAACCCACTTTATCTCTTTATGTGGGTTCATACATGTCACCTCAATTATGAGCAAATTAATCAATTTTCACTTAATAGGAGTTCTTATCAACAAGTTGCTTAACTTACAAATATCCTCTCTCTCTTTCTCCCTCTCTTCTCAACTTCCTATATTCTTTCTCTTACATGTACACACATAAATGCTAAGTAACCTATAAGGAATGGTTGCTTATATAAGTAACTCTCTCCAATTTTAAGCAACTCAAAATCACATGTGACACACAAAAATAGTATTTTATTGTTAAACAACCCATGCAATGTAGCTGAGCAACTCCCATTAGAGATGCATTAAGGAGAAGTGTAGGATAAAGATCTCAAAATTTAGGGGATATTATCACGTTTCACATTTTACGAGAATATGATCAACTAATTTTTTATTGTTCCTAAATTTTAGGGATTCCTGCTTAATTATAAGAATTATCTGTTATTTATTTCCTTTTTACCCCTTTCTTTTACCTATTTATGTATTGGTTTAATCATTTGAATAAAATATGAAGAAGTATGGTTTCTTTCTCTTCTGGTCATATAGTAAGATTATGGCATGTTGTTAATATAAATAAGCATCACATCCTTTTTTCGATAGTGATAGTGCTTGTGTATGTCAAGGCATGATTATTAAACTTTTATTTGACCTATTTCATTCCACCATTTTTACATGCTTTTGACAAGTTAGTTCTTTTAGGCAAATAAGACTAATGCTTCTATCAAGAAGACACCCATTTTGGAAAATTTCAAAGCTACTAGACATCAATACAAATTGAATTCTTGTATGCTACCAAGGTTGTATTGTAAAAGGAAAATTGTGTTTTTCAAATCCTTATAGTTGTGTTTCTGTGGCAGATATCTTCTTAAAGGATTGTGGCACAAATTATTTCATTGATACGTTTGTGAGTAAATTATGTTGGTGTATTGATAGAAATAGTACTTTTCTTTAACAATGTGAAGCTAATTTTAATTTGATGTAGATGTTATGGGCATAATGACTAATGTGGGTACTAAAAGAGAATATGGAGAGGTCATGTCAAAACAAAGATGTATGTCATCAAATAGATTGTGATGGATGGATTTATTTATCCATGTTATTATTGTTATTTTTTTAATATGTTTGCTCTTTTTTAAAATGGTAGTTACAAGATTGAATATGGTTTATTTGGAACTTATATAAATGAGTTGAATTCTTTTCTTGCCTTTGGATATGCAAACAACCATGTCGTTATTTTACCAAACTCAAGTCATTCAAAGGTTTGAATTTTCTCTATTATGCTTAGACCTTTTTTCATGTACTTTTTTGAATTACACACATTTTTAGGACATGTCTAGAAATTTTGAGGCCTTAGACAAATTTCATATTTGAGTCCTACTTTAATTTATCTCATCAATTTTTATTTTATTCTTCTAACACTTTGATTTGTAAATTTGTTAATTAAATGTTAATAATCAAGCAATTTCAACACCTCATTCTATGGTAATTCGTTCAAACACTATCTTGCAACATAGTTAATCTCAAATTAAAATTAAAAAATTTTAATTTTGAAAAAATTTCCTTAACAATGATAATAATTACAAGTATTATTAATAATATTCTATAAACATTACATGCATTTAAAAATAATAATTTTTAATATAGTATAATACTTCTAATAAGACATTCATTTCTTTTGTTACTAACTTCAATTTATGAAAAAATGTTAAGACTACTAATATTGAATTAATGCTCACTAATACTTTAATTTGTTTCAAGATTAATACAATAATTTGTTTTGATTCATTATTTTTCAAATTTTTTTAACTATTGCGATTCAAATAAAAAAGTCCAAAGTAATTTCATATTTTAAAATTTGTTCAAATAAGTTGTGCATAAAAAAATAAATTGATTTGATATGTATAGAAAATAATCAAAACTTAAATTTTTTTTATAAAAAACAAAAGAATTAATCTTTAATTGTGTGTGTAATCTTATCACTATCATTTTTATAAAAACATTTTTTTAAGGATCATACCATTTTTATGAAATTTAATCTTTATGCCCACATCAATGTCAATTTTTTTTTGTTTGAACTTAAAGTAAATGTAAACTAATACTAACAAATTAATTATAAATAATATAATAAAATTTCTTATCTAATAATTTAAATTGAAATTATTTTTTTAAAAATATGTAAAAAAATTTAGGAGGTTGAATAGAGGCCTAAGGTGGCTAACTTGACGGCCTTATGCTAGCCACAACCCTACATATTTCCATTTTATTTAGGCAAGATTACTTTCCATAATGCAATCAATTGTACAACATTAATATTCAATCATGAATGTTCCCAGATTGTCAATTTTAAGAAAAGCTTTGTCTAAAATTTGGACTAATCATACCTAGTATTGTTTGAAAAACATAACCACTCAATGTATCTTCATTTGTAAGATGCTTGAAAAACAAAACTCCTACACAAGACCTAAGTCATTTGCAAGATTTTTCCAAAATTACTATTTAGGATGACTTCTTAGTATTAAGTTCACCAAAAACTATTGAGTAGTTGAAAGATTGTAAAGAAGTATTGAATGTTTATTACACATTATTTTGATTTGCATGTATCCAGGTTATGTTACTTATTATTCATTACTTTATATGTTCTATACGTAGGAATTGATATGTGTTGTCTTGAGCATACTAAAGCATGTTGTTGAAATGTGAAGAATGGTGGTACGTAAAAAGGAAGATTGACAATGTAGTTAATGACTTAACAACAATTTTGGGCGAATGTTGTGCTATATGATGGGGCTAGAAAGTTGTTGTGTGTGCTGGTTGAGAACCATCGATGGTTACTTATGCTTCCACCACCGGTATTGGTGAGGGTGTAACCATCAATGACAGAGTATGGATGTTGGGTAGTTAAAGGCGAAAGTGAACTGTTAAGTTAGTTGTAATTTTGTAACGAGTATTTAGAACATAAGAACAATTACTTAGTCAAATTTTTATATTCATTGCAAACTTTATATAAATAGTTGTACTGTACAAAATAATGATCGATGATCAATTTTGTTCTTAATTTAAAGAGCCTGATGCTTAAGTTTCTCTCTTGGGTTAATGATTGTCCACATGATATTAGAGCTCCTTTTTAAGGGCTCTACCACTATAGCTGCAATCTATTTCTTCTGGTCATCTTAGTTTAATTAAAGTTTTTTAATTCTTCAATTCTTCTTTGATCTTTGATTGTTGCTTGTTGAATTGTGTTATTTCAACACCTATCTCTCTCTTTCTCTCTCACTATCACGTTTTGTTTTGTTGTTTCTTAGAGATTTTAATGGTGGTGAATAATATTACAAATGCAATGGATGTTACAAATCCCTATTTCATCCTAACAAAAATCTTGGTGCTATACTTGTATCATCTATGCTTACTGGTGAAAATGATCACTTTTTGTCTAGGGCTATGACAATGGCTTTGAGAACCAATAACAAGCTAGGTTTCATTGATGGCACATTGCTATGTCTACCAGAAGGTAATCCAAACTACTTAGCATGGGATCAATGTAATACACTAGTTCTCTCTTGGATCCATCACTAAACTGTTATATGGATGGATACTGCATTAAATGTCTTGAATGATTTGAAGGACAGATATTATTAAAGGGATGTGTTTAGAATCTATGAACTTCATGAAGAAATTTATATTATGAAGTAAGGAAATCTGTCAATCACTGCATATTGCACACATTTGAAAGGTTTATGGTAAGAATTAGATAATTTTAAACCAATTCCATCTTACACTTATACAATTCGATGCTCCTATGATCTTGTTCTTGCAATGAAAAGATATAGGGAAAGAGATTATGTCATAAGGTTTCTAAAAAGACTCAATGATCAATATTCATCTGTTAGGTCACAAATTATGCTCATGGAGCCATTACCTGGCATAGGCAAAGTTTTCTCTCTATTGATACAGTAAGAAAGACAATTAAACCTTCAATTGGAGGGACCTCGAGTTCTTGCAATATGTTAGATTCCAACTCTAAAGGTAGAGGAAGAGGAACTTGAATACATGGAGGAAGAAATAGTATAAGGAAAGGACAAGGCACAAAAGTGTGTTCATATTGTGGAAAGGTTTGTTATATTATAAATATATGTTACAAAAAACATGGTTACCTACCTCATCTTCAAAAAGGTGAAACCATTAACAATTTAGCAAAAGAAAGTGATGACGATTGCAAAGATTATACTGATTTCGTTACACTAAATGAAGAAAACAAAGATATTAGCACTTTGGGTTTCACTCTTGACCAACATAAGGCATTACTAACCTTACTTCAGAATCAATGTCAAATTGCAAATTAATTGACAACTTCTTCTATTCAGACCAAGTCAGGTATCATATGTATTGCATTATATTATCCAGGCTCCTTAATATTGGAGCAACAAATTACATTTACTATTTAAGAAATTTATTTCAATATCTTAAGAGAATCAAGCCAGTTCTTGTTAAATTACCTGACGGTTTACAAATCATAGCACATAGCAGGGACAATTTTGTTTCTGACCATTAATACCTTAGTGATGTATTATATATTTCCCATTTCAATTTCAACTTGATTGTAGTCTCAAAACTCACAAAATCCTTCAAATGCCAACTAACCTTTACTGATAATTCTTGCATAATATAAGACAACCTTACCTTGAAGATGATTGGTGTAGCTGAATCAAGGACTGTGCTATATCAATTTACCTCACCAACATTATAGCAACTACCAAATTGTTATGTAAATCATTTTATCAATTCTATTAGCACAAATAAATGTAACCTTTGGCATGCTATATTTGGACACCCATCTTATGAGAAATTAGTTCATTTGAATAAAAGTTTTCCTGTTGTTAATTACATAAAGAATTTTGAACCTATTGATACTGTCTCGATGCATATTTTTGATCTATTACATATCGATATATAAGGTCCCCTTTCCCATCCTTCAATTCTTGGCCATAAATACTTTTTGACTATTACAGATAACAAGAGTAGATATACATGGATTTTCCTATTGAAGTCGAAATTTGAAGCATTCATTCACATCAAATCTTTCTTTTCCATTATTGAAACTCAATTTAACACAAAAATAAAGTGTGTTCGATCTGATAGGGGTCCAAAGTTTAAGTTGCATGATTTTTATTCTAATAAAGGGATCCTACATCATACTTCATGTGTAGCCATACCCTAACAAAATGGGATCATGTGTAGCCCATGTTGTTCACATCATGAATCGACTTCCCACAATTTTTTGTCTCATAACTCTCCATCTTTTACATTGTTTGGTTTCCTTCCTAACACCCACTTACAAAAAGTTTTTGGGTGCTTATGTTTTACCTCAACTATCAAATCCAATAGAAAGAAACTCGAATCTAGATCCAAAAAACGTATTCATTTAGGTGTTAAATCAGGGGTCAAAGGTTTTCTCCCTTTTAATCTCAAGTCTAGAGAATTATTTTTGTCTATGGATGTTGTTTTCATTGAGAATCATTTTCCCTATCAATCAAATGTTAATGGACCTCACCCACCAAGTCTGGTGTTACCATCTTGCAATCCTTCTTTACCATATGATTTCCTAACAAAATCCTCCATCCTTTGTCAAAATACCAACCTCAACCTAAACACTCAACCAACAACTCTATCCTTCATCTTGAATTAAACCAATCCCCAAATCCTAAAGTTTGAAGATCACTCAGAAATAAAAGATCAAACTGCATACTGACAAGATTACAATTGCTCCCTAAGTTCTACAGTTGTCCTTAATCCACCCACCTTATCCTATCATAACCTTAGGTATCCTATTTCTAAATTTTTACCATGTGATAATTTGTCCTACAAATACAAACATTTTTCCTTAGCATTGTTTTTAATACTGGACCATTATTTATGAGGAAGCAATCTGCCATGAAGAATGGAAAAAGGCCATCTAATTGGAATTGCTTGCTCTTATGAAAACCAACACTTGGGAACTCACTCATTTACCACCAATAAGAAAACAGTTGGCTATAAATGGGTATTTAAAGTGAAACTTAAAGCTGATGGTACAATAGAAAGGCACAAAACACGACTTGTTATTAGGGGCTTTACCCAAATTGCTAGATTAGATTACTTAGAAATGTTTAGTCCAGTAGTAAAAATGACAATCATCAAGATTCTGTTATCTCTTGTTGCTTCTCAAGGCTGGCACCTTCATCAATTAGATGCCAACACAACAATCCTCCACAATGACTTCCATAATGAAGTGTATATGCAACCTTGGTTACAAGTAAATGATCCAAACTTGGTTTGCAAACTAAAAAGGTTCTTTATGGTTTAAAACAAGCCAATAGACAATGGAATGAAAAATTGACTAACACCCTTATTGCATATGGCTACACACAATCAAAGATTGACTATTCTTTATTCACTAAGGCATCTCCCAATAGTTTGACTATAATTCTTGTCTATGTGGATGACTTAGTCCTTGCTAGGAATGATTTATCAGAAATCCAACAAGTGAAACATTTGTTGGATGAAAAGTTTAGTATAAAGGACTTAAGAGAGCTCAAATACTTCCTTGGTTTTGAAATTGCCCGTTCCAAGACTGGTCTCTCACTATAACAACGAAAGTATGCTTTGGAGCTCTTTCGAGACATAGGTTTGCTTGGATTAAAATGTTGTTCAACACCAATGAACCCTCGCTAGAAGTTACACAAGACTTCAGGAACTCCTTAATCTGATCCCACACCATACGAAAAATTAATAGGGCAGCTGTTGTATTTGACTCATTCTCACCTTGATATTTCTTATGTAGTGGGGCATCTCAACCAATAATTGTAAGCTCCCACTAACTTGCATTGGTAGGCAGCATTATGACTTATGAAGTATATTAAAGGAGCCTTTGGTCAAGGCCCTACTTCTTACCTGATTCATAACTCGTCCTCAAAAGATTTTGTGATTTTGATTAAGGGGCATGCCCTGATATTAGAAGATTAATTTTTGGTCTATGTTTCTTCCTTGGTTCCTCCCTAGTATCTTGGAAAAGTAAAAAGCAATTAGTGGTGTCTTGTTCTTCCTCTAAGGCAGAATATAGGGCACTCACCTATGCAACTTATGAAGCTTTGTGGCTTTTGTATTTGCTTCATGATCTTAGAGTTTCGCACAATTCTCCTGTTTCTATCTATTGTGACAACCGTTCTTCACTTCACATTACTGCAAATCTCGTGTTTCATGAATGCACAAAACACATTAAGATGGATTGCCATGTTGTTTGAGATAAGATCCAAGTTGAAGTATGTGATCCACTTGTTGCTAGTGTCCACACATGACCAAATTGCTGACATCCTAACTAAACCCCTTCATGCTAGTCCCTTTTAGAACTTTCATCACAAACTGGGAATGCGGGATATTTATATTCCAACTTGCAGGGGAGGGGGTGTTATGTTAGTTGTAATTCCGTTATGGCTAGTTAGCACATAATAGCAATTAGTTAGTTCTATTCATCGCAAACTTCATATAAATAGTTGTACTGTGCAAAATAATAATGGATTGTTCTTAATGCAAAGAGCATACGCTGAAGTTTCTCTCTTAGGTTCATGATTGTCCATATGAACTAGGGACTATTAGGCAGTAAAATTGAGTGAGAGAAAACAATGAGGTTATGTGAGTGAGAACTTAAAAACAAAAATTTCAAAACTAAAACACCTTTTAATTGTTCTTAAATTTTGTTTTTTAAAAACTAAAAAAAGAGATATATAATGTTGAAAAGTGTTTTAAAAAAAATGGTGTTATCAAACAAGTTTTATTTTTCTTATTTTTAAAAATAAAAAAGTGTTTATATTAACCAACAAATCCTTAGTTTTAGATTGTGCAACAAACAAAATAAGTTCATGTTACTTTTATAATCACGAACTTTTTATATAGTTGATACATTTTGAATGATATTTACTATAGATAATATATGTTGGTAAATCTTAAATTAATTTGTAGACGTGAGAATTTTAATTAGCATAGCCCTTCAACAGACTAAAAATCTTTCTACATCTCCACACCCCCCCCAAACACCCCTAACAACAAAAAAGTGCTTTTATTGTCATTTTTAAGTTCTGGGCCTCGTGTCGACAAAGTCCTTGGGAGTTCTTTCAAATTTCTTAGATACCTTTCCCAATGGCATTCTTCCTTTAATGAATCTCAACCACAGTTCAATATAGTACTACTACAAGCATAACTATATTAATTATCTCTTTAAGTTTGTGACATTCATTGACAAGTCATTTAAGGCTTTTCTCTTGCAACTGATCGTCAACAACCTCAACATTTATTCTCACCTCTTCTTTATTTCTTCTTTTTGATGGGACCTCTTCTTTGTTTATAACGAAGTTCAATGAAATTTGATTGTATCTCATAAAGAGTTTTAAAAAATGATTTACAATTTGTTTGGTTGAAGTAAATTAGTGTTATTTGAGCTAAGTTTCTTTTAAATTGGATTTTTTAACGTTATCTTGTGATTTTTTTATGGATAAATCTACTCCTAACATAAGAGAAAAATAAGAAGACATGTAAAATGAGAGTAATACGATAGAAAAGGATAAAAAGAAAAATAAATTATAAAAAAATGTAAGAATTTAATATGTATAGATATCATTACTCTTTCTTTATTCCATTATACATTGGTTAAGCTCTACATGTAGATGCCTACTGCACTTTATAATTATTTAAATGGTTCTTTTTAAATTTTTGTTTAGTAAAATTAGTTGATAAACTAGCTAATAAATATAAAATGATAAAAAAATATTTATATTATTTCTATGTAATTTTTATTATATAGTAGACAAAAAAAAAGATAATTTTAAGTTTTTAGTTAAATTTGAACATTTATTATTTTTTATTTAAGGATCAAATATTTTATTAAAATTAAAATTAAAAATAAGTATGAAAAATAGTCTAACACTTAAATTAGATAATGTAACATTAAAGAAAATGAAAATTCAAGAATTTATTAAAATATTGAGGATAAAAAATAACAAATTATTAATAATAACGTAAAAGTTATAAACTCAAACACTATTTCAAATAGCGTCTAAAAAAATGTTATAAGTTAATAAGATAAACTTGTTGGCCAAACACATATATTTTGCTTAAATAAGCTTCTAAGTTAATCAAATAAAATATATGTCAATAGAAATAACTTATTAACCACACTCTAAGAAAGAAATTGGAGAAAAATTCTACTTTAGTTTATTGTAAGCATATATTATTTTAGTATAAGTTTACATAATTTTTATCTTAGTTTTTAACTTTGTAACAAGTCGTATACTTTGATTTTCTTTTCATTAAAATCATACTTACTTTAGTTTTTAATGTTAATGGAAAAAGATTTGGTTCCCATTAATTAGGTGTGAAGATACACTTTAAAGGGTAAAATGTTTTTTATAACTATATATAAATATATAAATATATAAATATATAACTATATATGGAAAGTTAATGGTTAAGATTAAAATAATATATAAATATATATCACTGAGAATGGAAGATACCTATGATTTTTTCAAAAAAAAAAAAAACAAATATATACATAACAAATTTGATATTATTAAAAATTTAAAATCTCCATGGCCAATTTTTATAATATAAATGCACTTTATCCTCTAAAGTGTATTGTTTTACTTTAGAAAATAATGTAATTTTTTTTATAATTGTTGCTTATTGGAAAATCAATGGTTCAAAGTATGATATGTTACAAGTATATGTATAACAAACTTTGATGTTAATAAAATTTTAAAATCTCATTGGTTTATTTTCAATACAAATGTGTTTTATCCTCTAAAGTGTTAGTTTACTTTAAATAAGGGTGAAAATAAGTTGAAATACACTTAAGTTTTACAAGACTCAAACTTAATCTACTTTTCAAATTTAAAGTTTGAGTATGATACATATATTATTCTAATATATGTTTTTTTTAAGGTATGATTTGCTCTCTCTTTTTTTAAGTATTTTTTTGTTACCATGTTATAAATGTGAAGTATTTACCGATTTTGTTAATGACCAATATCTGCCAAAAAACTTAATTGACTACCTTTAGAAAGGTCTCCCCTCCTAACTATGATTTTTCCATTCATAAGGCTCAAATATGAAACATTACTTAAAAATTTCAAATTGAACTCGTACCAACATAATGTTGTTGTATTTTTGTTTAAGTATGAATTAATCTAAATCTATTAAAAGCCTATTTAATACCAGACTTCTTAAATAAATATAAGAAAATTACTTTTAAATAGGCTCATGTGTCTGGATTTATAAATAAGTTTACAGTCTTAACTCTATAAATAGATTAACAAATCTCAACACATTACATAATAAGTTTAATACAATAGTAATTACATAATTATTATTTATATTTATTTAAATAAGTAAACTTATTAAGTTTAAAAAACTTTTGATGACTTAAAACCTGAATTTTAAATTTTTACTATTTTAATTATTCTTTCCATCCTTTATCCTCAAAACATGTTAAACTTACCTGACTAAGAAAGAAAAACGAGTAAACTCAAACTTTAGTATATTGTAATCATATGTTGTTTTACTCTAATTTCACAATTTTTTATCTTTGTTTTCAACTTTAAAAAGCATCATATAGTTTTTTTTTTCATGAAAATAATATTTACTTTAATTCTCAAAAGATAAAATATTTTATAGCCATTAATTATAAAAAAAAAAATAAAGACTAAGATATGATAAAATATAAATAAATATATAACAAATTTTGATTCTATTAACTTTTTAAAATCTCTATGGTTGATTTTCCATTAAAAATGCATTTTACTATCTAAAATGTACTATTTTACTTTAGAGTACAGATGAAAATGGGTTGAAATAATTAAGTTAAATTTAATAAGACTTAAACTTGACTTAGTTTCCAAATCTAACCCCAAGCTTGACCTACTTATTAATATAAGCATTTGTTTTTCAAGTATGACATGATATGAAATCTTATTTAAATACTCTCTTTCTAACACTCTCTCTAATATTAGTTGAAATTTATTGAAAATCACAAATTTTATAGGTCACACTTCTCATTTAATGAGTCTCTCTCCTCATTTAGAAGTGAGACTCACCAAAATTTGTGATTTCCAATAAAGTTTAGCCAATAGTAGAGAGAGTTTTAGAAAGAGAGTGTTTGAGAGAATACTGCTAGCATTCCTCTTAATATTAAGACTTATTTGTTGAGGAAAATTTTCACATGTACACAATAAGGATCAAAGACAAAAACACATAGATTAAAACACACCATAAGTATAAATGGCAAAAACACAATTTAATGTGATTTGACACTTCTTGTCTATGTCTATGAAAACATCTGAACAAATATTAATCACTAGCACAAGTAAAAGTTAAAAGTCTTCTAAATAAATTTGAAAAATCCTTCTCAATTAGTGTATCACCATACAAATTTGATTCTCTCACTCAAAAATTACAAAGAATGATAACACTCTTACTCATAAAAGACCGTCTCACATCTCTTTGGTTTACATCTATTCTTTCTAGAATTTTTTTCCTTTCACACGACCCCTTCCACATGAAATAATGTCATTTCTCTTCACAAGAACTATTTTATATAGTGGCAAGGTGTAACTTCTTTCAACAATTCCATTTATTGCCTCTCATAATTTCAATCCATTTGAAAATGTCAATCTCATTCTTTCAAAGATGAATATAGACTTTTCATGAGTTAAACATTGAATTCTATCAATTTATAATGCATTGGAAATTTAAATTAATTTTTCCATCAATATTTAGTAGTAAGACTTGTTTAAAAACTTATTTAATAGTAAGACTTCTTAAATAGGTTAAACAACTATTTTTTTTGGTACACAATAATGGCAATAAAGTTCAAAATTTAGGACCTTGTGCAAACTAGGGGTGTCAATGAGTTGAGCTATTTGTGAACTATTCTAACTCAACTCGTTAAATACTCATTCAAGCTCGCTTGTTTAATTAACTAAACAAACTCAAGCTTGAGATTTGACTCGATTATTTAAATGAGTCAAGCCTCATAAGCTTTACAAGCTCGACCTCAACAACTCGTGAATAGCCCGTTTATTTAAATTAATGATAGAAACTTTGCTATCATTTGTTATTTATATATTTATTACAGAAATATGTAAAACTTTGTTGTGAGTATTAAAATTAATTTTGAACTTTCTTTTTTGTAATATTCACGAAGTTATGGATTATTTATTTACTAAATTATAAAAATGAAATAGTATATAATGTTTGAATTTCACATGCGACGTGTTGAGCACACTTTTTTTTTTAAAGATTATCATATAGTATTAAAATGTTCAACAAATACTAAATTGGTAAAGTTAAAAATTAATTTAAGAAAAATTTACATAAAAGCATAAATAATTAAGTTATAAATGAGATAATCAAGCCAAGTTCAAAACTTATATTTTTTAAACAAACCAAGCTCAAGCTTAAGCTTTTAATTAAGTTCATTTAAATAAATGAGTCAAGCTTTAGCAACTAATTTTTTCACAAGCCAAACCTAAACTTTAAGTGTTCGGCTCAGCTTGATTGGTTTACACCCTTAGTGCAAACTATCCAAAGTGGGTTGGTTAAAAACTAATTATAAATAAACTAATATGTGTAAACTTATATATAGGTTAGGGGATTTAAATCTTTAAATAGACCAACAAATATATAATTTTAAAAAAACATACTATTATTTCTTCAAATAAGCCAACTTGTAAAGTTTAAAAGATTTTTTAAATGACCTAAATTCTAAACTTTTCTAATTAAATATTTTTTTAAAAAAATAATGATCTAATTTATTTATTAAATAAGTTTATTTGACTTGAGTTTAATGTAGACTAATGTTGTGTTTGATTTAAGTTTCATCTAGTTAAACACATTAGAGTTGGAGATGAGTATTAATAATACTCTCTCTAACACACTCATTAACACACTATTTTTTATTGATTAAAATTTATTAAAAATTATAAAATCATGAGTGAAGTTTATTAAATAAAGAATTGGATCCACATAATTTTGTAATTTTCAACAAATTTCAACTAAAAATAAATAACGTATTAGAAAGAGTGTGTTGCTAGTATTTCTTTAGAATAAAATTCAAGGTCAAGCTGTAGGAAAACAAGATTAATCTAAAACAAACATGCTCTAAACAATCTAGCTTATTTTCACTAGTGTTGTAGAGGAATAAAATCCAATGAAAAATATAGTAAATAAAAAAGACATTTTAGTTGTAAAATAAAATAATAATTTGATAAAAAAAGATACGTTAAAGGTTAAATTAATCTATAGTTTCTAAACTATTTAAAAAAATTTACTTAGGTCTTCAAACTAAAAAAATTTATAATTGGGTTCTTAATTAAACTAAAAAAGTAGGTCTTTGGAGTTAGTTTTTTATGGCTTAAAATTGCCAAAAAATAATAATTTATGGCTGCCTTAAAAATTTTAAGACTTAATTACAAAAATTTTACAAAATCAAGGACTTAATTATAAATTTTTTAAGTTTAAGAACCTAATTAAAAATTTCAAATAGTTTAGAGACCTATAGAATAATTCAACCTTTGTTAAAAGCACGGATTGAACTTGGAAAAATAAGTTGGGCCACACGCTGTAGCCTCTAAGTACAAAACTATTAGAAGTTTTGGGTTGTTCTATCCATTTTCTTTTGTTAGCATTAGCTGGATTGGAAGTTAGATTTAAATTTTCCTCAATTCTGATAATTACAAAAAATACATATTAACTATTACAATAATTAAATAATTTAAATAATAATAATAATTAAATAATAAAATTGAAATCACACTCTTTACTATAAATATGATTTAGTTGTTAAGTTTTTAAGATTTTAATATTTTTTATATATTATTTAAATTAAATATACTTGATATATAATTTATTTAATAATATAAATAACTAAATTGAACTTGGAAATAGATAAAATGGTTTTCTTTAAGTTTTCCACCCTAAATGAAAATGAGATTAAATTTAATTTATTTCATTCACATTTTCTTAAATAAATACTTTGTTAGAGTAATTTTATGCTGTTAATTAATCAGAAATTATCATAAATATAATTTTTAAATTAACTATTATAAAGTCAATAAACTTATTATATATGACAAATTAATAATTAAATAACAATTTAAAAACTTTTACAATATCAGTATATATTAAGTTCTTCTTAAATTTGATTCTAAACTTGCCTGAATCCTTGGTGGGCCGGCCTACCTTTCCAATTCTCCTTAAGATGTTCACCACTTTAAGGTTTCCCATAGTCAAAAGGTTCTTTTAAATTACTTTATTTCAAAAAAAAAAAAAAAAAAAAAACGAGAGAAAGAAAGAAAGATAAAAGTAGCACGCTTTACTTTATAGGTGTTTTAATTTCCAGTCCTACAAAAGTTAATTCACAATGAAAACTGTTGGCCAATTTAGTCTTTTAATATTAAAAATGAATATATATAAATTCTTACATAAAAAATATATAAATCTTAATTAAGATAAAATTAATGTATAAATATATATTAAATGATTTATTAGTATTGTTTTTAATATTAAAAAATTTAATATTAAATTTTAAAAAATAACTTAACATATATAGTATTTGTAGAACTAATTTTAGTATTTCCTCTTTTTTACACTACATAGATTTGAGCATTTGACAGCAGTACTGAGATGAATTGTCCATTAACACAAACCAAATTTTGCGAAAAGAATAACATAAGCCAAGTATGCATTTCAACGAAAAAAATGAGAAGCAGACAAGAAAGATGAGACACAAGCACGAAGGCAACAAAATGATACGATAAACTTTGGAATTGAAGTACCAAAGCAAAAAACTTGAAATAAATAAAAAATAAATAAAAACATTCACGTGCCCAATAAGTTGTTAAATAAATTTCTTCATTGTCTTGCTTTCCTTGGCTATTAGCAATTATGGGTCATCTTCCCGTACTTGTTCTTCATCAAGAAATGGATCCTTCTCATTGAACCCTTCACTTCTTTCTCCGTTTCATGGGACTTGTCCTTTCCCACGCGCCCCTTCCTCTTCATTTCCGTCTCCGTCCCCTTCAAATATTTTCCGTAGCCAGAAACCGCCGTCGACGGCGGCGCATGCAGTTGCTCACGTAACCATGACCCACGTAATGACCACAACCCATCTCCTCCATACTCCTCTACCTTCTGCCGCCGACGGCGGTGATGGCGGCAAGGCTGGGCCGAAGGAGGAGGTGGGAGATTTATTTATTTTTTGTGGTGAGGATTAATATGTGTCTTGGTGTTTATATGGAGTGGAAGAAAATTCTAAAAATAATAATAATAAAAAAGACAAGCTGTTAAGGCCTACCTGGTCGATGGTTCTAGTCTTGTAATGGGATTTGATTTTAGAATGATTTAGTAAGGAATATGGAATGCTGAAGTTGATATTTTATGGATTTAAGGGGGGGAAAAAAAAAAAAGTAAAGCCTTGTTTTAGAAGGACACAGCAAATGTAGCAGATGGTGTTTGAAGGAAATAATGTGTCTTTGACGAAATATAGAATAGGAATGGAGGGCCACCAGGAGGGCCTTGGGAACTAGGGAAATAGAGAAGGGTGGACCTTGAATTTCTCTAGGTTTATTTCTTTAGCTTCGTAAATATTTTGTTTTTGAAGTTTGAAATGAAGCATCTAGCTAGGTTATTTTTGTATCTTCACGTATCAAGCCATTTGAATATAAAATTTAGGTTTAATTACCCATTTGTTATTATATTCGTATCATTTTTATGTTTTGATCATACTTAAAAACTATCTGTTTTAGTCATTATACGTACACTTTTGATACC
Organism: Spatholobus suberectus; assembly: GCA_004329165.1. Lineage (NCBI taxonomy): Eukaryota > Viridiplantae > Streptophyta > Magnoliopsida > Fabales > Fabaceae > Spatholobus > Spatholobus suberectus. The sequence continues at coordinate 27,956,455 of CM014729.1, forward strand.
GTTTTGCAAAGTTTTGAAGATTGGACCAGATCGACCGGTTCAACCAATTTGACGGTCCATTAACTTGAAAAAATTAGACAATTTCAAAATCGATGAGAACCGGTCTAAAACGAGTGAAAACTAGTGTAGAAAACCGGTTTGTACCGGTGGTTTTCAAATTTTTTATTTTTTTAAATTTAATCTAAAATATTTTTAAGATAAATAAAAACACATATTTAATAAGGATTATAAATAGATATCAAATGATGTTTTATTTTAATTTTTAGTGTTATAAAGTTATGATATTTTATTTATTTAATATTATTTTATATATTATTTAATTATTATTTATTATTAATACCAATTCAACCACAGTTGAACCATGGAACCTTAAACTAGTGTCTTGATCATTTCAATAGCCGGTCCACTTTTAAAAACATTGCTGTTTTGGTCTTTACCGTGAAGTGTGTCTTAATTTTGTTAAGTAAAACCGCCACAAAATAAAAATTGGTGATGTAAAACTGCCATAAATTTTCCAACGCGTAAAACTGCTACAAATTTTATGCACTTCTTATTTTATGAGACTAATTTATGGTGGTTTAATAACCGCTAGAAAATTTGTAGCGGTTTTACATTATCAAGTTTCATTTTGTAATGGTTTTACTTAATGGAGTTACGACGCACTTAACAATAGAGATTAAAACAATATCAAAAGTGCATGTGTAAAGACTAAAACAGATAATTTCTAAGTATATGGACTAAAACATAAAAATTGTACAAATATAGAGACCAAATAAATAACTAAACCTAAAATTTAATATTTAATGTACATCAAATAGAATAATAATTAATTTTGTATTTAATGTGTACTAAGATATATTTTAGTCTATAGAGACTAATTTCTTTTGATATGTAGATATAAGAGATGAGCTTATCTCTCTCAATAAAGTATTTTTTATAAACACCATGGTCAGTAAGTTTATTGGATATTTAAAGGTGTTTTCAAACATCGGGTAGATATTAGTTTGGGTAAATTTCTTTAGTAAGTATTTATAAGAAAATAAAATAAAATGGTAAAATGAATCAATTTTTTTCATAAATGAAAATCAATTTATGTAATTCAAGTTTTTTTAAAAGCTATCCGTCTAATTTTTTTAAAAGTTGAGGTATATAAATTGATTTTAATTTATAGAAGAAATTAAATTTATTTTACCTCATATTTTCATCTTCTGTAACTAAATGGTAAAGAAAACCTTTAAACATCAAATAGATAATTATAAAGTTGTCAATTTGGGTCAGTTTGGAAAATTCAGATTGACCTATCACAAGTAATACATTTTTAGATAGACCAATTTAATAACGGACCAAAATTTTTTTAGCCTAGCCCAACCCTTTGGCGAGTCGAGCCAAATAGGCTGGCCCATTGACCACTCATTTTTTAAAATTTAAAATATCAAAATAATTTAACTTCTATATAACATGTTTGTGAACATCCAATTTTGTTTGGACAATTTATTTTTTTAAAAAATAAAAATAGAAAAAAAAGATGAAATATTAAAAAATAAAAATAAATAATAAAAAGAGAAACAACTGGGCTCAAAAAGTTTTTGTTTTGCTTGTTACTTCTTTTTATTTGGGCTTATATGTCTTGGAAGCCCATGGTCTAATACAAAAAAAAAAAAAAATGAATATGCAAAAAAAATGGAAGAACCTAAAAGGAAAGTTGTTATAACCACTTTTCAAAATTGATGAAAAAAATTGAAAACAAAAACTGAAATTAGAGGGAGTGATGAGGCTCATGGTGCCTATATAAAGGAGGATTGAGGGAAATTTGAGGGGGAGAATAATGGTGATAGTAGGGATTCTTTGATCTAAAAAATGTAGAAGCCGACATCCTCTAATAAAAGTTCTTGTGGCTCTTTTGTAAGGAAAAGACTATGGAGGTATAATTCCTTTCTTTTCTCTTTTGATTTTAGTGTTTTTTTTTCTCTTTTTGTTCTTTCTTCTTGCAACATAAAGTAAATATCTTTGTACCTTTTAGTTCCTTTAATACTTGTTAGCAGTGTTATATCTATTTCTTTCTCTTGCTGCCTTTCATACTTTTTTAGTTCTCGCGAACCATAATGCGAATAAAATCATTGCATGCTCTATGTTTACTGGTTCTATCTCATTCAAAAAGGGAAAAATCTTTTTAACTTGAGATTGTATCTGTATTTGTGGAAATCATGCTCTGTGTGTTAGTTAAGGAAAAACATTGTATTGATAAAATTGAATCACACACAGTAATGATACATCAGCTCCGTATATGTATACATCAGAGAAAGAAAAAATAACTATAGTAATTAACTATAGTAACAACAAAACATTAAAATAACTAACTATGGTAACAGCAAAAAATAAGGTGTATAACTAACTATGGTAACACCCCCCCCCCCCCCCCCCTCAAGTTGGACTATGGATATCCAGTAGTCCTAACTTGGAAATACATGTTAGAAAAGCAGAAGGAAATAAAGGCTTTGTGAAGATATCCACAAGTTGATTGAAAGAGGAGACGGGCAGTAGGTGGATTAAACCACTATTGATCTTTTCATGGACGATATGGCAATTGATCTTAATGTGTTTTGTACGGGTTGATGAAAGGTGGGATTATGGGCAAGGTAGATGGCAGATTGATTATCACAATATATAGAAGCAGCAAAAGTTAAAGGAAGGTGAAGTTCTTTTAGTAAGTAGGCCAACCATTGAATCTCACAAGTCAGAGTTGTAAGAGCTTTATACTCAGCTTCAGATGAAGATTTAGATACTGTGGTTTGCTTCTTAGATTTCCAAGACACCAATGAGGGCCAAGAAAGACACAAAAGCCTATAATCGATTCTCGAGTTTGTGAGCATGAAGCCCAATCAGAATCTGCAAATGCACTTAGCTTAAGATTAGAATTTGAGGGGTAAAAAACTCCTTTTACAGGGGATGACTTGAGATATATGAGTATGTAATTTAAGGCTTAATAGTGATGCTCCATAGGGTTAGCTACATTCGTAAATTGCTCATTAAGGCCTTTCAAAAATCTTATCACTAAATATTGCTCTCGATAATCTTGTGTAAGTTTTAGGGCATCGCAACAACAAGGAATCGAACACTTACATATAGCACTAGGCCTAAAATTCTCAAATTCATCCCAAAGAATCTTTAATTGAGTGAAACAATTCATTATGGACAAGGTACCTTAAGGCAGCTTGAAGATTTCTTCTTGGAGGCCTGAAATGCAAAAAATATTGACTTGACTGAATCAGTCCCTTAAATTCTTCCAAACTTCTAATGCTCTATCCATCCAAAGAATCAATTGTAATATGGACTCCAAAATTGATCGATGAATCCTAACAAGAACCATCGTATTACATCTTAGCCATGCTCCATAGAGGGAGTCTGAAATCAGAGGTGGAGAAATTGAACCATCGACAAACACTCATCTTATTCTTCGACATAAGAGCCACTTTCATAGCCCTAACTAGACCAGGTGTGATAATTTGGTCCAGTCAAGGGAGGAGAGACCAAAGGTTGCGAAAGGTTCTCACTGCCATGAACAAAATACGAATTCAAAGGATTTGTGTGAAAATTCGAGGGGGCGCTCTAGTTTGCCATGGTGATTAACAAACAAAAAGAGAAAATTCACAAGAAATTGCAAAGAAAAAAAGAAGACATAGCTAGAAAAATTGCTTGAACCAAAGAGAATCTTGAATCAGCGATTTTTGGCAACCAGAGCTCCTTAATAGGAGCTTTGATACCATGTTAGTTAAGGAAAAACATTATATTGATAAAACTGAATCACACACAGTAATGATACATCAGTTTCGTATATGAATACATCAGAGAAAGAAAAAATAACTATAGTAACTAACTATGGTAATAGCAAAACATTAAAATAACTAATTATGGTAATAGCAAAACACTAACTATAGTAACAACAAAAAATAAGCTGTATAACTAACTACGGTAACACTGTGATTGAAATTATCTCACTCACACACATAATTGAAATCAATCCACCAATTCACAGCATTCACTCACTGCACTCTCAATAATCTTCTTTGCACCACGTTTAGACACCAAGCCCTCATCAACACATTCATGCACTTACACTGATTCTTTCATTTTTTTTCTTACACACACACACATACACTGATTCAATTGATCTGCACTTCACTCTCACTCTATAACATCACAACACATTCACAGAACACACTTTTGCACAGCCACACACACATTTGTTCACTACAATTCATACCCCTGTACAACCACATCATTCAAACATAGATAATAATAATCACTATTACACACATCTTTCCACAAATTTGACATAGATATATATATAAATTTATCTCTTAATTAATAGTATAAATTAGGATATATATATATATATATATTATAGAGTAAGGTGTAACATATTTGCATTTATTAAGGGAAGAGAGTGTGTATTTTAACATAAGAAGGGAGGCCAGTGTAACACTTGAATATTTCGAGGATGGTTGTATAAAGGATGTGTTGATAATAATTTTTTTAATGAAAGTTAACAAAACTTTAATGAAAAATTAAAAAAATGAAGTAAAATGCCATATACTCAAATCTATCAAGGGTGAAGAGCGTATATTTTAACATGATTAAGAGAGGTGTGCAATGTAATATTCACATATAAACTGTATAATTATTATTCTCTCTCCACACATTAATTTATTAGGTGTAAATTAATTAGTTAAATAAAGTGAGATGAGTTCCAATAATTTCAAGGATAATTTTAGAAAAATAATACAAATTTTAACAAATTTAATGTTACTATAACTAAATTAACCAACTTAATTTTTGTAAATTAGTTAAAAGGAGTAAGAATTTTATCATTAAAGCCTCTTCTGTATAGTGATGCCTCAACGGCTTCATGGAACCAAGTAGTATCCGATCTCTATTGACCTTGATTAGGAAACTATTTTAACAGTGGTTCTTCTCAACAAGGAGTAATTTGAAATTAAATATTTTAAATTCTTGTACGCTTCGTATTAATGTAGTAACCATGACCGTGCAAGTGTCCATGCTGTTTTGCTGCTTAGCCAAACAATAACGTTATAATGCAATAAGAATATCCCCGAAGCACACACTTAAAATTTTACTTCAAATATATTGCTACAAGTTCTTTTGAGTATTGTTTTGTGTCAAATTTTACACATATATACCTCACAAAAGATATGCAGTTATTATTATTATTTTCATTGCTGGATCGGCATTTTTAACACCCCTCCCAAAGTAAAGAAAAACACATATATTCAACAAGTCTTTGGGACCATCGAGATTTGAAACACCCCTCACAAAAGTATACCATTTTACGTTCTCTCATAATACATAAATATCTTATAACCCAGAAAGCTCTAAGTGACACCACCAACAAGACCAATTAATAAAACATAAATTCAAACCGAAAACCAAGATAGAAATATACTATACTTTCTCCACTTTTAAATATAAGACAAAAGATAAAAAATAAAATCATGTATATTGGTCTCAAATATAAGTAAATTTCAATTAATTCACTTTATTTAAATTTATCTTCAAAATATTTTTCATTTAATTAAAATTGTATACTTTTAATGACTATTTTTTATATTTGATATCAATTTCTAATTTTATATAAAATTAATAAAATTAAATGATATTAACTAATTTTCTTAATTAATGTGAATTATATATATTTTTTATATTCAAAACTGGAGGAAAAATCTTAAATACTTCATTGAAAGAGACCTTCCCATTCCCAAGTTAATATTACCTCCATATGCACCCACTTTGATAATCATTAAGTCATTACCTCCGCATAATTTATTTGACCACTACTTCCGACACCACCAATATAAGCCATCATTAACTTCTTCATAAGCCCATGATGGATGTTCACAATGTGAGAAAAGTGCGCTAATTAATTTGTTTTCATATATCAACCTATATTTAACTCAAAGATGCATTCAACATTATTGTATATAAGGATACCGGATCATATGTTACTCCATATATATCAAAAACCAAGTACATCTCTCTTGAAGGGTAATTATCCGTCTAAACTCTAAACTTGATTTTTTTAAGAAAAATATTGTCATGTCACTTAATAAATTTATCATATTCAATTCTGTATGAAAACTTTCCTACTTGTTCGCTTTTCTTAATTATGTGGGATACTACTTTTCTGATTTTAGCATGAAAGATTACAGTATAGGACATACCCGCTAGATTTAATCATCCAATCTATTATGCATCATATACCTCTTAATTCAATATTACTTAACCATAAGATTTCTTGCAAGTCCACTACATTACCATCTCAAAAGCATTTCAGTAATTATAATATTAATAGCAGAGGGTCGAGTCACAGCGATGTTAATAATAGTTTGATTTACCAGGTTTTTGACTGATCAAATTCTTGGTCAGAACAATATATTAGGATAAATTATTATACTCATACCCCTAAAGACTAATAAAATATGACACTTGATATCCCATTCTTTTTGACATTACGTGACCTCCTTTGATTTACATAATTGTACAAGAAATTAAGAGACATTTGTGTTAACGGGAAGTGTAAATGATATTATATTATTACATAAATTAATTAAGGGAGATTGTGTCGGGTAAAAAAAAGAAAAAGAGAAATATCTGGTGAAATTTTGTTAAACTTCAAGAATTGTGAGTATAATTTATCCTAAATATTATATACACCATATTTAGGATTCTCATGCACTTACATTGATCACCTCTGTGAGTATAATTTATATGAACAAAAAGTAAATCTCCCTGGAACCTTCTATTTTAAAGTCAGAATTATATATTTCACGCTAAATTATCAATACACATACTTATGATTTCTCTTCGTGTATGTATAAATTATTTAATTTTTTTATTCCTAATATGTATTAATTAAATAAGAACGGATGATAAATATATGAGTTATTCATTTTGCATAAAAAATTGTACTCTATTTTAGATAAAATAATTTCACTTACAAACAACTAGTTTACATGCTTCATTTTTAATTAGTAATGTTTAACCCAACTTTTTTAGATTTCTCTTGTCCCAAGAAGTCAAGTAAAACACAATTTTAAAGAAGTTCTAAAATAATTTTTTTAATGAAGACGAAAACTAAAAATAGGAACTTCCACAAAGTTAAAGTTAATTAGAGAAGTATACTATTCAAAAGGCTTTGGCGATGTTATTCTCTTAACAAAGTTCTCGCATTCTCTGGGCAACTTTTAATGGATCGTAAACATGATTGTAGACTTTAAGGAAGTCTATTGTGTTGTGTGGTAAGAGGTGGGATATGGATATCTCTTCTCCCCTTGCATTGTTGTGTATCACATTTGGTCTCTATAGTTGGCTTGGTCTTTCAGTTGCTATTCCATTTGATTGATATTGTCAATCATTATCTATATCATCACAGGTTAATTAGAGAAAAGAAGGTTAAAAGGTTTTGGCAACTATTTTGCCACGGTAGTGTGTGGAGCATTTAATTGGTTGATTCATAATAGTACATAATAATGACAAATTTGATTTCTTAACTATTATGAATTTGATTATAAAACTAGAACTTGGTCTTGATTTTGTTGCCAAGGTTGGTACCTATGGTTTAGTTTTTTTTTTTTTTTTTTTTCATATTGGTGTATGCATTTCCCCCTTGAATGTATTAGATACCTATCTTAATTGAGTAGGGAATATAATTCAGTTGCTCTTATTCGGCAAATTGGAGTACTCTTTATACTCGTGTTAATAATATTTTTCTTATAAAAAAAAGGTTAATTACAGAGGAGTTTCTACTCCTCTATTTTCAAAACACAAATAACATGTTTCCCACTTTCATGTCCTCAGGGAATCCAAACCTAGACTTTTTTCTCCGGTGTAGTCCCCACGATAGTCCCCCTAAGAGCATCCAATGGAGGTTGTAACTTGCATGGTTTGCCTAGCTCTTCATGCCTTAGTTTGCAACCTTTGCGACAATAAGTTTGACCGCCAAGGCTTGCCTGCCATTCTATATAATATGGGTATTCCAAAATTAAAGTCGTACACGTACTGGGTATGTACTCATACCCAGTACACGTTGGATACTCGTAAGAACGTACTGGTACATACCATAATTATATTTTCAAAAAAATAATAATTTAGGTACACATGCAATATATATGAGTACACCTAAGTACTATCTGAGTATGTACTATCTCGTACTTATGGTGCTACAATCTCCAAACATCCTTTATTCATTCCATGAAAAGAAATAGGCTCAACGCTAAAAGGGATTTGGTTCTTATACATACAAATCTTCATCTCCTCTCAAAAATGAGTAAGAATTATATTGAGAATGAGGGAAAAATATAAGATATTGGTGGAGATGAATAAGATCTATTTGAAGGGCAACATTCTTGAAGTTGTTACTCTTTGTCTTAATGAACTAGATTTAGGGGCTGCTTTATGAACAAAAAAAATGATGAGATTAACATTGTTAAAGTGTGAAATTCATTGTTACGCTTAAGTTTATGATGTTGATTGTTGAACAATTTATGTATAATAGTTTCTTATTATGAGATATTTTGTTGTCTTGTTAAACAATTTAATCTCCTTTTATGTTATATATTATTCGGTTTTTTTTTTTTTGTCTTGATCATGTTTATATAATTTTCTTTTTCTTGTATATGTATATTTTTTAAAATCTACGTTAACGTACCTGTATCTTACATTTTTCAAAAATTGTGTATCTCATATATCCGCACCCGGTATAGATCCCGCACCGCACCCGTATTTGTGCAACGTAGGCCACCCCAAATCGACCCCTTTGCCTTCAACTTCTCCTCTCTCGTTGGCTTCAACTACTTCAAGTTCCTCCTCAAGATCCCTTGCAAACTTCTAGACGGTCCAAATACCGGTTAAACCCATAAACAAGAGAGTGGTAGCATAGAAATATAAGCTCTAACCCCACTGATATATAATTGAATGGTGAAAAAAATTAAGAACAAGGAAAAACAAGTCTTTGGTACTGAAAAGATAAAGGTGGTGAATGAGATGGCAAGGGTCAAGACTGAGAAGGAGGGTGCCCATGCGGTAGGGGAAGACATTCGGGGTACTTACTATATGTGATAGATGAAATAAAAAAGTAACTTTTAAATTAACAAATAATGAAATTATAAAAGCAACTTTAACTTTACTTTCGAATGCACGATTTTCAATTTCAATCTTGAAATAACTTTTGAGTATATAGAGAAAAAATTTGGATCAAAGGTTAACTATCTCAATTTAGAAAGAATTGTAGCGTGTTTATATTTGGGCTCAAAAGGCAAACATGCCTTAAATATCGTACCATCATATATATTGGGGGGGGGGGGGGGGGGGGGGGGGGAGGAAAGCAAACATGATTCTGAATCACCAAATAAAGTCTTGCAAGAAGTTAGAACTAGTTGATTTTTCTTGCCAAAAAGACCATCTTGAAATTATAAAATTACTCTTGTCAAAATGCAACAAAGCTAGCTAGCAAACATTTGTACCATCATCAAAATCCATATATACACGAATTTTTCTCTTTCCTTATCAAATAATAATAAAAAAAAGTTTTTAAATTCAAATTGAAGCACCTACTTGGAAGGCGACACCCAAATATGATCGTTATGTGTACGCCAATTATTTACAAAAGGATAATAAAAGTAATATAATACACCCCACCCCAATTACACGAGCAATTGTATGTTGAGATTGAGATTGAGATTGAGAAATCGCTTATAATAAGAACAAAATATGAACAATTATATACCTAGAGAGTTGTGTAATTAAGTAAGTACGGTTTATTCTGTCTGGGAACCAAATCCCATCCCTGTCTTGTTATTACCTAGTGAAAAGGATAAGCACGAGGGAAGCAAAAGTACTACTGGGTAGAAAGGGCACGGTCTTGGTCTAAATTCAAGTTTTCCACCTGGCCAATTCCTTGTCCCTGAAATTGGAAGGCGTGTTAGCCAAACTCAACTTAAGATCAACATCACCACCATCACCATCAACATGTTGTACCGTGCTTGCACCCATAAACCGAGCCTGATGATGAGGCCCCTCTTCAGCGTCCCACGAGAGCCACGGTCCGTGATCCCCACGTGGACGAACCAACGGTCCTGATCCTCCGTGCGGAACCATGATGGAATTAAGGGAAGGCGCTGTGAACCGTTGATGATGGTGATAGGGTCCGAAGGGCGAAAGAGCCGCTTTTTTGCGCTCTCTCTTGTGCGCGTTTTGGTGGCCACCCAGCGCTTGGGAATTGGCGAATTCGCGGTAGCAGAAGTTGCATTTGAATCTCTTGTAAGTGCAAATGTCTTCGTAACCAGCTGGGGTTAATGGGAAACCGAAAAGCTTTAACGTTGTTGAGGATGAGGAGGAAGAAGCTTTACCCTCAGTGGTGTCATCATGAATAGGGTTTTGTGATGCACTCATGCTGGTTTCGTTTGCTGGTTGAGTGCTTTGCTCTCCTTGGGTGCGCATATATAGCAATAATAACCGTATTTACGTATATTTTTTATAATAAAATGACGTAAATATTATAGAAAAAATAGACTATGACCCTAAAACAGTTTTACACTATTATTTAATCATAAACTATTATATATGGTAAATTTATTGACTTTTATAATAAGTACCTTAAAAATCATACTAATAATAATTTTTAATTGATTGACAGTATAAAACCTTTTATATTCACAATGTATACTCATTAAATTCAATATTATATACATTTTAATTAACACATACTTTCTTTTCCCACTAAACATGGTGTAAATAGGGATGCCAGAAGGTGATATGCAATACAATCAAGTGAACGAAGAAAATTACCTACTATTTAATTTTCAATTGTGGTCATATATGTATAATTTCTTAAATTAATTTGTCTTTATATTATAAATTATACAAATTTGGGTCTTCATTCTTAAAAATTAGTACATAAACATACATACATATATATATATATATATATATATATATATATATATATATATATATATATAAATTAATTAGTGTAGTCATATATGTCTTTTCATTTTGTGGCAGATGTCATATGAGCTTGTAGATCAAATTAAATCAACATTTTATTTTTAACCGGTTATCCTATTAAATGATATTTCAAGTTTCTTCAATTTTTTAATTAATATTTGATTTTCCAATCAACATTAAACACAACGAGGTATTTGTAAATTGTATTAAAATAATATTCATTGATTGCATTAATTTTTAAAATTTTAAAATTTCAAATGTTTATATTTTTTTAACGAGTTTAATGATCATATATTATCAGTGTAAAAAATTTTACATTGTCAACCAATTAGAATTCACTGTTGATATGACTTTTAAAGCAGTTATTATAAAAGTCAATAAACTTACAATAAATGGTGGTTTGTGATTGGATGACAGTGTAAAACTACTTTACACTATCAATGCATGACCTGTTTTCTCCTTTTTAACTTATATTTGTTATTACAATAAAAAAAATTATCAATTAAATCAATATCTTCTCAAATATTTTTAAATTTAAATATTCACATTTCACCTATATTTATATTTTTTTAAAAGAAAAATTTTAATTAAAAAGAGTGTAAAGGATACGTACTTCAATCCAGCCATATAGAATGGTTCAACACTACAGATAATCAATCAGCATCACTAAATGTGTCACGTAAAGCAAAGCAAAGCGATTATAGGCAACAAATGTGATAAGAGACCAATCAATGAAAACAAAAAGCTCCTTGAAACAAAATAAATAAATAAATAAAAACAAGCTCCTTAATTTTTTTTTATTGTAATTTAGCTTAACCTTATTCTAATTATGTCTAATACCTTATCATAATCAAGTAAAAAACCCTCGAAAAACAATTTCATTTCAATGCAAAAGAATATATAACTAAATTTATAATTACCGATTTAATGTACTAAAACTTGTTAATAAATGTTGGGATCCATCGATGGGACAAAATTAACTCTCACTAAGTTCTGTAAATTTCAACATTAATTGTTATTAAGGTTTGTGCATAAAGTTTTGATGTGACACTGCATGAAGAGAAAACCGAATTGTGCACAAACCCTATATTTAAAAAAACTAATTGAGCATAAGCAATGTAAAATTTTAATATATATCCATAACTATGTGTGGTTCAACTAACATGGAGTTATTTCAGCTTAATCAATAGTCATGAGTTCGAACTTTGAGTATATAGCTAGTCCTAGCCAGCTCGAGCAAAATTATCTTATGTAAAGAATACTTATGGTCTTAAACCAAAAAAATAGTAAATATTTTTTACGAGAGATAATTTTGTTTGAACTAAAATATTTATGAGATAATGGAATAACTCCTTCAGTGAGTCTTTTTTTGTTTTCATACATAAAATTTGTATATCACTTAAATCAACTACTCGTTAATACATAATTTTTTGTATGTGAAAATTGTTGTTAGTGTAACATTTTCTATAGATCAACTTTTTTATATTTGTACGTAATTAATAATAACCTAAATATTTAAGTGATGTAGATTCTTCACAAAACACTAAATATATACAAAAAGAAAATCACATTTCCTGCCTATGAAAGTATGATACACAGTATAATATGCTTTACGCTTGTAAAAGATCAACGGTACAAATTCAGGGATGTGCATATCTCTTTAGGGTCCATTTGTTTTGCTAAATTCATGGGACTAGACAACACAAAAACATTTGTCCTATTTTGTTTAAAATAATAATCAGAGGACAGCACAAAATAAGAAAAATAGAACTGAACAAAAAGTTTAAAATTTTGTTACTCAACAAATTATAGGACAATTTTTTGTTTCAAATACAAAATACTACTTAAAAGACAAAAATACCCTATTATCATTGTTGTCATCGCCACTATCATCGCAGCCACTGTCATCGTCGTCGTGTTGTCGATGCCACTACCACCACTATCGCCACCGCACCACCTTTGTGACTACCTTTATCACCACCATCACTACCATTATCGTTGTTACCATCATTGTCGCCGCCACTATCATTATCATCATTGTCATCACTACCATTGCTGTCACCACCACCACCACCACCGTCCCACCAACACCTCCATTGGCCACCGCAATTGTCACTCTCACTGCCACTACTAGCGTCGTCATATTAAAATAATTAATATGAATTGTATTAAGATAATTAATATTAAGAAAAGTATTGTAGTAAATCACACATTATTTTGCTTGTGCTTTTCATTGTTCACCAAACAATATACAAGATAAAAAGTTATCCTGTGCTGTTCTCCCTTAGAGGGATTTTATGTATAAATTGTTTATAACAGAAGCAAGTTTTCGAAGAAAACAGGAAGAAAAATAAACTGTGTGAGACGTTAGTAGAATGAAACTGCATAAAATTAAAGTTGTAACTATAAAAAATGTAATTCCTGCATCGTATTTTTATACTAATATTCTATATCCTCCTCTTAATTAAAAAGAAAAAGAAAAGGGGAAACATAATTCTTTTATATTTTTTCATAAAAATTAAACTATATATATATATATATATATATATATATATATATATGTATGTATGTATGTATGGGATTTACTAACATACACATACTTATTTTTTAATTGGAGTAAAAACATTTGTAGAGTTTATTAACGTACACCTACTTATTTTTTAGTTGGAGTACGTTAGCAAGTTATAGTTAGGATTATCTTAAAATACACCAATGGTATAACTTACTAACGTACTCTAACTAAAAATCAAGTGGGTAACTTACATCAACTATTACACTATCAATAACTTGATATAGAATGTGATTTTTATCGATCCAATTGTTGAATTATACTTACATATTACCAAGATTGTTTATGTCAAATTTTGTCAAAATTGAATAACAATAATAAGGTAATCAAACAATTCATATGTTAATATATTCTGAAAAATATATTACGTCCATTTTGATTGATATAATAAGGTATCAAATAATTTTAGATTAATATAAAATTTTGTACATATGAACTATGTTAAAGGAGCTTTCAATCCAATGGTGGGTTTTGAAATAAAATTATCCAATTAAAAGTTATTGAATAGTATAATAGTTAGTGTAAATAACAGTGTAATTTAACCTTATATATATATATATATATATATATATATATATATATATATATATATATATATATGGGTTAGGATCTGTTGACACTAGATGTCAAAATTAGTCAAATTACACCTTCAATAACTTTTTTATAGAATGCAAATTTAACCAATTCAACCATTAAATTATATGATATTATCTTCATAATCATGTATATCAAATTTCACATAATTTAGAATTTTCTAAATATATCATCTAACATTGAATATTTACATATATTTTAATTTTATATTATACATTAAAATAAAGTGATGCGATAAACTACTAAATAATTTTGGAATTGTGTGAAATTTTGTATACTTAATTTAATTAATAAGAACATCAAATTCAACGGTTAAATTTATTAAATTTGCATTCTACAAAAAGTTATTGAATATGTAATTTAACTAACTTTGACACCTAGTGTCAACAGTTCTTAACCCTATATATATGGGAGGGATAAGATCCGTTGACACCAGGTGTAACTCTAAACACTTACACCAAATCTAAACCATTAATAAAAGTTAATCCTGCGGTATATAATACCTTTATATATATAATAACTTTAACATGTTTTATAACAATCAATCAGTCAAATTTAATCAATCAATTAAATTATTTGATTTGATTTCATTGATTCTTTAATTGATTTAATTTTTTGCTTTGATTATTTATGAAAATTATGAATAGATTAATTTTTTACAATTTTTTCATAATAAATAGTAAAAAATATATAATTACCTTAATTTTGTCATGTTCTATTGTAATTAATTAATCATTGTCAACTTAAATTAATTAATTAAATTATTTGAGTTAATTTATTACTTTTTGTAACAATTATTTATATAATTAATTAATTTAAAATAATAATTAATATAGTGACGTTTAGTGAAGTAAATCAGTACGAAATAATTGATGTAATGATTTACTTAAAAAATACTATTTTAAATTTAAAGTTATAATTATAATTGTAAAATTAAATTTAAAATAATAGTTAAATTTTTTTGGTGCTGAAATAATGATATTTAAATTTAATATTATATACAAAATATTATGATATAATTAATTATTTGTTCAGCAAATCATTACTTCAATTATTTTGTAATGATTTTGTTAGCTAAATATTACTGTATTAATTATTATTTTAAATTTATTATTTAATTAATTGTTTATTTTCATATATAATTGTTGAAAAATATAATCAATTGAATAATTAATTAACTCAAATTATTTAATTAATTAATTTAAAATAAATAACCAATTAATTGATTATAATGAAACATGTCAAAATGTATGTAATTATATATATTTTACTATTTATTATGGGAAATTTTTAAATAATTAATTAATTTTTTAATAATTTTTCATAAATAATTAAAGAGGAAAGTTAAATCAAATCAAAAGATTTAATTGATTGATTAAAGTTAACTAATTGATGGTCACAAAATTTATTAAAGTTACTATACATATTAATACATTATAAACCACAAGATTAACTTGTATTAACGGTCTAGATTTGGTGTAAGTGTTTAGATTTAGACTTGTTGTCAACGGATCATGTCCTTATATATATATATATATATATATATATATATATATATATATATATGGGTTAGGATCCATTGACATCAAGTGTTAAAGTTAGTCAAATTATATTTTTAATAACTTTTTGCAGAATGTAAATTTAACCAATCCAACCATTGAATTTGATGTTCTTATTAATTATATTAAGTATACAAAATTTCATACAATTCCAAAATTATTTAATAGTTCATCACATCACTTTATTTTAACGTACAATATTATATTAAAATATATATAAATATTCAATGTTAGATAACATATTTAGAAAAGTCTAAATGATGTGAAATTTGATATACATGATCATGAAGATAATATCACATAATTCACCAGTTAGATTAGTTAAATTTGCATTCTACAAAAAAATTATTAAAGGTGTAATTTGACTAACTTTGACACCTGGTGTCAACGGATCCTGACCCTATATATATATATATATATATATATATATATATATGCCTCCTGTCTTCTTCATACGAATCATATTGTCTTTGCCGTATCCCAGGCTGAGTCGGTTTTCTGTGCAAAGAAATTTAAAAGTAAATTTTGACAAAAAAAAGAAAAAAATAAAGAAAGAGCCAATAAAAATTTAGGTGCTGGATTTGGAATCTGAAAGAATCACGAGAAATCTACACATATTCAAACTTCATTTCCCATCAAACTGTAGTAAAACATGATAGACGTACAAACGGACTTCTAAGTCCCTAAGAAGTTTAAGATGCATATAGAATGATTCATTATGATGCTTTCATGTAGTGACGGAGATCAAATCGATCAATAGGGAAGGCTAGTTATGCCTTTGGCATTGAGATTGGATTTTTTTTGCATATAGAATGATTTATTATGATGCTTTCACGTGGTGACGGAGATCAAATCGATCAATAGGGAAGGCTAGTTATGCCTTTGGCATTGAGATTGGGTTTTTTTTTTCTTTATCAAGTAAGTATCTTTAAAATTTGATAAACGCTGTTAATTGAATTCTGTCAATTATTTTTAAGTTGCATTGGTTTTAAAAATTTTACATCTCCTCTTGTTGCAATATATATATATATTAAACTGCATGAGGGAAATTTTGAGTAGAACTCCTTTTTTTTTTTAACAAATTTTGACTAGGATTTGAGTACGATAGAATGTTGTATTAAATTTTAAAGCATATATTAGCTTTTCTTTTGAAAAAAAAAAAAAAGCAAAACATTATAGTCCTTTATTTTCAAAAAATATTAAATTAACATTTAAATGTTATAAGTTTGCATGGTAATTAGGGTTCAATTCTTATCATGTGTATAAGAAGAAGAAAAAAATTGCTCCAAATGAAACTCACTTCGATTATCTCTATATTTTAAAGAATTAATCTCTATTTGCATGTCAATTGTAGGATATCCTTGGTTGACAATGTTATAAGTTTTGTCTTTTAATAAACTAATGTTGTTACTTTAAAAATCGATTTTAATGACAAATTGATATTGAATTAATGATAATTTGTTCAACTGATAAGATCAAACTGTCCTTACTAGTGAAAATTTTAGAATACCATGAAAAGCATATTGCTTATTAAGGAAGGCCATGTTAAGGTAGATTTAAAAATTGAATTTTAAATTTGAAGTACCAAACATTGTTACACAATGCGTCACTTGGCATTGATTAAAACCTTTTAATTAGGTTTAATGAGGCGACATTAAAATAGGCCAATCTCTCCTATATCTTAAGCGAGACATGATACATGTACAATAATTCATACAATAATTTGTATAACAACGCTTTTTGCGCCTATCTCTCTCCTCCATCATTATGAGATGTAATAAATGAGATGCAAGAGAGAAATAGACACAAAAAAGTGTTGTTGTACAAATTATTGTACAAATAACATTTCACATCTTAAGCTGTCACACACACACTAAAAGTTATTTAAAAAGACTAAAGTCAATATCAACTTTATAATATCTTGTCTCTATTTTTTTATTTTTCTTTCTTAATATTTAATCTCCATAATTTTAGTAAGATATTAGAATCATAATATTTACCTTGATAATAGTTTTTCTCTTTCACTATGGGGAGTGGCATTATCACCAAACCGGATTGTGTTTTTTATTTTTCATTTTTTTTTATTCTTGATCAATCCATTGCGAGTTTTGTCGCCTAGCGTATTTAGTGTAAAACTCCTGAACTTTGCGGCTATTCTTGTTGTCTGTCCGTGGGTGTTTGAAACATTGCTATGTATTTGTGCTACTTCACCAACTGTGTAATCTCTTATTTAATTCGGTTGGTGATATGTATTTCTAATCTTTAGCACAACTTGTGTATTAACTATTTATATCAATAAAAATTTTACTTTAGCAAAAAAAGTTTTAAATTCTTAAACTCCTATTCTACTGCAAGTTGTTGCCAACGTTCTAAATTGTTTCCACAAACTGATTTCACTTTAGTTTTTCATTCCACATATTAGCTTTGCTTAGGTTGTTTGGGCTTTCATTTCACAAACTGGTTTCGTTCATATCAAATTGGCTCTATTTTTATCTATCTGATTTCAAATGCAACACAACTTCGTCTTTAATTCCAAATGTAATCTAGCTCATTTTACTGTTAGTGTAAGAGCATAAGGATCACTGGATCACCCTTAGTAAGTTGATCCTATGGAAATGAACATAAGCTACATAGCCAAAATACTCGTGGGGGAAGTACAAGAATTGTCAATAGATGAACACGGGATGCTAGGTTGGGCATTCAGTTAAGTAGATGCATGGCAATAATGATTACATCAAGCCAATACTGATTGAGCACATGAACACTATAAAGTGAAGCACGTGTAGTCTTAAGAATGTGACAATTTTTCCGCTCAGTTGCATCATTTTGGTGAGGCACTTGTGATGTGTTAAATGAAACCATGTTGCTTACAATAGGAAAAGAAGTTGTGATTGACATATTCTCCACCATTATTTGAACGAAGAACCTGTATTGTGGCTGGAAATTGATTATGTATCGTAGCACAGAATGAGTGGATAACTGAAGAAACCTCAACTTTATTTTTTAGATGATAAAGCTAGGTCATACACGTATAATTTATCATCAATAAAGATCACAAACCAGCAAACACTAGAGCTACAAGTAATAGGAGAAAGACCCCACGCATCAATATGGATGAAAGCAAATGGAATAGGATAAATCTACACTATATGTAGATTTATTATAGAGCCTTTTTGACGTGTTTTAATACATTAACTTAGTAAATATTATGAGAAAATAATTTATATGTATATATTTTCTTGTGATTCATGTTTTGAATGCTTTGAATGGAACAAGTGCATGAATACACTATTTTTCTTGGGTTTTTAATGTAAGAAAAATGAGCAATAGTGAGAAGCTTCATTTTTCATACTTGGATTTTGACCTTTCCTCCTTGTTTGGATCGCAACTTGAGTTCTAGGAATGTGATTGAAGTGATATTGGTCTCTAAGGGAAGATTAAACATAGATCTATACTTTTTATGAAGAGTGTTTGATTAGATTCAACATGGATTATATAGAAAATTAGGCTTGAAGTTGAAGTGGACATGTCGTTCCGATTGCACTGACATAGGTGCATTATTTTGAGAATATTTCGGGTTGTAGATATTGAAATAACATGAGATTGGTTCCATTTTTTCAATTACAAAATTATCTACAACTTTTTGTGAAGACACTGAAAGTTAGTTCTGCTTCTAGAATGCACAATGAACGAAAAATCACACCCAACATAAACAAGCCCTGCATGTGATGCTCGAAGGGTATTGTTCACTACATAGCAAGTACTATTCACTACCCAATGCCAAGGTGGACCAAATTTCAAAAAAAATTGGCATTAGGCACGATTTTTTACTCCCGCCCAGAACCAGAGCGTCCCACACTTTTTGTCTTTAGAAACGAGCCAAATGTGCTTTTTGTGGTTCAAAAAGCCTAAACTTGCTATTTATTTTAAAATATTACATAATTGGGGTATTCTTTGACTCATTTGAGGACTAGAAACGAGGAAGAGCTTGAGGATTCATTACTGGTTATTAGATCTTGAAGATTTCGAGATTGGTTCTTAAAGATTCATGGTTTCTTCTCTATCTTTTTCTTCTCTTTGTTTGGTGCTCAGTAAGTCTATGAGTTTCTAAGCCCATTTGGATTAGGTTAGGATGAACCTTGGTTTGAATATATTGTAATTGATTTCCTTTCTAAATCCTTCTTTTGTTATGTTGATTTAGTTATTGAATTTATACTTAATGTTTTTCTATGATTGACACTCATTAATAATTTATCTATAATCTTGTAATTAGGAAATTAGGATTTAGACTGTTCCAATTCAATAACCATACGATTCTTGAGTCTAGTGATAGGGATAGATTGTATGCTTTCGTGTAATTTTCCTTCTCCTAATGCTTATGACTAATTTTGTTCATCCTAAGAAATTAGGGTTCATACTTGGGAATAAAGAGTTTATCACCTAAAGAATTAAGGTTAAACTAAATTAGAGAAATTGGTTGTGAATTGCATAACAATAAGGGATTTAAAAGGGAAAGAGATTATCTTAGGAAAAAATTAAGGGAATCCCGATACTTAACTGCCTTAATTAACTAGGTTTTTAAAATCGTGTACTTGCGTTCTTGTTCTTTGAATTATAAATTAAAAACCCAAAAATTCATAATTTCTTCTTTCTTGTCAAATCAAAAAGAGTAATTAATTGATTGTCGAGTTATTAAACCATAATCATCGTAGAGATGATACTCTTACTTTCTCACTTTATTATTTGTACAACCAATACATTTGTCATGTTTCTAACAAGTTTCTAGCGTTGTTGCTGGAAATTGTGTTTCTAATAGCAATATAATTAATAATTATTATTTTGATCATTATTTTTTTATTTTCCCTTGTTTTAATTTTCAAAAAAAAAAATCATCTTCCTCTCTTAAGTCTATGCATGCAGGTAGAACCCTTGAAGACCTATTAATTTATCTATGGAGGATTCTTGGAGTATTCTTCTAACTTAACAAAAGCTTCTCAATAACCAATTAAAGATATTGTTTGAGCATCTTGTAATTATGCAATTGAGGAGCATTCACCCATAATCTCTCAATTGTGTTTTTTTTTTTTCTTGTGGAGGAGAGCATTTAAATGGTGATTGTGAGCCCAATTTCACAAGAAATTCCTTATGGGAGCATAAGTCATATCCTCACAATCATCCCAAAAGAATTAGAGCATAAGCACTCAAACCTTGAGAATGTGCTAATACAATTCATGAAAGCTACCTAAACTAAAATCAAAGCTACCCAAACTAGAATTAAAAATCTTGAGATTCAAGTTGGGAGGAGGATAGTAGAACAAATCATTGAAATATCTATTGGCAAGGTAATCACACCTATTGTTGAATGTCTTATGGCCATAAAAGAAGAAATTGCAACAGAGATTAAAGCACATGAGGAGAGGGTTGTAGAAGAGTATGATTCAAGATAAATAGATAAAGAAAAAGAAGAAAAAGCTGAGGAAAGAACAACAAAAGAGTGGGAAAAGTGCTTACCATTAAAAATTCAACAAGAAAGTCTTCCACAAGTCAAACTCTTTCTTTACCAATTGATCGACAAGGAAGATAAGTGTGAAGAACATGATAAATTCCTTAATGCCCCCACTGCCTTGTTCATTAACAATTCCAGTATAGTGGTAGGGAACCTACTCCACGAATATCTAATTTTCATGGAATTTCTAACTAGGAAGCGAAAGTGTAAAGGGGATGTGTTCTTTTTGTCATTCATGTCACCTTGAGCAATATTCTATCATCAAACATTCTTCCCTTTCTTGCATTTTAGTTTTAGTTATGTTAAATTTTTGTATTGCTTTTCTTTTCTTTCTTTTCTTCTTAAGAATCGAGAGATTGAGGAATACAATAATACTTCACACAAAAGCTTTCTTAGTTTCATCTTCTGGATACTTTGTGCTTATTTGACCAGGGAAGTCCTCTTTACTCTTTTTACTTTTCTAATACATTTGTGTGTAGGTTAATCTTTGACTAAATTAGACTGGTGTTCTATGTGCATTTAATGTGTGATATGTCTTTCCCTACTTATTATATCTCATGAATTTCATATTTGGATGTTGCCTGTGAATTTTTGAACTGCTTTGAAAAATTGGTTATCACTTCCTTTTGTATGGCACTCATAATTTGATGATCATGTACCTTCTAAGCACTGCCTGCTAAACACCTATTAGTAATGAGATTGTTTGTGTTGTCTGTTTTCTTCACTCTCATTCCCATGTGATACTTTGAGCCTAAATTAATGATTATTTGGTGTGCTTCTTCATTGCATGTTATTTGCTTCAAAACTTGATTTGATTCTTATTGTTGTTGCATGACTTGTACACTCACATATGATAGAGACATATTCTTCTTCTTTAAATCAAGGCTAAAA
Source organism: Spatholobus suberectus (assembly GCA_004329165.1). Taxonomy (NCBI): domain Eukaryota; kingdom Viridiplantae; phylum Streptophyta; class Magnoliopsida; order Fabales; family Fabaceae; genus Spatholobus; species Spatholobus suberectus. The sequence continues at coordinate 27,978,593 of CM014729.1, forward strand.
CTAGCCACCCTATATATTTATCCTTTACTAACCTCTTTCAACCTTAACCCTTTTGTTCTTTGAATTAACGCATATAAGCCAAAAAGTGAAAAACCATATTGTTCCTAATAATTGGAATTAAGGGATTTGGTCTTACAAGACACTTGTAGCTTGATCTTAAGTTTAGGGTTGTGTGTTGCTTAAAAACAAGCAATAATTTTAAGTTTGGGGTGGAGTAACAATAAAATACAATTTTCCTATCAAAAAAGAAAAAGAAAAGGAAAAAGAAAGAAAAAAATGAAAAAGAAAAAGAGCACAGAAAGATGTATTATTCTTTTTTTCTTGATTATGTTTCACAATTGCTAGTGAAAAATTGGTTGTGAAAAAAATAGCAGGCAAAACATTAATGCTAAGAGATGATAGTGGTAACTTGATTTTTGGTGTCCATAAAATCTCTTAATTCCAATTAATTAACCTAGTTCCAAATATTTCTCACCATTAACTATAGCCCCATACAACTTGGAAAAGACCTCTTGATTGTGTGTATTTGTTATGTGATGATGATTTTAAAATCTTATCAAACATATGGTAGGGGTAACATGTAATGATGTTGACTGTAAACAGAATCACTCTATGATGAGTTAAGTATAATCACTTCATTTTGTGAAAAGTGTGAGGGAGGAATAGAGTGCAGGTGATTAAATTAATATCTTGTGTTAACTTGTTTTGCTCTAGATGGAAATCATGACTCTTAGGACTGAGTGAGTTCAACTTGTTTTGTGCAACCCTCTATTGAATTAAAGAAGGCATCATAACTAAGTTAATGCATAAGGATTTGCTCTGACCATTAGTTTTGGTTGTTCATTGCTTAAGGATAAGCAATATGTTAAGCTTGGGGTTATGATAAATCTACAACATATGTAGATTTATAGAGCCTTTTTGACATGTTTTAATGCATTAACTTGATGAATATTGTGAGAAAATAACCAATACGTATATATTTTCTGATGATTCATATTTTGAATGCTTTGAATGGAAAATAGTGCATGAATACACTAATTTTCTTAGGTTTTTAATGTACAAAAAAATGAGCAATAATGAGAAGCTTCATTTTTCATACTTGGACTTTGACATTTCCTTCTTGTTTGGGTCACAACTAAAGCTCTAGAAATGTGATTGAAGTGATCTTGGTTTTTATGGAAAGACAAAACATAGATATACAGTTTTCATTAACAGAGTTTGATCATATTCAATGTGAATTGTAGAGAATATTGGGCTTGAAGTTGAAGTGGACATGTTGTCCAGATAACACTAATATAAGTGCATTGTTTTGAGCATATCTTGAGTTGTAGAAATCAAAATGACATGAGACCAGTGCCATTTTTTCAAAGACAAAATTATCTACAACTTTTTGTGAAGATACCGAAAGTCATTTCTATTTGTAGAAAGCATAGTAGATAAAAAAAACTGCACCTAACGTGAACGAGCCTTGCACAGCAACGCCCGATGGGTACTGTTTATTACTTGATAAGTACTATTCACCACCCAAGTGTCGAGGTAGACCAAATTTTTGAAAATTTTGGCTATGGGTACTATTTTTTACCCCTGCCCAGCTCTAGAGTGTCTCAAACTTTCTATTTTTCAATATAGAAACAAACTTGGTGTGTTTTAATAGGCTGAAAAGCTCAAATTGGCTATTTATTTGGAGAAATTACAACATTGGGGATATTCTTTGACTCATCTAAGGACCAAAAGCAAGAAAGAGCTTGAGGATTCATCACTAACTATTAGATCTTGAAGATTTTGAGTTTGATTCTTAAATATTCATGGCTTTTTCTCTATCTTTTTCTTTTCTTTGTTTTGTACTTAGTAAGTCCATGAGTTTTTAAGCCCTTTTGGGTTAGGTTAGGATGAACCTTTGTTGGAATCAAAGACGTATGAAACATCTAACACCCCCCCCCCCCCCCCGCCCCCCAAAAAAAGATTTTGATGATAACAAAGGTTATTAAAATTTGTAAACCTCTAACTAGTGCGTCTCATGTGCATTATAACTATAACTTTATATAATTGTCCAAAAATGCTTTCTAAACATCACAATAAAAATAATAAGTTTCTTATTATGGGAATCCAACGTATGTTTTGAACTAAATGTCCAAAAGTTTTTCATCTAAACTTCCAAAAGGTTTTTAAATTAGCGTCCAATATATGTTGTCATATAAAGCGTCCAGATCTTGCCTTTTGTAAAAAAGTCCAAATCTATAGCTTTTTAATTGGACATATTTAAAAAAATGTGAACATGCTAAAGACTCTGAATGAAGCTATTTTATATGTTAAAATTTAAAAATTGCTTTCAAAAATTGGATAAGTTTTTAGTGCCTATACTTGCTAAGTCTTTTTGAAAATATAATATACAAAAAGCTCTGGTTCACAATACTAAAAAAGATGACGTAGGTCAACTTATCAACAACGAGGTGTCCTTGAAGCGTTATAAATAGAGAAAAGCAAAAAGAACTTTTCCTATGTCAGAAAAAATAGTATACTTTTTAAGTATAATTGGTTGTGCAATTGCCTACATCTTTTCTCTCTTCTGCAAAAAGGACAAAACCTTCCTAATATAACGTGAAGGATATTCTCCATGCATTTAATGTAACATCAGAATGGGTAGAAATTTCCCTCCAACAAATATTTCTTGATGAGCTAGAAAAGGAGTTCTCAACAAAGAAAAGAAAGTGTGCGTGGCACGAGAAGTATACAAAAATATTCTCTTAAGCTCTAATTTTCATTGGACGATAACTTAAGCTTTTAATCTTCATATTCTTTGTAATTGCAAGGCTTTATATCCTGTACTTAAGTTTTATATCCTCACTTTGTAAGTTAGCTTCACAAGGAAACATTTGTGAAAGCTTGAAGAGGCATAGCGTTAAAGAATAATTGGTTTGGTAATCTCAGGTTGAGATTACGTTTTTTTAAGACTTGAAAAGACTATGAAGAATACTTGTTGTAAGTTGCTGTTGGTTAGTGGAAATTCTTTAAGTAGAAGGGACTAAACATAGCTCTTGGTTGAAGAGTGAACCAGTGTAAATTTGTTGTGTGTTTTTCTCTTCCTTTATCCTTTCTGGCTCACGTTTTCTTGGACGATCTATTTTCAGCTATTTAACTTAACCTTCAAAACTATTTTTGTCAAATGTTTTCAAAGTACACATACACACAATCCAACCCTCCTTGTTGTGTGTACCTTGTTTGTTTCAAGCTTGGTTTGAATATATTGTAATTGATTTCCTTTCTAAATCCTTCTCTTATTATATTGATTTAATTATTGAATTTATGTTTAATGCTTTCCCATGATTGACACTTATTAAAAATTAATTCGTAATCTAAATCTTGCAATTGAAAAATTGGGGTTTAAACTGTTCCAATTCAATAACCATACAATTCTTAAGCTTAGGGATTGAAAAAGATTGTATGCTATTGTGTAAGTGTTCTTTCTCCTAATGTTTATGACTAATTTTGTTTACCTAAGGGATTAAGGTTTAGAATTGAGAATAAAGGGTTTATCACCTAAGGAATTAGGGTTAAACTAGATTAGGGAAATTGGTTGTGAATTGCATAATAAGAAAGGAATTAGAAGGAAAAGAGATTTCCTTAAGGGAAAATTAAGAAAGTTCTAATGTCTAACTGCTTTAATTAATTAAGTTTTGAAAATTGTATAATTGTGTTCTTCATTCTTTGAATTATAAATCAAAAACCCAAAAATTCATAGTTTCTTCTGTCTTCTTAAAGTAATTAATTGGTTGTCGAGTTATTAAACCACAATCCTTGTGAAGATAATACTCTTACTTTCTCACTTTATTACTTGTACGACTGATACACTTGTTGTGTTCGTAACAGAATAGTACTTTTATTCTTACTCAATCGATATGAATCGATATGAAGCATATTGAATCTTTTCTTAGATACATGTATTACATTGACAGAAGGAAGGTAATACATGTGAAAACATATTAGGTAGTAGGTACTTCAAATATTTAAGGAAATATTCCTCAATCGTCAATGCTAAAGCCAAATTCATTATTCCTTACCATCACCTTGCATATGATGAACACAACCCACATTAAAATCATCCATGTAGTATAATCCCTTTTCTTAGTATTGTGCCCAATTACCTTCTTTGTTAGAATATCTAAAGATGACAAAGAGGAGGATAAGTAAGCACAACACAATTTAATTCATTAGTGACTTGACTAACAGAGAGTAATTTATGTGAAAGTGAAGGCACAAGCAATTTATTAGGTAAAGTAATGGGGAAAGAAAGGAATATAGATGACTTCTATGATTGGAAAGGATGCCATTAGCATTTGCAACATTGGATCATTATGGTGTAGAGTGTTTAAAAAAGTTGTCAACACCAAGTGGCCCTAGAGTTCTAGTAGTCAAGCACCATAATCGTCTAAAAACGAGGTAACAAGGGTGAAACCAAAGTTACATGAGTTGAAGCTTGCATTTGTGGGAGATGAGTTTGGTAATATTATGGAGAGATGAGGTCCAATATCCACCGAAGTTGTTTGACCCTTATTGTTATTAGTGCTAGTAGCTTCTTATTTTTTTTAGCCTGAAGTCCATGCCTTCAAAATATGTAGTATCAAAAACATCCTTAAAGACTTGAGAAGAGTTAATGCCCTCAAAATAATAGCAATGACATCCCATATTGGTTTTGCAATAAGGAATCAAAAGAACTTGTGAATAAAATTTGGGTGCATAGAATTTATTAACTGACCTTTGATAATGGCATTTTCAGTGTGCCATTTTTAAAAGGTTAGGTTAGTTGAGGAAAATATCAATTGATGTCCTCTAGATTGTCCTTTCCATTGATGTATATCTCGACAAACTAAGTGAGACCAATGGCTATAGTAGGAACCATCCTATTTGATAACTATTAAGGTTGCAACATTTTAAGCAATAGGAGTCAAAACGTAGGCTTTGATCAAAGCTTTAGTCATGGTTTTCATAAAAGTCAAGGGAAGAGAATCGGTGCCATATATGAAGGAGAGAAATCAACACTTAAATAAAATTACAATTAATGTCTAGAACGTGGAAGGACCCAGACCAACTTTGATATCATGTTAGAAATTTGCTTCTATTATTGTGTATGTTTCATTCTCCTTTAAATATATAAGACAAGAAAGGTATATTACAAATATTTTGACTAGGATCTTGTAAATTCCTTAATAAAAGGGATCCTATATTTACATATAAACTTATTTTGAGTTGCGAACAATAAATAAAGAGTTTAACCAAGATATATTGATAATGTAAAACTTTTTTACATTGTCATCTAATCATAATTTTTCATATAATTGAAAATTGATTACTTTTGTTAATAATTACTTTAAAAGTCATATCTAAACTGATTTCTAATTAGTCGACAATGTAAAAGTATTTACACTTACAATATATCAAAATTAAACTCTAAATAAATCATAATTAGAGTATATAATTTTCTTTTAAAAAATTAAATTTCACAAATTATACATACCAAGTACGATTTTTTTTCCTTTATCACATTTTCTACCTATGACTTACCTCTTTTTTCATAAAAATTTTGAAATTTGCAATAATCTTGTAATTTTTATATTAAGCTAGTAAGTATTGTGTGAAAATTGAAATTAGAAATGTATATATTAATGATAAAAGATATAAATATTAAAAAAATTAAAAATTAATTTTTTTTAATATCTTAAAAAATATAATGATTAATAAAGATTTGTTTTAAAGATGATTTACATTTGTTTTATGAGTTTAATGGCTATGCACTATCAGTATAAAACAGTTTTACACTGTTAACTAATCAGAAATCACTGCTGGTATGATTTTTAATGTGATTATTATGAAAGTTAACAAACTTATCATACATGGTTGATTGTGATTGGATGACAGTGTAAAATTATTTTACACTGTTAGTGCATAATCTATTTTCTCTTGTTTTATTATATTTAATGTGTATTGAAAAAAATTAAGGCAGTGTTTGACCAAGCTTATTATCAACTTTTCTTCTCCTTAAAAGGAAAAGTTAGGTCAAACACTTTTTATATAAAAGCTCTTAAAAATATAACTAGCTTATTTTTTAAGAATAAACAATAAAAATAAGGCTCATTTGAAAAAGTCAATTGAAGGAGCTTATCAATAGCTACTTCGAAGTTTTTTATATGTGTGATTTTTTTTTCTTTATGCCTTTTTTAATTAGGTTCCGCGTATCAAAATGCTTCTTTCTCCGTGAATCAAAATGTCTTCTTTTCAGCAAAATGTCTCTTTTTTTTATATATATTTTAAACGTGTATGAGCTTGTGTTTATATATATATATATATATATATATATATATATATAATTTGCAAATCATTAGTACGATAAATTTTATTAATTAAAGTAAACTTTTACAATTTTAAAAATTAAAAGTTTTAAGTATTTTATTTACTTTTATTATCATCAAATTAATTTTACACAATATTTTTTTATTTCATAAATATGTTTTTTCATTAGAAAAGATAACTAATTTTAAGTAAAACTAAAGTTTTTAAAATTTTTTACCTTTTAACTTAAAATAAGTTTTTAAGCTAAAAAAAAAAAAGCTGACAAACAGTTTTTACTTTTTTTTTTAAGTTCTTATTTTTTTAACTTTAAATTAAATATAGCTTTTGAGTTTAAAAAAAAAGTCTGAACCAAACAAAGCCTAAAATTGATTCATGAAATTATGAAAAATAAAAAATTATTTAAATAATTAATTAAAAGATAAGTTAATATTAATTTGTTTTTTTTAAGTTCTTATTTTTTTAACTTTTAATTAAATATAGCTTTTGAGTTAAAAAAAAAAGTCTGAACCAAACAAAGCCCAAAAATTGATTCATGAAATTATGAAAAATAAAAAATTATTTAAATAATTAATTAAAAGATAAGTTAATATTAATTTGATTTAATATAAAAATTTATAATAAATGTCACGATATAAAAAAAATGTGATTTTATAATATAAAAAATAAAATATGATTTCTTAGAAATTAAGAATGATATCTCAATTTTTATATTCAGACAATCAGATCTTCTCTTCAATACATATATATATATATATATATATATATCAGATGTTGATTGTACTAGATCTGTGAAAAGCCGCAGTCCTTTGTCTCTTTCGGTCTAATCGATCATACATTTCTCTGAATTTTACGATTACGAAAAATTATTGTACACAATAGGAAATTAAAGTATTTCTTTTAGATTTCTTCTTCTTCTTCTTCTTTCTTGGATAACATTTCTTTTGGATTTCTATCCTTTAAATGGGAAGATGTAATTTACTGTATAAAGTATAGATACTCTAATCATTGATAATAAAAAATCAATGAAGTGAATTTCTCATGTCAAGGTGATGATTATATTTATAAGATTTTAAAGCGTTAGTATTTTATAAATTTATTAATTTTCTTAGGAAAATACTAATTTTTACGAATTCCTATACGTATGAAATTTTTTATCACTGTAATTGTCTTTGATTTATGTCAAAAACTTTATTTTTTATTTTTTCAATTTAATATTTAGCATATAATATTTAGACACATATTTTCGTACTGTGTTCATGCAAGCAGTGTTCGTACTATATAGTGTTGCTGATTTTCTTATACTCTTTAAATTACTTTATGGGATATGATCATCTCTCAAGACGTGACGCTGCTTTCGATTAGGAGAATATTGCAATGTTTCCAGTTTCCACTAATAACGACAAAAAAAAAAGCCAATTCGAGCAATGAGCACGTCCATAACAGCACTAAGAAGCAAATCTAGATATTCATGTGGGGGACGGCCTTCAGGAAATGCCTACATATATGATGGCATAAAGGCATTTAATGAGTGTGATTTAGTCGGTAACACACACTGAATTTACGGAGAATGATCTAGTTCTATTCCTGAAAAACTCATTTTTAAGGAGAGGCAAAAAGTTTGAAGTATGACTAAATCCCGAATTAAAATTAATTTCATAGCTAACTCAAAAGGCAGAAATTACTGAATACCCCAAGGTCCTATCTAAGGACGGTGGTTACTGAAAAAATTGATGACCTAATGCCAGTCTAATAACTAACAGGAGTTGGGTTAACCAAAGAGGTTAATTTTCCACAATATAATAAACTAATGTTTGAATCTCTGTTGGAAGAGGGGTCCACATTTAGTTTATGATTGAAAATAACTGCTTTCAAAGAAAAAATACCTTTAAGAAATTAAAAAAAAAAAAAGGCAGCCCAATTATATGTTCGAAGTTTATTACAACATTTTACATTTTTTTGGGGGGTGGGGGGCCAATTATATGTTCGAAGTTTATTAAAGGGGGGGAGGGGAGAGTTTTAACTTTAAAATTATGTCCCTTGCAACCAAAGTTTAGAAATCTCACACTATTGGGGACAAAAATGACACTTAATTGAGCACAGGGTGCGCGAAATGTTTATGAGAGGATAAAAGTTTAAAATTAAAAATATGTTATATATATATATATATATATATATTTGGTGTAGACTACAGGTATCCTCCACCGACCTTGATAACATTACTATGGTGACAAAACTCTCTCTTCGAGTATTTAGCATAGTTGATTTCAGTTAGTGTATACTTATAATCTTATTTAAGGGTCTTATTATAAAATAAGTTTTTAAATATTTTTTTGTGTAAGATCAAGCTTTTAAAAAGGTTAAATAAACTTTAAAAAAGACTTACATTAAATAAATAAGTTAGAATTAAACTTTAATGTAAAAAATCAGACGAGATTCAAATCTTAAAAAAATTAATTTATCTAAAAAATAAAATCCATCCTTAATAAAGAGACATTCATCTTTGGGAATAATGACCATCATCCATCCTATTTTGGGATGGAGGAAGGAGAGAGATAGAGAGAAAAAGGAAAAGGTAGAGAAAAAGTGATAGATGTGATATTTGATATGATATAAAATTTAGAGAGATATGGGAAGAAAAATGGAATTAAAATTCTCTACTACCTCTATAGCAGGAATTTCTCTACAGCAAAAATTACAATCATTGATCATATTTCCTCTCTCTTTTAACTATTGTTGTAATAACCAATCAATGGTTCATATTTTGCAGCACATGAGCTGCAGAAGAATCTAGCTGTAGAGGATCCAAACTAAGAAAAATGAGGTGGAAGTGAGTTGTAAGAGAGTAAAATGTATGATAAACATTACTCCATCTTTGGGCCAAAAAAATGAACAGAAATGAAGGAGATAGTTTTTCTATAGAAAGACTAAGGGACATGTACTATTTGTAGTGCACTCATAAGAGGTTTATCGAGTACCTTGTTATTTTAAACAGTACTATTACCCTCTTTTTGTGTGTATTTAGGTAAGTGTTTGTAAAATATATCTTAAATAAAATTACTTTTACAAAATTGATTTTTGTTAAAATTAATTTTGAAGTAATGTGATTTATATTTGAATGTTTTTATTTTAAAAGCAAGTTAGTAGTAAAATTCAGTATAAACTATTTTATCTAATGCAAAAACTATCTAAAGTCACTTCAATTCAAAATTAATTTTAAATCGAAAATCGATTTCTCAACGTGAAACCAAACAGGTCAATATTTACCTAAAATTATGTCAACTGGTATTTTAACGTAATTATGAATCATCTAATATGAATTCAAACACGCTAATAATAATTTAGTAAATATTTGTTAATATTTAATAACATATTCTATTTAATAACAATAAAAGTACAAAAGATTTCTATTTTTAAGTAAGCAAAATTATGGCTAAATATTATCCAATAAAATTCAAAGTACTAGTATCCTTTAAAAATAAAGGATAGAGAAGAAATCTTTTTAGTTATATTATTGTTATTTTTATGCTACTTGAGAACAATGTTATTAAACTTGGATCAATTATTAATTCGGTTAAATTAGGATATTGGGTCACTAGTCAAATAAGTACATCACTAATAAAATTAAAATTGCTAAACAAGTATATATTTAAAGATTCTAAAAAAAAAATATCACTTTTTTTTATAAGGTCTAAAAAAATATAACTTAACCTATCAATTGTTTAATTTTAAAAAATAATAATATACCCTAAAAAAAATCCAAAAAAGCACATTATTACCAAAAAAAAAATTGTTGAATCATTGGTTGTAAAATTTAGTGGATTTTACATTCAATTTAATGATTCTCTCTCATAGTTTTGCAGTTTTCAATAATTTTTAACCAATAAAAAAGAATGTGCTAGGAGAAGTGTGCTACTAGCACCCTCATCATTGATTTAATAGGTTGAGTTATCAGTTTGACCGAAAAAAATCAATCAAGTTACATTGGGTCACAACTATTAACATTTATGATCCAAGAACGAGCTCTTATAGGTATATCACTGGTTTTCGAACAAATTAGTATCCAAGTGAAACATAATTTTCTTTTAATATATTATTCATGTGAAAATTATTTAATTTTATCACATTTTGAAAATTAAATAATTGTTATCAAGATTAAAATTATCAATGTAGTAACAAATTAAAAAATGTGTGCAAAATATTTATACTATCAATGGATTAAAATTGCTTAATTTTTTGTATTTTCAATATGTTGAATATTTTTCAACTAATCATACTTTTGGATACGTGTACATCCAACTGATAATTTTCTTAATAAATTTATTGTCTCAATAAACATAATCTATCGTATATAACTAATTAACCAATAATTTATTTTTTATGGTAAATGGGGCTTAAAGCCCAAAAAACTAATAATTTATTTATTACTAACTCTCAAATTAAAATAAAAAATAAAAATATTAATAAGTTTCTTTAATGCACTAATTAAGAAATGGAAAGTGTTTAATGAAAAATTATCTTCTTTATTCTTATATTTTCATCACGTCCTAATAAAGTTTGAGGGTGTACGTATCATTTAAAAAAAAAAGGTTGTTATCAACACTTATCCAATTTTTCTATAATCTCATTTTCATCTTTTTTTTTTATATATTTCTCTTTCTTTTCTCATTACATCATTTATCATATTACCTTTATCACTTTCTCTTTTTATCTTTTTTTTTTATCTTCCTATTTCTGTCTTTCTTTTATCCCAATTCATTCCAAAGTTGTGTAAATGTTTAGCATCGTCCCAAAAAAAAAAGGTAAGGGGAGGTGACTAGGGGACAAAAAATATTATTGACAGCTGAATAAGAAAATGGGACTTACCTAGGTAAGGATCTTCGGAATATCTAATAAAATGACCTTTGTTTTGATATGAAAAATGATATGTAACAATTATGGAAAATTGACTCTGGTAATTGGAAGATATGATTTAAAGCACACATGTTGCAAAGTAATGCCGATGAAATAAAGAGGAGCAAACAATGTTTTGAATTAATTAGAATATTTTCAGTCATGATTTGATTGATCCAATTAAATGTTGTTATTGTTACTACAACTACCACCCACCACTATCGCCTTTATTATAATCATTATTGTCACATATTACTATCATTGTCACTACTATTGTTGTTGTCACCTTAACCATTATCATCATTAGTCATAGTCATCACCACCATAATAACAATATCACAACCACAACAACTACCATTGTTACTATCACCACCATGATCCTTATCGTCGCCACCATTATTGATTCCACCACCACCATTATCGATATAGTTGCCACCACCACCACGCCCATTGCTACCATTGTTGTCATCACTACCACTATTTCCATTACCACAAGTTCATCTTCACCATCCTCTACAAAAAAAATACCATTTGGCGACCAAATGTTTTGGTCTCTAAAGATATAGATTCAATTGCTAAAAAACTTAGTGATCAAAGTAACGACCACCATATGGTAGTTGCAATAAATTTAATCACTAATGTGTTTAACAATTAAATTTAGAAATTAGTCCTTAATGACGACTTACATCTTTGATTGCTAATTAATAATATGTTATTGCCTTAATTAAGTTCTTTCTTGTTGGGAAACCACATTTGTAACTAAATTGTATAGTCACTAATTTGGTTGTTAAATTAAATTATATTTAAAATATATATAATTTAAATTAGGTCACTAAATGAGCATGATAGCGATTGAACTTATACTGACAAGTTTGGTTGTCGATTTTTTTATTTGATCACAAATATTTTTATTTTTTAAAATATATATATATATATATAAATTGAAACACAATTAAAAAATGAATAATGTAATTTATTAATAAAGAATAAAATGTACTACAAATAGAAAGATGAAAATAAAAAATCATAACGATGAGGTGTCAAATGATTGGTCCTCGGTGTCATCAGTGTTTGGATATGCAAGTGTTATAACATGTCTAAGGAGCACATGTCTCATCACAAAGTCAATGTCATCCTCAACCGATTGGTTAGAAGAAATTGTGTATCCATTTATGAACTTCATGAATTTAGCTTGTTGGGCTCTCAATTTTTCATTGATAATAACCTACTCGTGAACAAGTAGTGTACAAATTCATAAAAATAAAAATAAAAATTTGTGCCTAAGGATAAATCTAAAATTAAGATATATTATAAGAATGAATTGCCAAAAAAAAATATACATACCACGTATAGCAAACTAAACCCTAACTTTTTTAGGAACCGACTTCTAAGTGGCCTACGGTTCCTTGAACTTCCCTATGAGGGAGATCACTCAAGTGTCCCCCACGAGTGTAAATATTTTATAATTTGTAACAAATACTTCTTTATTAAATTCATACTTAGCTAAGGGGTGTAGTGAAGCTAATACATTCATTGCAAGAGGTATTAGATATGAAGGAAAACTTGAAATTGGGGGAATAAACATTTTTTTTAGCATATGTTTGTTCTTCAGATTTTAAGTTTCCTCCATTGCAATCCTCAACTAAATGTGAATCAGTAAGAATGTATCTATTACAAATTATACTCATATTGTTAAATAATTTGGAATTTATTAGACTCTATTATTATACAATTAGCTAAGTTCACAACCATTGTACATGAGTTTTTTTTTTTTATCATCGGTTATTTGCAAGACTAATTATAGGTCATCAATATGTGTTGACTTTTTTTATATTACTTCTACTACATAAGCATTTGGATCAACCTTGGAAGATTGCTTGATGACAATAATATACGTAAGGCTTAAATATGTTTTTAGTCCTTGTAAAATAAGCGAATTTTAATTTTAGTTCTTATAAAAAAAATTCTTGGGTTTTTATCTCTCAGAAAGTTGAAATCATTTTTGTTGGTCCATACTATTATGTAACACTTGATAATTGCTTAAGTATTTAACGAAAGGTCAAGTAACCATCTCAAGTGACACCCATTAATGTCTATGGTATAATGTCAGCATGTGATATCACTAAAAAATTTTCTAGATCCCAAAATAAATGTTATTTATCTACCTTAGAATGAACATTAGGGGACCAAAAATAGTGATTTTAAATTTTGTAAGGATGAAAACCAAAGAAAAATATTTCACAAAGATCAAAACCAAAATTTGCTCATGTTATAGGGACCAAAAATAGTGATTTCAAATTTTAGAGGATGAAAAAAAAAAACTATAGGCACCAAAATTAAAACTCGCTCATTTTATAGGAACTAAAAACATATTTAAGCCTCTATGTAAAAGCAAAGGACAATGTAAGAAAAATATATATATTCTAATGAAATGTTCATGTTTTTTAAAGGAAAAAAATGTGAAAACATGATTATTTGAAAAAAAATAATAATTAAATTTTGTATACTAGTTAAATGATTGTGCTTTATAATAAAATTACAAAAATATCTGTAGGAGGAAAATAAAATAAAAAATTTAATCGAGCCCACAAAAATTATAAGTAACATTGCGTTAATTCTTTGTTTAAATTATTATTATATTAATTTTTTTAAAAAAAATTGATTAAATTAGTTTCTTAAATTTTTATAACCTATTAATATTCACATTGTCTAACTTTACAAATTAAAAGGCATAAATTTCACAACATGTGAACTATAGACCATTAGCAGGATATGTGTTAGGTAAAGGAAAAACTAAGGTGGTGAGTTAGTATGAAAACCCTTGTACTTAAATGTAGTCATATATTGCTTAATGCACAATTATTAATTGTGTAAAAAATTAATTAGTTAGATTTGATTTACTTCTGAACTAACTATTTAAATTGATGTTCCTTGTCTACTATAATGTACTATTACACTCATGTGCTTCGTAACTAGCTCACACATCATTGTGTGTGGCTATGTTCTGAAAATTGGATCGGATTGGATCAACCAATCGGACAAAAAAATCAATGAACTGGTCACCTAACCAATTCAAATAAACCACAAAACCAGCTTGAAAAAAAACTGGTCAAAGAATTGAAAAATCGGTCAAAAACTAATAAAATCGATCAAAAATCGACTAAAAATTAGTTCACAGCAGGTCAATAAAAAATGCTTAATACAATATTGTTTTGATTTTCTCTTAAAAAAAATAAAAACCAACCTAAAGTATTTATCATTTTCTTTTTTATTTTAAATATAAACTTGTTTTTATTAATAAATGTTGATGTGTATAGTTAAAACTTATACTTAAGTATCATGACATATTTGATTTGCACTTTTGTAAGTATTGTAAATGTAAAGAACCTATAAAATTATGTTTTATTTTTAATTTTTAGTATTATAAAGTTATGATATTATTTCTTTTTTAATATTATTTTATGTATTATTTAATTATTATTGTTGTTGTTTTTTAATACCGGTTTGCCAGCAGTTCAACCATAATTGAACCTTGAACCAGTGTCTTGACTATTTCAATGACCGGTCCGATTTTAAAAACATTGGTGTGTGGGTAAATGATGGGTGAAAACAACCTCAAAGTTGCACAACCACATTGCAGTCCTCATAAGCAATGATTGGGGGATCATCGTGGGATCAATTCAAATTTGATCCTATTTACTTTCAATTTTCTACTCAATATATGCATTTAAGTTTTAATTCCATGGTTGAGCATGTTTATTAATTCTCATGCATGGCATTGATGTGCACTGATATTGTGAAAGAGTAGTGTGTTCTTGTTAACGTATTTTGTTAAATTTTGATAGAAGTCAAATTGTTATTGATAGGAGAAAATTGTAAATGTACGATTGTCATCAAGTAATAAAATATTGTATCCAAAGGAAATATATTTTATGATTACCTATTTATCGTGAATCGAAAAGATAAAACGAGAGAAAAATTGAGAAGATTTATAGATTTTAAAGATAGAATCAAATATAGAGATTTAAATTGAATACAAAGCAAAGATTTTAAAAAGATAAAGTTAATGATAAAGAAGCTTCCAGGGTTAGGGGTTTGCGCAATGATTTCCTCTTGGCTAATTTGCTTACCTAAGCTTTCAATTTGGATCTCATTAAAGGTGAATTAACCTAGTGTAACCTCTATTCCCTTTCAAGATACGAAGATGTGTCTAATTGAATTGACTCCTGCTTTCGTGGTAGCTATATTCAATTAAACTCATTAAGTTCTTTGTTAATTCATTAGTTCCTCAAAGGTTCAAACCTACTTTCGTGGTTTAAAACCTAAGTTCCTTTCCTATGGTTTCAATGCTTAGGTTTACCTTTCAATTCTTCCCTAAAACCTAAGGTTATGAAACAAATAAGTAATCAATTTACATAATAATACAAGATAAGAAAATAATTAAGAGGAGAACTCAAATGAACGCAAACATAATTCAATTAATACCAATAGTCATCAAGGGCTAAGCCTCAATTCTAAAAAAGACAGTTCCACTTACACATATTCATGGTAGAACACCAAAAGAAAAACAAAGAAAATAAACAAACCCATAATGAATTGAAGAAGATAAAAAGCAATCCTCATTCCTAAGTCGCAATCACAAAACATGGTTCAGAGTTACTCAACACTACTAAGAGGGTTTATTTATAACTAAGGAATACAATGGGTTCAAGCCCAACTAAGAAACAAGTTGAGAAAATTAAAAAAAATATATAGTCTAAGACAGGCCACAACCTTGTGGCAGGCACCACAACCTTGTGGTGTGTGCAAATATGGTCCAGGGATGCGCCTATAAGGGTGTGGCAAGTAGCACAACCTTGTGGTGCATTTTGCTTCACATTTCGCTCTCTAGGGGTTGCGCCAAAGCCTTGTGGCACCCTTTACTTTAGGATTTTCTCAATTCTTCTGCTTGTTCCAAGGTTTAGTCAATCTCCATGCTTCTAAATGCAAATTTCATGCCTAAGTAAGTCTCCAAATGTCTTTCGATACTCCCAAATCTGTAAGTTCTTATTCTCACGGCGAAAGCAACCTACACAACATCTTTCCCAAAACCAAAAACACACAAAAAGGATAACAAGGTCCTAAAAAGAAAAATTATAGAAATATATACAAAAATAAGCACAAATCAATAGAAAAAACATGCAAACTAACAACGATCACCATGCAAAACATGCTATAAGATACAATGCATTAGTTATGCATGATTTTCTTTCATTTTCAAAAATTTTGAAGCAAATTGAGCTAAACACGTAAGTTTTTGCTTCAAAACTTGACATTTCTCTTTATAATTTTACATCACTTATGCATGATTTTCTTTCATTTTCATCTTATGCATTTTTGCTTCAAAACTTGACATTTAGATTTATAGTTTTGATTCTATGATTGCTTGTGATTAAGTGATTTAGGCCATTTTTCAAAAAATAACTCAAGAACAAATTAAAATCTACCTTATGTTATCCATTAATATCCCTTTTGAGCTTGAAAATTCTTTTTTTTTTATATACAAAACACATTTTTAGTGAAAAAACCAATTTTCACCTCTTAGCTAAAATTTTTGAAAAAATGACTGAATTGACTTTTAAACTTAAGTGGCTATGCATCCTTATTACCCAAATATAAATTAAGAAATCCAAATTAACTATCAAAGATTACAAAACTACTATTGTTACACCAAAACATAAAACACACAAACTATTATTGCTTAGCCAAATGTGTACCCTTTGGCAAAGTAGCAATAAGTAAAATTAATGATGAACATGGTGTTAATGTACCACTATGCTAATGGCACATTGATCGTTATAGTAGTAAGAATATAGCATCAAGTGATGGAAAATCACAATGTCGCTTGACCCAATATGTTCTAAAATGGCTTGACCAAACATATACATTATAGTTTAAGGATTAAAGCTCCTTTCGTCGAAACAAAGCCCCAAGCAACCACTATCCATTGGAACTGATTTTGTGTTACAATGGGAAAATGCATATAATAAAGTTATGATATTAGTTCTTTTGCCTACAAACATTTCACAATACATTGAACCAATAAACAAATTAGAGACCCCAACAAAATATCAATGCACCAATCAATACTCAATCTAATAAATTGAGGCAAGATATAGGCTTTTAATGTCTCAATATCTCCACCATAAAGTTGATTGATGAATCTTCAATTCATGAAGATTTAGAGAGCCAATTTAGGGAATTAAATAAAAAAATCATAAGAAACCACACAAAATAGTTAGGAATCACTAGAATTTAGTAAATATTATAAATACTGTTAGAAATTAGAAACAATATACATACTTATGAATTTCCCTTGAAATTTTGTAAGATTTGAGAAAAATGCCACCATTGCCTAGCAAGGCCATGCCCAACATGGATTCTTTGCCCAGTGAGTGCCCCTGACTGCCATAATCATCTCAATTGATTCTATTACATAGACACCCAATGATGAGGCCAAAAAGTAGGCATCACTTAGCAATGTGGTCCTAGTGCTGAAGAATGACTCGAATCCCAAAACTATAAATAAGGAAGTTTAATCTTTTTTAAAGGGGACTTTGTCATTTTTTCCACTTTGTCTGTTTTCTTTATTTTTATGAGTGCTTAGTGCAAGAGAAAGGTGTGTGTTTTGGTTCTTGAAGGTTCTCTAATGGAGGTTTATTCTAGGAATGACTGTGTATCTTCATGGATATTATTCATGGATCATCCTCATGCTCTTATCTTATGCTAAGTTCTTATTTTCATTTTTAATTCTTTTTGTAGAGATTGACACTCTATTTTAAACTTTATGATTAATTAAATTGTATCCTAATTTCATATGTATGCTTAATACCTTTAATATGATGCAAATTAATTAACTAATCTTAGCATGAGGTTACACTTGGAAAAAGGATCTTAGGATGAATTGAAAAATTAAGGCACATAATTACAAAGATTCCAAGAATGGAAGTATGTGGTTATGTGCGCTCTCTTAAATCTTAAACTTAATGCATGCTTGCTAGGTAAGATCACCTCTTGTTTGGTAATCACAAGATTAGTCACCAAGGGATTAAGGCTAGTTACTCTAGTGTATTTGAATGTTGATTCAATGTGTGAGATTAGGATTTCAAGCAAGTGAATTTAGAGGTGAAGGATAAAGGAATCTTGATCTACGTTATACACCTTGGGTCATTGTGTTTCTTACATTTTTTAGTCTTTAGAGGATTAGTTAGATTTGTATTCTTTATTAACAACTAAACATGACAGCCTTTTCAACATTTGATTCGCTTAATTAATATTTAGTAACAAGTACGTGATAATTAAATAAGTCTTTGTGAGACGATACTCTACACATCACTCTATTACTTGTTTATCGATACACTTGTCGAGTTAGGATCAAAACCATTATTATACATACATATACTCATCATATTCCTTCACAATCCCAACAAGTTCTCTCTTTATCTCCATCCTAACAAACACCAAAGATTTTGACAACATTATTGACCATGAATCTATATATTGTTAATATATTAATCCTGCCACACATAATGAAATGTTTATATTAGTACTTCTCCCTTTCTACATAACCAACTGCACCCTCCCACATCATTCACCTACTCTTTCTAATCTAACATAATCGACTAAGTTGCTTGTAGGTAAGTGCCTGGGTTGTAAAACCAATAAGGAAGTGAATATTAAAGTCACACCTAGCAACGATCCATTACCAAGTGTAGAACTTAATAACTTCAACCACTTTGCCTATCTTCCTTCTTCATGTTGAAATTTTCAAAAGTTTTAGGCCAATTATTTTACCTAACAACTAAAAACCATATTGCATGCCACTTGATTCTATTACTAAATCAAAGTAAAGCAATACCAAAAATTATAGGAAATTAGCTTAAACTTGATTATATAATTCTAACATAATACCCCACCAACTCATGCACTTAGCCCATACTTGTGAGTAAAATTTGTATTAAAAAAATGAGCTACACTTTCGACTTTCTTGAAGCAACCTTTACACCCAGTTTCATTGTTTGGAATAATACCTTTTAATGATAAATTCTAGAGAAAGGGAATCCAATTTTGAGCTAGCATCCATAAAAAAGATTAGATCTTCAATGGGGCCTATCTTATCCACGATTTTTTAAAGAATACATTAAGATCCATACTTCTTTTGGACATTAGAACCTTATATACCCATTTGATTGAATATTGGTCGAATGGGTCTTTGTTCCAACCCACCTATCTTCTTCACCCTTCTTAAATTATATACAACTCAAGGCAGCCTCCTCACCCACAAGGAAAAAAAAAGGGGCCTTCTCCATCTTTAATTCCACTCTTGCAAGACGCCTAGGTCAATCACCAATGCCTTTTTATCTTCTACTAGCGTATATAACCTCCTGAAATTTGAGCTTAATATGCCCTTCTTCACCCAAGTTTCGTTCCAAAATGATGCATTTGTCCCCCTACCCACTTTTTTAGAGGTTAAGTCCTTACACTTGTTTGAGGAAAAAAAAAGTATTATTTTCCTCTTCTAAAGAGCTAATATCTATCCACCACTTTGAACACTTCTTCCCATTTATACCTAAACTCCCACATTCTTCCCCATACTTGTGAGCTAGGACCATATACCACAATGATTGCTTCTCCATTTTCAATTTGCACAACCATTTCAACCTAGTAAAGTTAAGTTAAATGCCTTCATATTATTTTTTATCCCTAATCATCTCTCTTCCCTCTTTAAACAGACTTTATTCCATGTCACCTAGTGTATTTTGTGTTTGTCTTTTCCCCTCCCCATTGGAAATTCTTAAAAAGAGCTTCAAGTAAAGAATTATACCTTTAGGAGTCTTGAAGAAAGAACAGAAGTAGATCAAGACTCACTTGAGCAATAACATTGACTACCCAAAGAAATATGTTTGTTATTTCATGACGATGATATTTTTCTCACTTATCTACCTTTAATTGCCAAGTAGATTTTTTTCGGGTTCACAACTATAGGCATCCTAGATATTTAAAAGGCATTAAACCAATCCTATAATTTAGAGTATAAGTTGCCTCCTTCAATCCTTGGTCCTTTAAGTTTATACCCATCAACTGGCTCTTATAAAAATTGACCTTTAGCCTTGAAGTTAACTCAAATAGATGTAGAATCACTTTAATAGTCCGTATACTGTGCTACTTCTCACCAATTATCAAAGTGTCATCCACAAATTACAGTGTGGAAAGCAATGGTAATGATTCACTAGATTAATAAGCCTAAATCAATTGCCTTATTTAACATTATAGTAATGCCTTTTGCGGGGATAAGAAAAAGAATCTGTGAGAAAGGATCCACTTATCTTAAGTCTTTTGTCGTACTAAATTCTTCAATTGGACTTCAATTTACTAAAACTAAAACTCTTGCTATGGATAAACATTCTTTTATATGCTTCCTTCACTTTGCATCAAAGCTCACACACACCATCATGAAATCTAGATACTCCCAGCTCACTAAGTTGTAGGTTTTCTCAAAACCAACCTTAAAGCATATCATCTCCTTTTACTTCTTCTTGCATCATCCAATAGCTCATTTGCAATAAGTACTTCATTCGAAATCTATCTATCTTTAATAAATGTAGTTTGATTCACTGAGATCACTGAGTATAACACCTTTCACTATTCGTTAACTTATATTTTGGACAACATTTTATACATACACCCAATAAAAAATATAGGTCTGTAATCCCTTACTTTCTATTTTGTCTTTCTTAGACACTACCGCAATAAACTAACTATTCAAACTTCTTACCAACTTACTATTTAAATGAAATTCCTCAAAAAATACAACAAAACACGAGTCTTAAGGTAGTGGTCAACAACATTTTCCTCTTCACCTGCCTTCTTGTATTGAAGGATGCTATTACACGGTCATGTATTCCTCGTTCAGTGTTGCAAAGTAATGCTCCAATGGAAGTTGGACGTTTGACTAGATAATTTCAAATCATTTTGAGGTTGAAGACTTCTTTAAGTTCAAGTACGGATCTTGGCATCCATTCATCCAGAGCGTAGGAAATGTCAAGACACGATTGGTTGTTATAAGATTACAAAACACAACTAAGAATGAATTATATAGAGAAGATAATAAGGGACGACCATCCAATGGAAGTAAGGTATAAGATTCCATGTTCCATGGTTCAGTTGGCAGCTTATAAGAATAAATTCAATACATTATTACATATGTTCTAATGTAAAATTTGTAATTAAGATCAATTTAAGTATGCCCTAAAAAAACATTAATTTAAGTATATTTTATAATTATGTTTGATAACTTAAAATTATATTAAAATTAATTTTATTACGTTTTCAAACAAGGCACTAAATACTCTCTGTTGTCATGGTTTTGTCTAGTACTAACGTTTACAGTTAGTTTCTTTTGAATAAGAGCAGTGCTATTTGGTACAAAGTTTTTAGTTATGAAATGAGACGAACTCAAGTGGATAATTTTCTTATTGGTTCTTTAATAGATTAAAGAAAAAATAAACATTTATAGAATAAAAAGAAGTGTCCACGTTGTTTGTGTATTGGTTTCGTGCAAAAACTTCGTACCATGCAGCATTTCCGTTTAAATAAATTAGAAAGAAAAAAAATAAGGGTAGAGAAATGAAAACGAAATAAATTATTTTTCTTACTTGTAATAAATTAAAGTAAGGAATGAGAGAAGTTTTCCGATGAAATTCACACTAAACAAATTCTTTTTCCCTGTGGAGAGATTTGTTAGGAGAGAAGAGTCCATTCGATTAAAAAAATAAAAATAATGTAAATTAGATAAACAATTTATAAAAAAATTTAAATTATCATTTTTTAGTTAAATAAAAAATTAATAAAATAATTTTTTATATAATTTATTTATTTTTTCACAAATTCTTCTTTCCATCTTTATAAGCGAAAAAAATTTCTTATCTTTTCTTTTTTTATCGTTCTAAATAATATATAGTTTTTACTCTATTTCAACTCTATTTTTATTTTTCTTATTTCTTCCTTCATTCCAGCAAAACGTAAGACTTTAAATAATAGTGTAAAAAATCATCAATATTAATTAGTGCAGTAATTACTTTCAAATATCATTTTATTTTTCCATCCTTTGCTTTTAATTATTGATTTTCTGTTGAATTTTGATTATTGCTTGTAAGTTTACCATTCATTATTATCAGTTATTTGTTGATTTATTTACCTCTTTATTTTACTACTTCTTTTAAACCTTGATTCGATCGAACAGTTAAATTACTTGTAAATTTAAACTAAGAAAATGAAAATCTTCGCTCAAATTGATAACTGGAATTAAGTTGAGCAAATTGTGTATGGAGTAAATGATTTTTATACTCTTATCAAATCATTAACTGTTATATATAGTAAGTTTGATAATTTTTATATTAATTACTTTAAAAGTCATACCAACAATAATTTTTGATTGGTTGATAATACCAAAAAATTTACACTAAAGTGTATTGTATATAGATTTAACTACACAATACACTGTTAGTGTAAATATTTTTTGTTTTATCAACTAATCAGAAATTATTGTTAGTATGACTTTTGTTGTATGGTGAACACAAGAATGCGTTTCCGGTGAGCTCCCACGGTGGTCGTTGACTTCTCCAATGGTGGTACTTGCAAGGACTCTGGTGCCTAAGTCAGTAAGGATACCAGTAGGAGTGAGTATGAGAGAGTGTATGTACCTGATGGGTGTGGAGTCCTTTATATAATGTGTTTTGGAGGAAAATTCCGCTAGAGCTGGGTGCCAAGTGGCAACGTGCGTTTGGGTGTCCAACTACACGTGTTCCTTACCATTAGGCGCTTCCCATGCTGTGTCGAGATAGAGGAGGAGTCGATCTGAGGTTGCAGGGGTTTATGAGCCGGGAAAACTGAGGCTGTGCTAGCCAAGATAGGTGACGTGGTAGCCAACTTAGATTGTGGGTCTGAGGAACCTTCAGAACAGTTGCCCCCAAGCTGGCGATGCTTAGAGAAGCATCGTCAGATTAGGAATCTAAGTCGGCCCCATAACAGTTGCACCCAAGCCGGTGATGTTAGGAATAAGCATCATCGGCTTAAGAGCTTGAAAAAGGGTCTGGGATGGTGTTGCCCCCAAGTCGGTAAGGTTTTCCACCGGGAAAGACTTGTCGGCTTTAGAGTTGAAAGGTTTGAGTCTTCTCATTTTCCAGATAGCTGTGCCATATTTTTTGGGTGGCCGAGGTGTATTAAATGAGTAATGATTCGATATCTTAAAATTTGCAGCGCTTCGAATTCCAAGAGATTTGGCGGTTGTCTTTTGAAAATCCTGGACTTGGGCCTGGCCTTAATATGGGCCCGTAATATAAAAGGGCGTAGACTCTCACACATTGGTATGCTTACCTTCATTTTGCTTGTTAAGATTTTCTTTCTTCTTGTGAGAATACTTTCTGCCTTCTGCGCTTTTCTCCTCCGGCGAAGGGTGTAAAGCCTACTGTTCTACATCGATTACTCTTCATCACCAACCATTTCATATACCAAGGTAACATTCTCGTTATTGTCTTCACTTTAAATATTCCCTTGTATACTAGTTTCTTGTACTGTATTGTGTTTTGTTTCGTCAAAGATGGACCCGCGAAGACGCGACGCTTCGTCCTCCGCTCGGGGGGTTTTGCCGCTAACTGGCTATTTCAATCGTCGGCAATGCCTTTATCTCATCGCGTTAGTTGCCGTGGTCGCGGGGACGATGCTGGCCGTGCTAACTCTTTAGTTGATCTCATATCTACACGTGGGGGGATAGCTGTCCAGGGTAGGGTAGGTAGGCAACGGTCTGTAAGAAGGACTGATGAGCGCCCTTTAATAGCTGACCCAAACCAACCTTCGCCGCTTGAGGTTGTTATCTGCCTTGAGGTCTTGGAGAAATGTCGGAGCCATTTAAAAGCCATAGGAATGTCGTACGGCCCGGACGAGGTATTGGAGTATGCCAAAGCTTAGGTGTAGTATCTAGAATTAATGAGGATTCCTTTCAGGCTGGGCAACACTGTCGGGGTTGAAAGGTCAGCGAAAGCTATCGCCGGGGTTGGGTCACAGTTGAAACACCAACCAGCCAATTCTAACCCTTCTTCTAGTGTTTTTAACAAGGAGATAGGAAAAACTATTAGGGATGTGGAGACTACTCCAGAGGCCTACCACGACGTAGCGGGTCTAGGCATTGACTGGGTAGATAAGGAGGTGGCTGGGACTCGGCCATGTCTCAACCAAGTGGTGTTGGACGCCTTGGCAGGTCGTCTTGAGCTGAGCTGTGGCCTTGCCAAGATGCCTTTTGACGTGGTGGTTCCTGGGGATGACGGTCATATATGCTAGCAGGGTCGAAAAGATAACATGGGGGCTCCATTGGATGAAGCCGAGGCTGTAGTGGTTGGGTATTTGTACCCTAACTTCCTCCGGTGTAGCTGACATTCTTCGAGCATCTTGGTGTTAGGTTGCCCTTACGGACTTCCAAGTGTCTGTCTTAAATTTTCTCAATGTCGCTCCCTCACAACTGCATCCAAACAGTTGGGCATTCCTCGTAGCGTTTGAGAGTCTGTGTGACTAAGAGGGGGTTGTGTGCAGCTGAAGCTTATTTTTGTATTATTTTACCCCTATCCGACAAACGTACGACAGTAAGTTTTCTTCTGTCTCATTCCGGAGCGTCTGGGGTTGGGTGCTACTCAAGCCCTTTCAAGACTTCTACAAAGATTATAAGGACAAGTTTTTCTTCCTACTTCCTCGCGCAGAAAGTTATAAGGCCTTTTTATGGTTTTTGGTGCAAGGGAGAATGTTACTAAACCCCGGTTCCCTCTGTACTGGACGTACGACCATTATTGCTTGGATCACGAAAAAATTTTGGTCTGAAATGATGACCTAACCCCGTAAGAAGCTCGAGCTCGGGACCATTTTTCCACCATGATAAAAAACCTGCAGGATCGTATCCCCTATCAGTGGTTGATTGGCACCACTCCTATTGAATACCGCCAAAATTTTGGTTTGTTTATGTGAACTTTTACATGTTTATTTTTTATTGTCTTCATATTTTGTGTATAACTTGTCTGGGTTCATGTTTTCTTGCAGACACGATGGTGAAATCAAAGATGGCCGACTTCGCCTTAGCGCTCTAGTAGGATAAAGCGGCTAAGCCCAAAGAACCAAGGAGGGCCAAGGGGAAGGTTAAGGTGGTGGAAGAAACACAGGCGCTTCCTCCCCCGGTCCTTGCGGTAGCAAAGGGTATAGTAATCAGGGAGGCCAAGAACTAGGATGCGCTTGCATCAGCAATGCCAGCTTCCACTGAGGTTACGCCTTCTGGGGTTAGCCTACCAGCCGAGGTTTCCCAAAATGTGTATGCAGATGCTAATTCGGCTGACGTCGCCTACGGGAAGAGGGTAGTGACCGATGTTATTCTAGAGAAGGCGCCACCTGCAAAGAGGCGTCATTATGATCAGCCCTTTCTTTCAATGGTGGAGTTAGCTGATGAGCATATTTTGTCTGGGAAGGCGGCAATCTTTAAAGACAAAATTTTTGGCGAAGTGAGCTCGATGAGGGGGGAACTGGGCGTTATGCGAGATGGGCTTGACAAACTAGACTCCCTTTTCAGCCACATGTTCCATGGCTACTCACAATACGTGCTGATGAGGGAGGCGTTCGGCAACCAGAACCCCCTGGATATCGTGGCGAAGAAGGATGCGGTCATATCCTGGCTCAAACAAGCCGAGGAGGGTGCTCGCATGGCGAAAGAGGAATTTGGTCGGAGGATTGCCTAGCTGAAGGAGGAGGTGCAATCTCTGAAAGGGCAGTTGGCGAAGGAGAAAGCTGAAAATTATGGTTGGCTAAGGTTGAAGCAGATCTTCAAGTGAAGTTGTCTGTCGCCAATGCTAGGTATATTGAGCTGGATTTTGATTTATCCTCTCAACTCCAAGCTTCAGGAAGCAAAGTCAAAGATTTGTAAGCTGTGGTGCAAGAGTTGGAATCCGGCATGGCAGCTTCTCAAGGAAAAAACCCAATTAATGTGCCGCCGTTGGATTGAGTCCGTCCAACTCTCTTTCGAGAACACAATGGAGCAAGTGCGCTTCCTCCTCCAAAACAACATGGACCTTGTGTGCGCCTGGCCAGACTGCGAAGTAATTGACGACGTTTGGCACGCAAATGTAAATGGCGAGATGACACTGGCAAATCTTGCCGTTCCAGCAGCTAATTTCGACATTGAAGGTGACGCCGAGGAAGATGAAGCCACTAGGGAGCATCAGGGTGCCGAGGTCGATTCTGAGTCTTAAGTGGATAAGCAAGATGCCACAAAGGATCTTGCAGATAGCTTTATATCGACCCCGCAAGTGACGCCGACTATACCCCCATCCACCGGTGTGGTGATCTTAGGTGATGATCCTGAACCCGAAAATGCTGGTGTTCCTAAAAACGCTGCCAACACCAGAGATTGAAGGGTAGGGATGTCAGTTTATTTTGCAATTTTTTGTTTAAGTATTCTTCAGACCATGTATACATATTGATACATTGAATGTAAATGAACAAGTTTCAATGCTTTCTTTCAATATCTCCCTTGTTAAACACAACTTAATATATGTACCTTGCTTTATATGTATAGATTGCTTTCTGCGACTTTGCCAAACGCTTTTGTGTTTGTTTGGTTTTCTTCTCAATTTCTACCTTGGTCTTTATCTTTAGCGATCTTTCTACCCCAGCTAGAGCGAATTCACGTATAAGGGGTAGTTTGCAATGGCCTTATCTTCGTTTTTAGCTATCTTCCTACCCTGGTTGGAACGAATCCACGTACACAGGGTAGTTTGCAATGGCTTTGTCTTCATTTTTAGTGATCTTCCTACCCTGGTTGGAGCGAATCCATGTACACGAGGTAGTTCGCAATGGCCTTATCTTCGTTTTTAGCGATCTTCCTACCCCGGCTGGAGCGAATCCATGTACACGGGGTAGTTCACAATGGCTTTTTACTTATGTGTGTTCGTTCACCCCTGTATTTAGCTTTATATGGCAGGCAAACTCTCATTTTATTAGTCATGTGGGACAAAAAATATTACAAAAGCTACAAGTTATAATATGCGACTCTGTCTAGCTATACTACAGACTTAAAATAACTAGGAAATCAAAACTAGCGTTACCAATCATGCCTCAACTGTAGTATCGTCTAAGGTTGCCTGCGTTCCATGTCCGTAGGATGGTAATCCCGGGTAGCATCTCTAAGGTGTAAGCACCTGTTCCTGTTTTTGAGGTAACCCGTTCGATTCCCACAGACAGCGCCAATGTTGTGTGGTGAACACAAGAATGCATTTTTGGTGAGCTCCCATGGTTGTCATTGACTTTTCCAGTGGTAGTACCTGCAAAGACTTCGATGCCTAAGTTAGTAAGGATACCAGTAGGAGTGAGTATGAGACAGCGTATGTACCTGATGGATGTGGAGTCCTTTATATAGTGTGTTTTGGAGAAAATTTCTGCTAGAGCTGGGTGCCAAGTGGCAGCGTGTGTTTGGGTGTCCAACTACATGCGTTCCTTGCTGTTAGGCGCTTCCCATGCTGTGCTGGGATAGAGGTGGAGTCGATCCGGGGTAGCAAGGGTTTATGAGCCAAGATAACTAAGGTTGTGCTAGCCGAGATAGGTGACGTGGTAGCCAACTTAGGTTGTGGGTCTGAGGAACCTCCAGAACAACTTTTAAAGTAATTAATATAAATTTAACTCAACCCACTAGGGTTGGCCTACTGGTGGGGGTTGAGATAATATGCATAAAGTCATAGGTTCTATCTTCAATGTGACCATATTGTATACCAAAAAAGTATATAAATTTAACTTTTAAGTTTATATATTGATGAATTTTCTTGTAAACAATGTGAATAGAATAAATATCTCAGACATACCCTATATCGAGTGCGACAACATTGTACGGTCCAAATTAAACCACCCCACTACATGTAACATAGAAAATGCAAATTAACGATAAAGCAACAATCGAGGAGTTCAACCTAAGACACTAACATAAAATACAAGACATGAAGAAGGGAAGTTGGGAACATGAGACGCAATAAATGGGGCCAACTTAATCCTTACGAGTAGCTTTGGCAATTCAATAATCGGCTGCCATTGGCCTCAAGTCACAAGTACCACGAAACATCCATGAAAAGAGAGCATATTGCTCTTGCCGACATCAAAATAATCTATATTGGGACACAAACTTTTACATAGTGGGCATACGAAAGCTTTTGCACTCAATCCAAAACTATTTTTACATATAAGTCCTTATTTTCACTACACTAAAAGACAAAAAACTTTAATAGCATTTCTATAAGCATGCTATTAATATTACTTACAGCATCTTTAATGGAAACGTTTTATAAGGTTAAACTTAACGACATTCTTATGCAGTTTTACTATTGGAGTAATTAACGTGGTGGCAGTTCTAGTTGATTATATAAACAATGATTATTAATCATTTTTAAGAATTGTGAGACATTATAAACTCATTTTAAATTTTTATGGATTGTATCATTGGAGATATTTTTTTTATAAATAAAAAAATCTTGAACCTCATGTGTCATTATAGGATCCATCAAAATGAGTTAAACAACTCGACCATAGTTGCACTATTCAAGATACTATAAAAAAACACTATCTTTTTTAGTACTATTAAACAAGAAACCCAAATATGTCACATTGGAAGTGCTATTTTAAGTAATAATATTAGGACAGTGCTTCCTTAAAAAAAAAAGTGAGTTTGGTTAATATAACAACAATTAGGGATGTCAAAATGGGTTGGATTCGATAGACCAACCCAACCCAATCAAACGGGTTGGGTTGGATTGAGAATTTCAACTTTCTAACTTGCATAACCCAACTCGCTTATTCAGCCAACCCAACAAGTCAAATGGCGAGTTGGGTTGGGTCGTTGGTTTTTTTTCTTTTTCTTTTCATTATATTATTTTAGGATTTTCACATAACTTAGAGAAATTGTATTATAGCTCATAGAATATTGGAATTTTATAGTTCATAGACTAAATTAAAGTCCACTCTTTAAAGTAGATGAATGATTGAGTTTATAACTTCTCTTTGTTTAAATATGTGAAATCCTAAAGAAGGCAAATTTTATAGCTCTTAGACTAAATTAAATGTTTATAACATTTTTTTTCTTTTTTAATTATATTTGATCAAAAAATTTAGGAGTAATTGAGTAGATCGTTAAAATTTAATATATATCAAAAATTATTGGGTGGAATAATTCTATTAAGAATTTATATATATATATATATAAAGAATAAAGTTAGACAGAATAAAACTTGAATAACAACTAAATACTATAATAGTATTAAAAAACTCTATAGTTGAGTGAGGGCATATGTACTCCCATATTATCTAATGTAAGTCCGTACTTGACTAAATACTTTTGATTTAGTTGATCTAAAATAAGTAATTTTAATAGTTAATGAAAAAATCAATTGTTATTTTAAATGCTATTAAATTGACATCATTAAAAGTTATTTGTGGAGTAGTATTTATTTATTGTCTATTTATTTTGAAGTTACACTTAAATTAAAGTCCTAAATAAATATATTTTGAATTTCATTTAAATAATTGAGTAGTTGAGATATGACCAAAAGCTAATGATCACAAATGATTAACGATTATAAACACACGTCATTCACTAAAGTGTATTCCTTCTTTTAGAAAAGTCGCAAATTCATTTTTCTTACCATGTTTTTCTCAGCTTTATTTAATATAAAATGGGTTTAAACTTAATTTTTTTAGTCCGTTTGACATCCAAAAACTACTCGGCAACAATAGGACATGTGAAAAATGTTGGGGTAAACTAGAAAAATTTGGGTAGAGCCGAATCTAAATGTTGGCTAGGTAAGCGTCCTATAGTAAGAGGAGTAGTTATGAACCCTGTAGGCCATCCGCATGCGGGTGGTGAAATGAGGACCGCAATTGGTAGAAACAAACCCGCAACTCCTTGGGGGTTTTCCTGTACTTGGAAGAAGAAATAGAAAGAGGAATAAATATAGTGATGATTTGATTCTTCGTCATCGTAGTAAACAGTAGAGAAAATAGAAATTGTTTCTTCATCTTTATAAGAAAAAGGAGTTAATTTCTTTTACATAAATGAATAGAATTTAATTAAAATATATATTGATAGTGTAAAAGTTTTTTTTTTTACACTATCATCCAATTATGAATTATCATATAATTAAGATTATTGAGTTTTGTAATAATTACTTTAAAATTCATATCTATGGAATAATTTCTAACTAATTGGCAATATAAAAATTTTCATAGTGATAATGCATCAAAATTTAGTGCTTGAAAATCAATAGAAACATTAACAAAAACTCTAAAAATAAAACAAGGGAAAAGTATAAGAAAATAAAAATTAAATGTGAATAAAACATATTTTGTAGATATAATTTAAAATAAAAGAATGAGAACAAGAAAATTACGAAACTAACACAAAACTAAGAAGAATTAATTGATGTAATTTAAATACTACATAACCTATTTTTTATTTTTTTTAAGTCTACACAACACTTTGGCTAGTTTTGGGAAAATAGCTGATAAGATAAGCCACCTGAAAGTTAAAACACTAGCAAAAAACTGAAAAAACTAGGTGGTAGTTGCAATTTGTTAGTTAAAAGTTGAAAGATATTAAATTAACTTATTAAATTATAAATATTTGGTAAAATTATTTATTGAAGTAATTGATAAATATAAAGTGATATAAATAAACATTTTTATATGATAGTTTTATACATATTTTATTTTTATTTTATAGATATAAAATTATAATTTTATTTTTTTAATTAATCTTAAACTCTTATAATTTTTACTTAATGATCAATTATTCTAATTATATTTTTTAGTTTCAATTATTTAATTTTTTATATTATGCATTATACTATTAATATTATATTATATCTCAAAATATTCCCAATCAAGTATAAAATAAAATAAAAAGAACAAAAACTTAAGTATATGCCATACTTTCATTACATTGACTACGATGACAATACCATTCCGTACTTTTAAATCTCATTGGGTATTAGTATTGTTATACTAATCCATCATCAATATCTTGAAGTATAATGTTAATTTAATAAAATAAATAATGTAAATAGTCTAATAGTTAAAATAAATAATGGAATATAAAAGATATCCAAAAAAATAATAGAAACCAAAAAGGAATAATAAACCCTACCTTATGTAAAAGGTGTAAAAAATAAATTTAATAAATATTTTAAGTGTAAAAAGAGAATAAAATATAAGAAACTAGAAATTAGAAGCTAAAATCTTAGTTGAAAGGTGTGTTTGGCAAAATTATTTCATAAATTAACTAAAAAACTTACGATGAAGGCTATGGTGACAGACTTACTAATGTCTCCCACCATGGAAAACCCATTTTACACCATTAGATGTCTTTGTTTTTAAATAAATGGTCCAAATTTTGTCGTCTTTTCCTTTTTTTTTCCCCTTCCTTTCCTATTTACCTTTCTCTTTTTTTCATCTTCCCTTCTCCTCCTCCAACAACCCCACACTAACCCCTCCTCTGCCATTGTTGCCCCCACTATTCTCTCTTTCGTCTTCTCCTACAACTACTCCTAAATCCTCCTTTGACTCTACCGCCTCCACCATGAAACCATCTCCTTCGCTTATGTGTCGCGTGCCCTTTATTCCCACAAGGACCTCCACTTCAAGCCCATCCTCGATGTCTTCCTCAACGCCAAGCACAACATGATGATGAAACTCGCTAGCTCCATTAATTACTTTGCATTGTACATCATCTCCAGTAACAAGGTTTTGGTCTTCTTTGTGAAAGATGACAACGACACTTATATGTTCTTCTAAACCTTGACGGCCTTTGCTGCTTCCAAACCCCAACGAAGTGCATCCAAACCCTCATCAAACAATTGATGAAGGCGATTTTGTGGTGGGTGTTGATATGGGTGGTTATGGCTCTGATATGTTTTTTTGTTTTCTTTTGTTGTTTTTGTTGTCTAGGTTTTGCTTGGGTTTTAAATTGCATGGTGTTTTTCTTCTTAGGATTTTTTTAGGGGTTTGGTTTTGGTGGTTTTGGTAATTTTTTATGTTGGCTTTGGATTATCCGAGATGAACTCCCAAAAAATGGACTTGCTAGAGCTCTAGTCGCAGTCTTTTCATAATTTTTACCTTAGACAAAAAGACCACCAACAAAAATATGAGGGAGTTTGGCTTCCCATTTTTTGTTGAAGTGCAATCATCTAGCTTGAAACGCCACCCCAAAAAGAAAAATTAGGTAAAAGTTGGTCATGAGCATAACTCCACTCCTAATTCATTATCATCTGTGACTTGGTCTCCATTTTTTGGAACTTCCTCTTTTTTCATATTATTTGAGCAAGGTTAGAAAGCCAAATTATCTCCTACTCATCCCAAAATAAGGGGTTTTGAGGTGAATAAGGGACAAGGAATAATGGAGAAACTTGCTTCCAATTCATTTGATAAAAAAGGTTATGTGGATGCCATGTTGGTGAGGAAGAAAAGGAAAAAGGAAAAAAAAAGTCACCAAAAAGAAAAGGAAAAAGAAAAGAAGGACAAGGGTAAATTGGCCAAAAGAAAGGAAAAACCAAAAAAGAAAAAAAGAAAAAGACCAAAAAATATGGATTATTGATTTAAAAATAAAGACATCTAATGGTGTATAATATGTTTGCCACAGTGGGAGACATGAAAAGGTCTCTCACTGTAGCCTTCGCTGAAAACTTATAAGCTATATATATACATATAGAGGAGCGTATACTATGAGAATGACCTTTTTATGTGAGAATGAAAATGTCAATCTCAACCATTAGATTAAAATAGAAGGCTTAGATTAAAAGATTTACTTAAAACCATAACCACCATTGTTGATGCCACCATCGTCACTATCATTACCACCATCATTGCCACCCACCGTCACCAGCCACCACCACCACCACCGTTGGCAGTGATAGTGGTGGGGGTGGCGACGTTGATAGGAGTAATGGTGGCAGCAGCAACAACGGTGGTGGCAACGACGGTGGGGGGGGTAGCGATGAAGGCAACGATATCAGCGACGACAATAGTAGTGGTTTCAATTAAAACCACAACCGCCACCATTGTTGCTACCACCACCACCACCTCTACTACTGTCATTGCCCTACCCCACCACTACAACCACCAACGGTGGTGGTGACGACAACAATAATGGTAGTGGTGGCAACAATGGTGGCACTGGGGTCGTGGTGTCGACGACGATGACAATGGTGGTGGTGGCAACAATGGTGATAGTTGTGGTTTTAAGTGAATCTTTTTATCTAAACCTTTTATTTTAATCTTATGGTTGAGATTGACCATTCTTATTTTCACTTAAGAATGTCATTTTCATAGTATATGCCTTTTCTATATATATATATATATATATATATATATATATATATAAGTTAGAGCTAGAAACTTATTAGCTATAAGTTAAGAACTAAAAAGTTAAAAGCATATAAGTTAGTTGATTGAATTAAAAGTGTTTGGTGAAATTAGCTAAAAAGCTTGTTGATTGACGGGGTAAGCAAAAGGGGTTTCTAAAATTTTAGAAAAAAGGTAAAAACAAATTTCAAGTAAATTAGTGAGGATAAAAAAAAAATAAAAAAATTTAGCAGCTTATAAGCTCAAATGCTACTTAAAGGATATCTTTGGAAAAACTATCTCATAAGTTAGCCAAAAACTTATAAACTAGTTGAAAGTTTATAAGCTATAAGTTAGAAGTTGAAAAGCTGAAAGCTTATAAGTTAATTGATTGAATTGAAAGTATCTAGTGAAGTTAATTAATAAATTAAAAATGATATAAAAGGACATATTTAGTTATTTGATGTTATATATATATATATATATATATATATATATATATATATATATATATATGTATGTATGTATGTATGTATGTATGTATGTATGTATATTATTTTCAACATTTGAATTTATTTTAAATAACTTATCGTTTTAAAAATTAGGACAATAATTTTTGTGTTTTATATTATAAAAGAATTATGAAGATTTAATGATTTTGCTTAATCCTCCTCAAGTGTAGTTATCTATCATTTTTGAAAGCTAAGAAAGATTGTAGTTCTTTTGTTTTTATGTTGTGTTTCCTTCTCTATAATAAAAAATATAATTTAATTAAATAAACTTGTACGCTTTAAAATCAAATTTTTTAATATTGGAACAAAATTTTTAAAAATATTATTTTAAACAAAAAGAATTTTTTTTTATTTATACTTTTGAATTTTTTTCAATTTTATTTTAGGACTAAGTATTTTAATTAAAATTAAACTAAACAATGCAATAATTAATGAAAAGGTTAAAAAGGAATTTCAAATAAATTAGTGAGGATAAAAATAAAAAAGAAAACAAAACTAGTAGCTTACAAGCTAAAAGCTAATTGAAGTAACATCTGAAAATAAATTAGAAACTACTAATATAAGTTTGTGTAAGAAAATAACTTATAAGTTACTAAAGTGATTTTCCATACACACTCAAAGTAACTACAAGCTACTAAAATAAATTTGTTTACCAATATTACTAATATAGTCAAACAAGCTTTTTAAATAGTCAAAAAGTTAAAAGCTAACTTAAAATGTTTACCAAACATACTCTATTGTAATTTTAGCTAGTGGAGGCTTGATGTGCCAAAATAATTATAATTAATATGAAAAAAATTAACAAAATATATTTTTAATATTCTTTATTATTTTATGAAGTTTATCCTTTATTTATTAAAATTCGTATAACTTTTATCAAATAATAAAAGATATACTTAAAAAGCTATGTTAAATCATATATTGTTAACATTTTTCTTAGCATATTTAATGTGTTTTTTAAGAATATATGAAAATATCTTGAAATATCTTTCTTATATTTTAGAATATGTAGATTATTTCTTAAGATTAATTTCTTCATATAGTGTATGTAGTTATTAGAATATATGCATAATAGCACCTTTTTGCTTCTAAACTTTTACAATCTTGTGAATTTTGTCCTTAAATAATTCTTTTTGAAATTTTCCCTCATTTTATAAAATATCACAAATTTTGCCCCTAATTAAAACAATTTTGAGGTGGTTTTCCTTTAAACCGCCATAAATATGATAATTTTGTGGTGGTTTTTCCTTTAAATTGCCATAACCTTTTCTGTGGGGAAAATTTTCATGATATTTTGTAAATTGGGGGTAAAATTTGTGAAAAAAATTATTTGGGGGCAAAATTTGCAAGATTGTGAAACTTTGAGGACAAAAGGTACAATTAAGCCTATAATATATTGTAGTGTCATATTTCCTTATCTTTATTTATTAGTATTAGCCTATGTTATTATTATTTGTTAGAGCTTGGACCTTTTGGGAATCAAAGAATAATATTCATAATTATATGTCCTCATGTTTTAACATGGTATCAAAGTGGTACCATCTTCCATGACATATTTCATCACAACTTCGTTGTCAATTTCTCTAAAATTTGGAGTTCTATTTTAATCTCATAACTCTTCTTGCAAATTAATTATCTTCCATGTCGTGTCAACCCTTCGATATCTTTTACATTTTAACTCCCTTCCATTGTGTTATTCCTTTTTGTAAGTTCGCCATTTTTATGGTCGTATTCTTTATTCTTATCATCTTTTACTCCACCTTAGCTTCCCTTGTGCATTTTACTAACATGTTTCAAACATTTTTTTCAACTATCATGTCCTTCTTCTAGTAGTCCTTGGTCGTATTCTTTATTTTAATCATATTTTTCATCGATTTCTTCTACCATCATGTATTTTATTAATGTGTTTCAGACTATTTTTTAGCTAATGTGTCTTCTTTCTGGTAATCCTTGATTGTGTTCTTTATTCTAACTATCTCTTTCATTGATTTGTTTAATTGTTGTGACATATGTGACATACCCTAACACTTGTGCTTTTGTTTAGGTCCCTATCTCCTTCGTTATGCATTTTTTTGCATGTTTCAAATAATCTTTGGTGAGTTTTCTTTCCTTTTCTTCTTCTCTTGAGCTACACAACCACTCTTCCTTTTCATCCTCATCTCATTCTCTTTCTCTTCTTGTGTTCATACGTGCAAGAAGCTTGTTTGGTGATGGTTTGGTTATTAGAAGCTTCCTTTTGAAGCATTTTATCTAAAGATTTAAGTGTTCTTTAAGGGTAAGGGAAACTTCACCTTTCTAGACACAAATCCTCAATATTTGTGTTCTTAGTTTACTGTTTTTGGTGGTTATTGGTTGAACTTGTTAAAATATCTTCTTGGTTTGATTTATGCTTAAAAATATGGTATTTGAAGTATATATTCATATTGATGTCAAAAGCTTTGATTGTCGTCATTTTTGCTACACCATTTGCACAAAAATGTGGTCACTATTTTCTGAATGTT
Organism: Spatholobus suberectus; assembly: GCA_004329165.1. Taxonomy (NCBI): domain Eukaryota; kingdom Viridiplantae; phylum Streptophyta; class Magnoliopsida; order Fabales; family Fabaceae; genus Spatholobus; species Spatholobus suberectus. The sequence goes on from CM014729.1 coordinate 28,015,281, forward strand.
TGTGGTTGTATATTGATTATATGTTTATGATCTAATGATATTATTTAGTGATTATTTCATTTGGTTGTGTTATCCTTTCATTTAGAGCTAAAAAGCCTAAGACTTTATCATTTCTTTAACCTACAAAGTTAAAAATGGATCCTTGGACTAAGGTATTACATTTTGAGCTACTAGAATAGTGGATAATATGGACTTAAGTTGTTGGACTAAGTGTTAATAATAGACGTAAAACTCCTAATAAAAGATTTAATAAGATTAAACTTAAGTTTGCTTAAGGAAGCTTAAGAAAGTATAATTTTTGGCCAAGATAGTATCTTCCAAGAATTTTTAAGGTTAACAATAGTGAGATTAACTTAATTTCAATGATTGAAAGTCATTAATTAAGCATTAAGAAGCTTAGGAAAAAGATTGAGTTAAAAAGGAATTAATCTAGATTAGTTTTGGTGATTAATTTGATAATTAGATTAAGTAAGGGTAAAATGGTAATTTTCCTTAATTAACTTAATTTCATAGTTAAAATAATTAATTTTGGTCATGGTTGACTTAACTATGTCAGATTTGAAGAGAGAACTAAGTTTGAATTTAAAACAAATTAATTATGAAGATTTGAGTCAAGTTAATTAAACATAAGGATAAAATTGTCTTTTCACATTTAAAAGCTTTGTAAAATTCAGAAAACATTATCTATTGTAAGATAATAATAATTAGAGTTCTCATAAAAATTTCAAGTTAAAATACTTTAAGAATCTCGTGAAATTAATTTTTAAAGTTAAGAAAGTATTATTGGAAATTAACTTATTATAGTAATTTTGAAATTAAAAAACAATTAATTATAGAAATTCCATGAAAAATTACATATCTAAATACTTAATATTTAATTAACATTTAATTAAGAATTCCAAGTCGAACCTTAAGAGATTTCTCATAAAACTCAATATTATGCCTATTACGTGTAAACTTCAATTTAATCACATAATGTTTAAAATTTATTAAGAATTTAAGGATGGAATTCAAATCTGTCTAGACATGTTTCAAGCGGTTTAAAATGTTTAAGACTTTGTAGAGAGTCACATGTGATATAGTGTTGATGTTTAGACTTGTAGTGGTTAATTGTGGCTGTAGCTTGATGTTTTAAGGCTCAAATGTGGTGTTGTTAATTTTTATCTCCATGTAGAGGTCTAAGTAATGAGGAAATGTTGTACTATATTGTTGTACATGTTGATTGTCATGCATTCATAAGCATGAGTTGTTGTTGAGGAAGTGAGTACACACTTTTTCTTTGACAAATGTGGGAAGGCTAATGGAGGTATGGATTATACCTTGAGGATATTCGAAGATGTGACTCCACAAAGGGTTAGGATCATGCATTCTTGTGTCATGGTTAAGACTACTCCCGTATAAATATCTTGACCAAACCACGATAGCTCTCGATGATTGGATATTGGTATGTCGTTCAATGGTCTTGGCACATACTATGTTATGAATCAATTGATGATGTTTACCATGTTTGAGGGGATAGTACTAATTGATCCCCTGAATGGAAGTAATATTCATGGCTTTAAGTCTTAACGACGAAGAGGTTCAATACCTCCTATATGAAAACCCTTTAGAGTTGCACAAGAAGTGAAGGAGTGTTTGATACCATAAAAGGATTTTGCAAAATGGGTAAGTAAAAAGAAGTAAATTGTAAAAAGAAGTAAATGTTTTGTTTGACGGTATTTTGAAAACTTAATTTTTTTCAAAATGTAAAAGAAAAAACTCAGTTTCAAAATTTAAATTTTGGAATATTAATTCTAACTACATATATATATATATATATATATATATATATATATTATCAATAATCCAACAACATATATAGCAATATTGTTGGAATAAAATTTGACAAAACAAATAAAGGGTGAAAAGTAAGGGAGGGGTGTGAAATAGTAATTTCCCCAGTCATTTTGGGTTTCCACAACTGGGCTTTCTCAAGAATCAACCTAAGACAAAGCCCATAAGCAGATGAACCCAAACCAAGGATTTCACGACATCAGGACCAGACTAATAAAAAAAACATGGAAAAACGTACGTAGTTGGATTTTAATCTAACGGCCAATGACCGCTCGATGCGCTCGATAAAACTGTGCATCCACGGCGCACGATAAGATTTGCTCCCCTGTGAATGGTTATTGTTCTCCATGGGATGCGCTTTACTCCACAACCCTACCCGCCACTTCTATCTTCATTTCTTTTTCTTTGATTATTTTTTCTGTTCTCGAAATTAAACTTTATAGTTTGTTATTGACCGTTGAGCCAACCTTGCTGCACCCCACGATTCTACCTGGTATGTTTTATGGCCATTTTAATTTATTGTTGAATTTTCAATCTGAAAAACTAAACCCTTTTTAAATTTACTTTATCACCTGTGTTTGATTGTTCGTAATTTTAATTTATTTACTCAATATTTTTTCTTTGTTGAATTTTTTTGTTTTTTTGGGTGTCTTTCTCAGTGTCTGGAATGGGGTTGAGATTGGCTGAGATTTTGGATAAATGGGTTTGGATCTGTGAGAGTTAAGCATGAGTTCATTATTTTTAGAATTTAAATTTTGAAATTTGGTAGTTTTTTGGGGAGAGCCACATGAGAATCTTGGACATTGGAGAATAATACTTGTGTGCTGGGAAGTGGAAGTAGAGTGAGAGACTTAGTTTACAAAGTTAGTTAAATAGTTGTTCATTGTGATGGTTATGCTCAAGTTGAATTTGATCATTTTTAAGCTATCCTGGCAGATAAGTTCAATTTGTTAGTATGAACTCTGATTGTCTTTGGCATTGAGATTAACACTCACTTTTACTGAATGGAAAGTATCTGTAATTGGATTTTGGGGAAAGTGTGTTGTTTAGAAGTTCTGTTACATGCCATATACAGGGTTCCCCTCCCGTCTGGTACCTCCTCATGTTATTTATCCCTGTTTGGTGCTACAATTTTCTGTTAGATTATCCTCTTCATCAATTATTGACTTCAGAGCTAACATATGAAGGATATAGCATCTACGCATGCCTATATCATTGATTATTTAAGTAAGCTAATGCCTTATATTTGAAGGCAAAACGGTTTAATGACTGTATATTAAACTGATATCTTTTTCATCTACTTGTCTTGCAGGTTTAAACATCTTTAAACCAATTTGGCTGTTATTACTGACAAGTGACAACAGAATGTCAGAAGGAACCAGTCTGGTGCTGGAATCATCTGAAAATGGCACAGATTTGTCTCAGGATGACATTGGCACCATTGAGGAAACACCAGAGGAAACAATTTTGTCTCGACAAACTTCTGTCAACCTTGTTCCTTTTATTGGTCAAAGATTTGTCTCTCAAGAAGCAGCTTATGAATTTTATTGCAGTTTTGCTAAACAATGTGGCTTTTCAATTAGACGACACCGAACTCGAGGGAAAGATGGGGTTGGCCGGGGAGTTACAAGGAGGGATTTTACTTGCCATCGTGGTGGATATCCCCAGGTTAAACCTTTTGATGATGGGAAGGTGCAAAGGAACCGCAAATCGTCTCGCTGCGGTTGCCAAGCATACATGCGTATTGTGAAAAGGGCAGATTTTGATGTCCCTGAATGGCGTGTTACTGGTTTTAGGAACATTCACAATCATGAGTTGTTAAAATCCAATGAGGTGCGTCTTCTTCCGGCATATTGTCCAATATCTCCTGATGACAAGAGTCGTATATGCATGTTTGCTAAAGCTGGAATGTCAGTAAGGCAAATGCTAAGATTGATGGAGCTAGAGAAAGGCATCAAACTTGGTTGTCTTCCTTTTACAGAGATAGATGTAAGAAACCTGTTGCAGTCTTTCAGAAATGTGGATAAAGATAATGATGCCATTGATTTGATTGCTATGTGCAAAAGGTTAAAGGATGAAAACTATAACTTCAAGTATGAATTCAAGATAGATAGTAATAACAGGCTTGAGCATATTGCATGGTCCTACAGCTCATCCATTCAATCATATGAAGCATTTGGAGATGCTGTGGTTTTTGATACAACCTACCGAGTAGATGCTTATGACATGCTGTTGGGAATTTGGCTTGGTGTGGACAATAATGGAATGACTTGTTTCTTTAGTTGTGCACTTCTACGGGATGAAAACATTCAGTCTTTTTCATGGGCTCTAAAGGCAAGAATCTTATGATATTGTAACTTCAACTTGATAATCTGGTATTTGATTTCTCGATTGCTTGCTATCTATTGTAGGCCTAAATTACAATACCAAACCTACAATTATGCTAACTTTTGATAAAGTTTTGCAATATAAAATCTGACAGTATTGTTTTTTATATAAATATCAATTAGTGAGAACAAATAGTAAATATTAGGGTTTTGTTAACATGTGGGCACAAGTTAAGGATTAAAAATAGCATTAATTCTTGCCATTAAATTACCCTAATTACTTGAAGAAAAGGCTATCAAATGCTGTTTCGATTTTCAAGCCTAACTTATGTTAACAAAACCCTAAATATTAAAGCAGCGTGAAGTTTTTCTTTTCAATGTTTGATTCTTTGCTGAGGTATAATTTTCCTTTTTCTTGATAGAGAAGAATAATAATTACCTCATACAATCCATTCACTGATACTTTTGTGCAAATTTTTATGCTGCAAATTTCCTTTAAATGATGTTTATGAGATCTGATTCATTTTTGTTTTTAATCTGATTGGCATTTATGCAGGCTTTCTTGGGCTTCATGAAAGGAAAGGCCCCACAAACAATATTGACAGATCATAACATGTGGCTGAAAGAAGCTATAGCTGTTGAATTGCCTGAAACTAAACATGCCTTTTGTATATGGCATATTCTTTCTAAGTTCTCTGACTGGTTTTCTTTACTTCTTGGATCACAATATGATGAGTGGAAAGCTGAGTTCCATCAGCTCTACAATTTGGAACTGGTGGAAAATTTTGAAGAAGGCTGGAGGCAAATGGTTGATAAATATGGACTCCACGAAAATAAACATATTATTAGCCTATATTCACTAAGGACATTTTGGGCTTTACCATTCTTGAGGCGTTACTTCTTTGCAGGATTGACTAGTACATGTCAGTCTGAGTCTATTAATGCTTTCATTCAACGGTTCTTGAGTGCCCAATCTCAACTAGATCGCTTTGTGGAGCAAGTCTGTAATATATAATTTGTTTCCTCTAGTTTTATTTATTGATATGCTATGCTATATTTAAATTTCATTTTTTACAGGTGGCTGATATTGTTGATTTTAATGACCGAGCCGGAGCAAAGGAAAAGATGCAAAGGAAACTACAGAAAGTGTGCCTCAAAACAGGTTCCCCTATTGAATCCCATGCTGCCACTGTACTTACTCCTTATGCGTTAAGTAAACTCCAGGAAGAGCTAGTTTTGGCACCACAATACGCATCCTTTCTGGTTGATGAAGGTTGTTTCCAGGTCAGACACCACTCTCAGTCAGATGGAGGGTGCAAAGTATTTTTGGTTCCTTGTCAAGAGCATATCAGCTGCAGCTGCCGTCTGTTTGAGTTTACTGGCATCTTGTGTAGACACGTGCTACGTGTCATGTCAACTAATAACTGTTTTCACATCCCTGATCAATATTTACCAGCCCGTTGGCGAGGCATCAATTCATCTTCTGTTAACCACTTTCGGGGTACAACTAGTAGGGATCAGCCTGAAAGGATACAATTTTTGGAATCCATGGTTTCAACATTTTTAGTGGAATCCATTGAAACCGAGGAACGGCTGGATGTTGCTTGTGAGCAAATTTCCATGGTGCTATCACGCATCAAAACCCTTCCTAGGTCCGTACATGGGGTGAATGACATCACGTATAGTTATGCATCAGATTCATTGATCCTGCCAGAGGTAGAAGATACTGATGGAATGATTCACAGCTTTACAATCACAAATCCCCATGATTCTATCACTACGGGAAAACTAAAGGAGAGAAAGGCGAGAGATGGAGTTGAGCTCACAAGGAAGCGTAGGCAGTTCTCAGCGCCTTTGTGTGCTCAATATGGACATGATGCATCTGATTGCTCAATAATGGCGGGTGACAATATGAGTGGAGATGCACTAGGGTACATGTAGAGTGAGTAGAAGTGGTACTTTTGTACAAAGTAAATGCATTTTTTTCTTGGGGATACATAAATGCATTTTTTTATTTCAGATGCATGTTGTAATACACATTTTTCATATTTTCTTCCATCTTTTCCTCCAATTCAGTAATACACATTTTGCCTTCACTCTTTACTTGGGCAAAAGTTTCAGTCCTATTTGCATCACTTCTATGAGCAATTGAGCATTCAGAATTTTGATTTACCTAAATACATAAATATTTTTGCTTTACTTTTTGTGCGTGTGAAGTAGGAATCACAGACGTTCAGTGCTTTTTGGAGCTTCTGCCTACAGAATCACGACAGCTGAGGCCTTGTAGGTTCCATTTTCTAATTAAAAAGTTGTAGTTGACAATAAAATACTTCTATGTATATTGAGAAAAGATGTTAGTTGTTTCTTTGTCTTCAGCTGCATGATATTTCACTTAGTTGATATGGCCCCAGACGAATATGTATGCTTATGTGATGGGTTGACAACTAGGATCGTGTCAAAATTTCGAAGCTCGTTTATGAGAACTGGAGTCTTCTTGAATTTGAATGTCTTTTGTTTACCGATGCCATGTCAAGTGGAGGGATAGAAATTTTGATTGTCCGTACATTTTAAGTATAATTTAAAATTTGGCTCCAGACAAATGTTATTTTTCTCTTTGGAGCTCCTTCAATAAATTATTTTATCTCTATCCTGCAAACGAATGCTAGTGACGAAATCATTATTGATCCAGTAAATGATCAGTTTGGTAATATATTATTAGCTATTTTACAAAAATTGCTGATCATTTGTACCTACGATAGAGTCACTGCCACTCAATTTGTTTGCAAATGAATCCTGATTATTGTTATAGACATATCTAGAACTTCTATATTTACACTCCATGCTATCAATCATAAGCTAGCATTCTAGATGCCTCATCTCTTATTACAATAAGGAATTATACATTTTGGGCAGTGCCATACCTATCTATGACTTATTCCGCAGAATCTTCTCCCAGAGAAACTTTACTTAGCCTGCTTGGCAATGATTTAGCACTGTTACTTGCAACTTTTCTTCTCCCATTTTTGCGTAGATGAGACCTCAAGAGAGCTCTCCTCGCTAGTTCTTTCCCCATATTGGATTTGGCTGTGCCATTAGTGTCAGGATTTTCTTGGGAAGAGTTTCCTTGGCTGTTGCCAGCATCAAAAGAGACCTTCTCAGAAGCCATTAAGATGTTCAAGAAGGGTGGCTAGGACAGTGAGATGGATATTGAAGAAGGGTTGTTAAAACATGGTAGTAGGTGTCAGATTTTAAGGTGGTTTTAGAGACACTTTCCACTTATTATGCACCACATGCAAGAGAATATATGTTGGATGGCAGCAAGCTTAATGGGGTGCTCAAGGAATCACTTGCTAAAGTTCATGACTCTTGGAATAAATTAAACAAGTGTGTGCTGTCTTGTATATGAAGAAACTATGTTCAATTATTGGACGTGGCATTGGCCTTGCGGTCATTTACGAAGCAAACCTATGCTGTAGACTATATATAGAAGATGCTTGTATAGATCTTTTTCTTGTTTGGTTACAGCTTTCACAGAGATCCTTTAATTTAATCGTGCACTTCATGGTCGCAAGAATAAAAGGACCAAATCATCATAAAATGGTCGCACTTTGAAGAGTCAAATTGAAGCAGCTATATGCCAATAAATTGATGTGATGTGAATCAATCAAGGGTAAAAGGTTTCATAATGTTCATTAATTAATAGTGATAGTATAATAAAGATTTAAATGTTTTTAAGTTAACAGAATTCGAGTGCCTTTTCACTAGAGTGTTTTGCTACTATTTTTATGGAAAAAAGTTGTGTTATGAACTAGGGAACTGCATGATAAAAATTAAAAACTAATGACAACCCATCAAGTGGATTAATTGGCGTGGGATTATTTCAGCTTAATCAGTTATCTCGAGTTCAAACCCTACCTGGATTTTGTCATCCATAATGGTCTTATCTAGTTCGAGCAAGATTATCTCTGAACTAGACTAAGTAATTTCCTCAATTAATTTTTGAAATCAGATGCATTGATTATTTTAATGCCTAGTTTTTGAAATTTCTATTTAGTCTTCAACTAATGATAGATAAAGTAAAAAAAGACTAAAGTACTATCGAGCATGTGGATCAACTAGCACGAAATTGTTCTAGCTTAACTAGTGGTTTCAAATTCGAGTCCTGGATATGCAGAATACTTAAAGGAAAAGTTTTCTCACCCATAATACAGGCTCAAGCAGGATTGCCTTAAGTGAAAATACATGTGGTCCTTACCCCCTCCCCCCCACCAAAAAAAAAAGAAGACCAATTATATAGTCTGAAATTAACACATGTCTGTAGTTTCGAACAATCTCTACCTAATATGCAATTGAGTTTTTTAATTTACAAAAAGAAAAATTAACAAAACTCAATTACATTTTATATAGAAATAAAGATCGGTCACAATTATGATGTCTTAGATCATATAATAATTTCTCCCCAAGCTTGACGTACTCTAATGTATGCTACTTTCCTAACTTGCATTGAAATGGATTCTCTCACTCACCGGATCCAACGTCTCATTCACCTTGAAACGTGACAGTAACATTTTCGGAGAGCTATTACAGAAAAAAAAAAAGTTGGCTCTCCTGTAATGTTTTCAATTTTTCATGAGAAAAAGGACATTGGAAGTTTGGTACGGTCACATGATTGCATTCAATAATTTCAGTTAGATAACTAATTTTTTAATTAAAAACAGGTAGTACAATATGATAGTATGAAACCAATGAGTGTGTAACCAGAGTCTTTTTGTTTGTCATATTTAGACAAAGCGTCGTGACACAGATTGCATTTTGGCGATTTAAGATAAGGCTTAGAAATGGCCAGTACAATTATGTTGGGACAACTATGAAATGCATTTTGAAAATTCTTGTGGAGATTAGGTTAGATTTAACGATTTAATTTAAAACAAATTGCAGGTTTAAAATAAATTTAAATTGTAGTGCTTAAAATTTATTTTCGCTTAGTTTATTGTCTAGGGACTCTTGATATAGGTTGTTTTTAAAATTTAGAGAAATTAAAAGTAAAGAAGAAAATTAAAAAAAAATCTTGATTGAAATAGAAAGGCTATGCTAATTAGGTAAGCACCAATTAGTTGTAAGATTTGTAAAATTACATTTTCTTTTAAAAAATGAATAATATATTTTAAAAGAACTAGTAATTAAACATGTAATATGTAAAAAGCAATTAGCATGCACAACATATGGACAAAAAAATTATGAATACATTTATTTTTTAAAATTTAGAACCAAACCAACAAGAGCACCATCATTACCACCGACATCATGCTTCCATTTGTCAATTCACTTATTTGGTGTCTCTTGGTGGCTATTTTTGTCCCTCTCCCTCTCAACTACAATTTCCACCTCAGAATAGCACTTTTTGGAGCTTTGTTGTTATGCTCAGCACTTAGGTTTCAACCAAGAATATTAAGCTCTAGAGAAGAATAACAACCGTTCATCTTATAATGCTTTGCCCCGAGTCAGAAGCAGAGAATTCATTCGCTTTCTAATTAAATTAACACTTTGTGATTCCTTTTCTTTTTCCCTGGCTTTCTCATAAAAAAGACTTGCTCATCAAGCATTTTCTGCTTCGGCATACGGGTCAACTTTATCTTCTCCTTTCCTTTGAGTCAGAAAGAAAATGTTATCATCAGAAATGGATATAATCATATAAACTAATTGAAGGTTGTGTTCATTCTTTTTTTAAAGCAGGCATTAAAGGGGTCCCTTCTTTGCCATAGGTTTAAGGGCAAATTCAAGTTCAACCCTCCACATCTATATATAGTCGTACGTTATGCAACAACTACATAACTTTTTTTGTTGTTGTTAATATTTGAAAAAATTAAAACTGAATTAACTGAAAGGTACACTGCACTTTGGGGGGGTGAAATGACCCTAATGTACACGTGTTTGATGTGTCATGAGTCATGAGCACTATCTTTGTCTTCATCATTCAATAAACTTCAAACTATGATGATAATTAACAGTTGCCTTTGTGGGACTGCTTGGTATTAAATCCCACAGAGTGGGAATCTTTGGCCTTTAAGCAACCTTTGCTCCAAGCAATACTGGAACTCTTCCTTCCTTTTCCTAATTCTTCCCTTCAAAACTTGATAAAAACTTCATTTCTTCTCCTTCTGTTGTCCCCAAGAATTGTATCTTTCTTGAGCGCAAAAAAGGACCCAAAAAAAAAAAAATGCCACAGAGAATGGCAGTCACACATGCAGACCTTGAACCAAGCCGAAGTAAAACAGATTTGAGTAGCAAAACAGGCGTCTTCCTTATGGTTTTCACAATCCTAATAGGCCTCTTCTGCTTCATCCTATGTCTCATAGCAGAAGCCACACGTTCTGAGGTACAAGTTTGATATGTTTGCAAATTACAATTCTACCAATTACCCCCCTAAGGGAATGCATGAACTTCTCATGAGTTTAATATATGGTAGGTGACATGGATGGACACAGGTGGGAAAGAAAATGAAGCCAAATCAGAATGTGTTTATAGTGGTAGTGGGAAAGTGCCATTGCTATGTGCTGCTTCTGCTTTTGTTGGACTTGCATTTGCCATGGTCATGGAACATACTTACATGTTGATAGCAGTGAGTAAATCATCACCTTCTTTGCTTAACTGGGACCCTGATTCTCCTTCTGCCAGGTCCCTAACTTGGCAGGCAGGGTTTTTCTTCATTACAACTTGGTAAGAAAAAGACCTTTTTGTTGTGTTCTTTATTATTACAGAAAAATACAGTCCCTCGTTCATGTTTGCCTGTAAATTTCAAAAAGCTTTTCCAAATTAGAATTGGAAGTTTTTGCTAGTGCAACCCCAACCATAGATGTGCTTTGAGGATTCACCCTCAACAACAATGTTCAATGGGGTAGTGGACCAAATTGATTTAAGATTAGAGAGAAATAAATTGAGATGGAGTAGAAGAAGAAAGGGCTAATAAAAACTCTGGGGAAGAGAGAGTGAAAGGAAAAGGAGGGAAGGAGAGAGGTGTGAGGAGATCAAAGAGAAGAATAAACATAGGCTGATTGCATGGTCCCATCATGGATCAATTATTTGAAATCTTAATTTCATACAGAATTGGCTTTTAATAGACTAACTCTTCAGCCTTAAATTATTAGGAAAGGAACATTATCTTTACACCTAAATATTCTTAATTTAAATTAAGCAAAATCCTAGTTTAATATGGATTCCTGCATATGTTAATCATCTGGAATAATATCAGTCCTCTCCTAACAACAAACAGGTAATTCTGATTATAATACCCTTGTCTAACAATAATACATGTCTATATGGTCAAGAATTAAATTTTATTATATTGCCAACCAATCAAAAATCATCGTTGGTGTAACTTGTAAGGTAATTATTGTTAAAGTTAACAAACATATTACCATACGTGATATTTGCGATTGGATAAAAATGTAAAAACTCTTTGCACTGTGAGCACATTAACTATTTACTCTATGTTGAAATATTATAACCCAAAATCTTTCCTCTTTTAGCAATTAACTTAAGCACTAGCGAAAACGTGTGAATTTAACTTGTTGTATGTTGCAGGATTTGTTTTGCAGTGGCGGAGATTTTGTTGTTGGCAACACTTAGTGTAGAGTCAGGCCATCTGAAGAATTGGTCCAAGCCAAGAACCGGTTGCTATAGCATCAAAGAAGGGTTGTTTTCTGCTGCTGGGGTGTTTGCTTTAACCACAGTTTTCTTGGCTGCTGGTTTATACCTAACAGCACTTCGTGCACAAAGAATGTCAGAAGAACTAGCAAATGTTCGAAGAGAGGTTCTAGAAGCCTCTGCCTTCTATGCTTCCCCACCAAGATCACCTCAACCGCAATATATCTCAACCGTTGCCAGGGAGAACCCCACAACCAGAGAGAGTCAGAATGAGCTTCTATTATCTGTGTTTCCAACTCCATTCATCAAAAGTTATGAGTTTGTATAAATCTAGAAAAATGTATTTTGAGCCTTTGGTTTGGCCGAATCTAAAAGGCACAGGGAAAGTGGAGTGAGGAGTTTTAGTTTTACACAACTAAAGGGTTGAAATTCATTTGATTGTATAAATAACTTAAGAATATGATTCGCTAGGTACCTATAACTTCGGTATAAGTTGACATTATTATTGGCAGAGTAATTTAAGAACAAAACTTACTTTCAGTACCTTTTGTGCTTTTTTTGTGTGTGTCATTTAACTTACATAATTATTGAAGTATAATTTTAATTTTAATTAAGAAGGGAACACACACACATACAAAATAATCTCAAGTACTTTATATAAATTTTATCCCTATTTCACTTTCATGTCTTCTCTCTCTCTCTCTTTTTCAAATTAAAAAGTGACAGTTGATAATAAAAACCTAACAATGAGAGAGTATTACTTTCTATCAACGTGTCACTTTTTAATTGAGAGAATTAGGAAGGAGACAAAATAAAAACAAGAATACGTAATTTAAATCCATTTTAATGAGATATTATATTTGAAAAGAAACAAGTCTCATGTTAATCAACAAAAGTATATAAATTATTGATCAGAAAAAAGAAAAGTATATAAATTAACACTTAGCTTGAGTTTATAAAAAAAGCTTGTGTACACAAATTATGGCCGAGGGTTCAAATCCAGTCAATTTGCACCCCAATGGACGTTAACATTCACACCTCCCAGTCTTCAATTTCTGCTTAGTTACCGATTTGTCGATCAATCATTGCGGGTTTGATGATGAATCCAGTGGTCAATAAGCCTCCTTTGAGTGCCTCTTCTTTACTTATAATACAAACATTTTCCATTTTTTGGTGAAAAGTCTCAATTGCAATGCTCTCTTCAACGAATGCGTATACCATAATCTATACGTGATATTATTGTAATGGAAACCAGAGCTTGTTAAAAACCATTACATAAAATTTCAAGTTAAAAAAATCTATCTAGGGGAGGAAAATTAAGTGATGCGAGTAAAGTTGCTTTATCATGGTTGTAATATCAAGCTGGTATATATAAACCAACCGTAAACTATCTTGGAACCTGACAATGTCGTTCATATTTATGTGTAAGTGACTCCAATTACGACAATCGGCCTAACAGCCAAGGAATAGAAGAGTGGTACTGCTTAACAGAAAATGGCAAACATCGGATTTTCTGTAAGAAAACTAACGAGCTTGGGGCTAAAGGGACCCACTTGTAAGTGAGAAACACTTGCTAATTCTCCGAAACAATGTCAAAGAAAGTAAAAAAGGAATTAAATAACATAAGAGAAAGAGAAACGTTAGTTACACATATTTCCTCTTTACAAAAATTTCAGAGACAATGGTTGAAAGCTTTTCATTCATTGAATTTCAGAGCAAACAAGTCATTTCTCATTAATTACAGGTGTCAACTGTCAAGTGAGAATTATGTGTGTACGTGAGGCATCCCAACTTGTTGGTACGTTGATTAAAATTTTAAAATACTCCATTTATTGTACTCTTGCTATAGTTTAGCACGGCTGCGGTGTCTACTGTCTAGTAGAAATGCTATCTGCATAAAATATTTGTACAATAGTCTATACAAAAGATTCTCGCCCCCCAAAAAAAAAACCTATACAAAAGATGAGTGAGATAAAAGAAATGTTATTTGTATAATATATTTGTTGTGAGGTAAAGCGTGAGGAAGAAGAAGAGTAGCTCCGGTAATCTCCAATGTTGATGGTGAGCGCCTCCAATGGTGGCACTTGCAAATCTTTGATGCTTTAAGTTAGTAAGAGCGTAAGAGAGAGGTGAGAATGAGGGAGTTATGTGTACCTGGTACGCATAGAGTCCTTTATATAGAGTGTCTTGGCGGAAAAAGCCATTAGAGTAGTTGAGATGCCACGTGGTAGCATGCATCTGAGTGTCACATTAAGTGTTTTCCTTGTTATAACCAAGATGGTCAATGGTTACAACCGGGATAGGTGAGACCATGGTAGTCGGGGTAAGCGAGATGACCAATCCGAGATAGCCTTGATTGTCAATGTTGTTATTAGTTGTTTTATTGGTTCTTAAGTCGAATGCTAAGGTGGATCGATTGATTTGGTTGCCGAAGTAACCCCAAAACATATTTGTACAATATTCTATATGAAAGATAAGAGAGATAGAAAAAAGAAAAATATATTACTAAATGAATAATATGATAGAAAATGATAAGAAAAATAATATTATAAAGTGTTGTAAAAATATGTTATATGAATAACATAATTCTTCTAGTTATTGTTCATCAATTTATATAACTAAAAACTACACGATCTATTCTTATATTATAAATTAAAGTATACAATTTAGAGAATCAATTTCTTATTTTCTCCACTCTTTTGATTAAACATTATCATTCTTCTTTCTCTTCTTTTCTTTGGATATAAATTTTACATACTATTCTCACAACTAGCCAAAAAAATTATCTCCCAACCATTTCAAACTACTCACCTTTTATCTTTATTTGTATACTTAGAGTGTGTTTGGCCCAACTTACTTTAGTTTATTTTCTTCTTAAAAGGATAAGCCGAGCCAAACACATTTCATGAAAAGTTCTTAAAAAATAAGCTATTTATCTCCATAGAACAAATTTGAAAAAAACGTAACTTATAAATAAGTTGGTAGGAGGAGCTTTTTTTTAGTCTATACAAGGCTTATCTTGCAGTCTTCTCTTCGAATCCCAACGCAACCAAAAATACAATCTATTTTAATTTTCACTATTTTTCCAATTTAAGTGCTGCATTGGCTTTTCCATTAAATAATATACATATATTAGTTTATTTATTGTAAGGTTTTAATTTTTTTTTAAGTTATTTATTTTAGAAATTAAAAATATTATTTATTTTTTAGCTTTTTAAGTATTCTTCACATAAAATAAAAGAACGTTAATGAAATGAGTAAATAATATAGTTAAATAAGATTTTCATATTTTAAAGTATTCATAATTTTTATTCTTTAAATTTAACTTAGATGCCATATTTTTTAATTTTTTTTTAAGTTATAGTGAAGTTTTTGAATTCTTAATTACAACACTATATATATTCAATACTTTTGAATTATTTATTAAATATTTTTAATATTATTGATATTATTTATTTTTGTTTAAATAAATTATTTTTTATCTTCTAAAAATATTATTTAACAATAATATAAAAGTTTTTAAAAATTTTAACTTTTTTAATTAATACTTAAATTTACTTAATTAATACTATATAATAAAATATTTATAAATTATCGTTAAAATTAATTTCTTTTAATTAAATTAATTTTTACATTTTTAAAATTAAAAATTAAAAATTTATTTATTTCATTAAATTAAAAAAAGCTACTAAAATGAGTAAATAATATAGTTAAATAAAATTGTTATATTTAAAAATATTTATAATATTTATTTTTTAAATTTAATTTAGATTTCAGATTTTTTTAATTTTTAATTTGTAGTTAAGTTTTTTCATTTAAATTAGAAAAATATATTTATTAAATACTTTTTCAATTATTTGTTAAATACTATTTAATATATATTGACATTATTGAATTCTGTTTAAATAAATGATTTTTTATCTTCTAAAAATATTATTGAACAATAATATAAATTTTTTAAAATAACACTTTTGTAATTACTGTTATATATAATAAAATATTTATAAATCAAATTTAAAATTAAAATTTATTAATTAAAATGGTATTTGACGTTTTTAAATTTCAAAATTTTAAGTTTATATATTTTAGTACTTTTATTATTTTTGTTATCATTAAAATAAATTTATGTTGATTAGATTAGTTTTACATAATTGCAACTAAAAATTAACTTTACATAATATTTTTTTATCATTATATATATTATTTTATTGAGTGAGGCAATTAGTTTTAAGTAAATTTAAATTTTAAGATTTTTTTACCAAACAACTTTTAGCTTAAAAGGAGCTTTAAAGCTAAAAATAAAATTAAATTTACCAAACAGCTTTTACTTTATTTTTTAAGCTCTTATTTTGACTTTTAACTTTAAAGTAGCTTTTAAGTCCAAAAAAAGCTAGGCCAAACATAACCTTAATATTCTTAAGAGTTTAATTTCTATGTATTGTCAATATAAAAGATTTTATATTGTCAACTAATTAGAAATCATTGTTAGTATAACTTTTAAAGTACTTATTATAAAAGTCAATAAATTTATCATATATAGTAGTTTCTTATTGAATGATAATATAAAAACCATTTACACTATTAATGTATAAACTACTTTCTATATTCTTAATTGTCTATTCCTTTCAATTTACATCTTTTGTCTTTATCTCTAAATTGAATTTCAGTATTTTTTTTAAAAGAAATTGTTAATGGTTAAAAATAACCTTATATCATAATTTAAATTATTCATTGTAAATTTAAAATATAATTTATATATTTAAAGATATTTATTTATTATAAATTTTAATTACAATATAATTTATATATTTAGAATATTTATTTATTATAATTTTTAACTTTTACTTATAAAAATTTTAAGATAATTAACTTAGCTACGCTGTAGGGGTACCATCAATAAGGGTTAGTGTTAGTCTGAAGTTATCACCTTGGCATTTCTTTAAGCATAAGTTTAAAAAATTTGATTTTTCTAACCGTGTCCGTTTAACAAATACACATCATCAATTTCTCCCATTGCAATTGACGATTTAATATGAAATTTATAACTGAGATAAATTTGGATATATACTCCAATTATGTTTAATAGTTTAAAATTCGTTTGCTTTAACTTTAAAAAAAAAAAAAAAAAACCTTAGTTGAATAGCTAGTGTGTGGTTTTGGACAGAATGTGAAGTTTAATGAGTGAATTTTGAATTATGAGGTTAAAAAATAAGCTTTTGCCATTAAAGACACAAGTTGCTTGATACATAAGCCTACAAAAAAATGTCGTGTGAAGCCTCTTTACAGCAAAGCCTCCTTAGGCTTCTTCACACAAACCAAGTTTGTTTCTAAGTAGTAACTCATTAAGTGAGGATATGAAGGTTTTAGTGTACTCTTTTTACAAGAATATGAAAGTGAAAAACTTAGAGAACTTATATCAGAATTCTGTTCATGGCTACTTTCTTGCAATCTCCATTGTTGAAGCATTCATTTTAAAGATGTGAGAAATCTAGCCATTGAGGGAGTTCTTCTTCCATTTTTGATATGTATTAAATGCGATCTTGGTTTCTTCACGTTATAAGAAGGGTAGTCTATAGGATCGAGACATGGGATAACACAATAGAACTAAAATTGTTTATCCCCTTATTGTTCAAATGAATGACACGAATCAAGGCCACTAAAATATAGAATAAAATAAGAGTTACCTCTTGATCCACTGAACGATGCAAGCGAGCAACGCCTCTACAGGTGTGCACACAAATAAGTGCGCATCTCAATGCTTGCACTAGGGTTCCTCTCTGTTTACTGTGCTAGCCGCAATCAAAAGGAAGTGACGGCTAACCCTAATATCTATCTCAATGTATCGCATACGGCCACACCTCCTACAATGTTTATTAATGAGGTAATTAGGGTTAAAGGGCATCACTCATAATGGGCTCAATTCTAACGAATTGACCTATTAAAAAAGTTTTGATCCAACCAGTTTTTATTCTTAGTGGACTTGTCTTAAATATTCAACCCTTGTAGGTTTTCTTAATAATGGGTCTCAATATTAAATATCAAGTGCATATACCAACAATCTCTCACTTGCACAAAAATATTTAATATTGATAATAGTGAGCGGTATCTAGCAATACATCACTATTACCCAATATTGAGAATGCCAATGAAATGACATAACCTTTCCATGATAATTAATTTGTATGGTTCATCCCTTTGTCCGAATATCTAATTGGACACAAGGCATGGAATTTGTCATCCTCGTATAGTCTAATTTTATTTCTTGATACTTGAAAAGACTTTGCTGCGATAAATATCTCATATTTATCCTTTTGAGCATGGTCATGCGTTTATCAGTCTTACTCTATCAAGTGGCCCCATAGATATTACTCTTGTTACATAGGAGGGACAAATTCCATTTACATTACTCACATGCTTCAACATGATTCATTCCATGTCCAATTGTAATCTTTATAATCACCTTGTTATAAGTGACGTTTGACTACATTAAAATATAGAGTTCGTCATGTAAGAATTGTAGTGACTTCAGGTCAAAGGATTCCATACAATTATCACTTTGAGAATTGTTTATGACTTTAATGTAACAATCCATGTAACGTTCTCAATGTAGGTTAGTCCAGTATATCATTACTCCTAATGTGTACCAACACATGAACTTAATATCTCATATTCATGATCTATAAGATGCGATCATCAGTCCATTAACGTACTAGTCTTAATGTATTAACATTGTCCAATTATTAATGATTGACTAGGGACAATTTTAAGAATAGCACTAAGTAGAATCTCATAATCAAGTCGTCCACTTAATGTCCTACAAAGTTGTACTTGCTATTCTAAGGACAAAATTATACACAAATAAGTATAATATTGAAATGCCTCTTTATTATATATATAACATGAAAAAAACATATATCTAATACATATAAGTTTCTAGTGCATACTGTAACAGCCCAATGTTTTTCTTTAATTATTATTATTATTATTGTTGTTGTTGTTGTTGTTATTATTTGTTTGCCTTGTTTTTAATAAAATGGTATTTTGGAAAAAAGAAATATTGGGCTTTTAAAATAGAGTTTTATAATTAGAATGTTTTTAAAAGTTTTAAAACCCTTGTGTTGGGCTTAGTTTTATGAACCTAAAGTTAGTTTTAAGTATTTCTTAGGTTTTTTGAAAACCTAATTCTTTTTCTCATTCTCTCTCTTGTGCCTCCTTAGAGATACCATGCTGTTAGAGCCTTTGTAGTCAAGAAGTGAGGAACCTTAGAAAAACGCTATTGCACTGTTCGCATCCTCTTGCCGAATATCACATCTTTTAAGGTAAGGGAGAGTGAGTTATCTCACTCATGGATATGACTTTGGTTGTGGGTAAAGGGGTTAGCCCTATACCCCAATTGTTTGTGAATTATATGATTATGTGTATGCAAAGGGGAATGCAATTTTTCTCAAATCATTGATATGCTTTATGAAAATTTTATGTTTAATTATATAGATTATCATGGATTGTTTTTTTAAAACTTGTATGTCAGATTCGCCCGGTGAGGTTAGATAGTCGCTGGGTAACCTTTCTTTGAAAACTAAACTCCGCATTGGTGCCGGGCGAAATGCACAATCCGTTAGGCGTGTTGGGTCTTGACGCAGTCCCGTTGGGTAGGGTGTACAACTTGCCGGGCGGATTTGCTATTGGCACAACGAGCGGATACACCCTTGGCTATTTCGTTTTTTGTGCCTATTAACTACTTTTTTTGCAGTTTTTAACTCATTGTTGTTTCTTTTTATGCCTTGTTGAGTTTATATTGTGTGACTGTTATTTATTTTTAGAAAACTGAGTGTGATATGAAATTGTGCTAATGTTCCATGATTAAAGCATGTAAAAAGTTGTAAGCATTGTATGTGACCATGTATCATAACATTTGAGTTATGTGAAGAGGAAAGTATGTAGGAATTTGGTTGGTGGAGGCTGTGATGGGTTGTCTAACCCTAGCCTTGAGGGTTATTCGATTGGGAAAACTCTAATGGTCTATGCTGATTCCATGGAGTCAAGGCGTACTAGCAAAACTAGGTAACCCTGACTAGTCGCTAAGGGATATCATACTAGTTGAGGGTGTGAGAGCCAAAGGCATCGATACCAATGACGCTTTTTGTGGCTGTGCATTTACTCCTAGTCTACTTTTCGACAAGTTTAAGTTGGTACCACATGTGCATGAGAAGTAGAAGCTAGGTATTGCATTACATATGCTTGTGTGTTTTGATTCTTACAAATTGATGGTATTTGGTTATGTATGTGATGTGTATTCTACCTGTCTCCATTCTCATACTTTAAGAATGAAGTGAGATGTATCTCACTCTCTTGTTTTTTGGTGTTTTTTGTTTGTGTCTATGATACACAGGTGACGTCCAACAGAACCTTGAAGAGGAGTTTTAAAGTAGGGGTGTTGGCCTCGTTGCAGTTTATTTTATAGCATCTTTTTGGGTTTTCTCAACTCTGATAGTAATGTGACATCAGGGTCTTAATTATTTATTATTTTAGCTTTTGAATTATAAACTTTTACTTCTTAAATTGGTTTATTTTCTAAAGACTTGTATGGTCAACTGTGGGCCACCATTTTTTGTTAATTAGTAAAGTATCTTATGGAGTTTTAGTAAATGTAAGTTGTGCATGTGATGTCCTTTACCTTGTGAAGAGAAAGATTCTAAATTATCTTTTTATTTTGCAAATAAAATTATTTAATAATTAGTTTTGGGGTAAAGAGTGTCACACATACACCAACTATGCAACTATTATTTGCCACTTGCACTAGAGCCACTTAGACATGTTTCTAATGCCTAATGATTTAGTGTGCCCTTCATGCTTCTGCTGTGCAAGAGGTTTAGTTAGTGTGTCTGCAACATTATCATCTGTATGCACTTTGCATATTTTCACATCTCCCTTGTCGGTGATCTCTCAAATGAGATGGAAACGCCTAAGTATATGCTTGGCTCTTTGATGTGATATGGGTTCCTTAGCTTGAGCAATTGCTACACTATTATCACAGTAGAGACTAATAGGGTCCTCAATGCTAGGAATCACACCAAGCTCACCGATGAACTTTTTCATCCAAACAACATTTTTTGCAACATTTGAGGCAGCAATATACTCAACTTCTGTTGTGGAATCATCAACTGTGTCTTGCTTTGAACTTTTCCAGCTCACAACACCACCATTCAAACAAAAAATATAACCTGATTATGATCTTGAGTCATCTTTGTCAGTTTGGAAGCTTGCATCAGTGTAACCTCTTAAGCTCAGCTCTTCCTCACCTCCATAAACCAAGAACAAATCCTTAGTTCTTCTCAAGTACTTAAGAATATTCTTGATCGCAGTTTAGTGACCTTCACCAGGATTTGACTGGTACCTAATCATCATACTCAAAGCATACGAAATATCTGGTCGAGTACATAACATGACATACATAATAGATTCGATAGTTGATGCATATGGAATATTGCTCATACAATCTCTTTCTTCCTTTGTGGAAGGAGATTGAACTTTGGATAAGCTTATGCCATGTGACATAGGTAGAAAACCTTTCTTGGAATCTTGCATATTGAATCGTTTCAATACTTTGTCAATATATATACTCTGACTTAGGCTAAGCATTCTTTGTGATCTATCTCTATAGATTCTTATACCTAATACATAGGTTGTTTCGCCTAAATCTTTCATGGAAAAACAACTTTCCAACCACATCTTTACAGATTGAAGCGTAGGAATGTCATTTCCCATGAGTAGTATGTCATCTACATATAATACTAGAAATACTACTATGCTATCACTAACCCTTTTGTAGACATAAGGTTCATCTTCATTTTTCATGAAACCAAATTGTTTAATAGTTTCATCAAAATGAAGATTCCAGCTTCTAGAAGCTTGCTTCAATCCATAAATGGACTGTTGCAACTTACAAACCTTTCCAGCATTTTCAGGCATATTAAAGCCTTCGGGTTATGTCATGTACACATCCTCTAGAAGATTTCCATTTAGGAAAGCAGTCTTGACATCTATTTGCCAAATTTCATAATCGTAGTAAGTTGCAATAGCAAGCAAGATCTAAACGAATTTAAGCATAACTACTAGAGAAAAGGTTTCATCATAGTCTACACCATGAATTTGCTTGAAACCCTTAGCTACCAGCCTTGCTTTAAAAGTACTCACATTACCATCCATGTCAATTTTCTATTTGAAAACCCACTTGCACCCAATAGGTTTTACCCTATCAGGTGGATCAAACCAAGGTCCATACCTTATCAGTGTACATGGATTCCATTTCAAATCTCATGGCATCAAGCCATTTCTTAAACTCTGGACTAGAAATAGCTTCTTGATAGGTCACAGGCTCATTTTAATCCATGAGCAATACATCTCCTTGTTGAGTGATAAAGAAACTATATCTCTCAGGTTGGTGACGTATCCTGTCAGACCTTCGTGGTTCTTGTGCTACTTGATTGTGCAGCTCCACAACACTTTGTGGTATTTGCACTAGTTCTATTGCTGGCTCATGACTACTATGTGGTTCTTAAATTTCTTCAAGTTCTACTTTCTTCCTATTGACTTCCTTATAAATATTTTTTTTTCTAAGAATACAGCATTCCATGCAACAAACACTTTGCCTTCAATAGGATTATAAAAGTAGTAACCCTTAGTTTCTTTTAGGTATCCCACAAAGTAACATTTATTTGATTTGGGTCCTAATTTATTAGAAATTAGGTGCTTCACATAAGCCTCACATCCCCAAATTTTCATGAAGGGCATACTGGGTCGTTCTCCAGTCCATATCTTATATGGTGTCTTCATGACAACTTTTGTCGGAACACAGTTTAGTGTGAAAGCTGCTGTTAACAATGCATGGCCCCAAAAGGAGTTAGGGAAGTCTAAATGACTCATCATAGATCGAACCATATCTAATAGTGTCCAATTCCTCCTTTCTGAAACACTATTCCACTGTGGCGTTCCAGGAGGAGTGAGTTGAGATATAATCCCATACTCTTTTAGATAATCATCACATTGTAGGCTTAAGTACTCTCTATCTATATCTGATCGAAGTGTCTTAATACTTTTGCCTAGCTAGTTTTGTACTTTGTTCTTGAATTCTTTGAACTTTTCAAAGGACTCTGATTTGTGTTTCATAAGATACATAAATCCATATCTATTGTAGTCATCAGTGAAAGTGATGAAGTATTGAAAACCACCTTTGGCCGTTTTGCCTATAGGCCTACATACATCACTATGTATGAGTCCTAGAAGACCACTCACCCTTTCACCTTGTCTCGTGAATGGGGTCTTTGTCATTTTCTCTAATAAACAAGATTCACATATCTCAAATGATTCATAATCAAAAGAGTCCAAGTATATATCATGATAGAGTTTGGAAATATGTTTCTTGTTTATATATCCTAGGCGACAATGCCAAAGAAAAGATGGATTAAAATCATTTGATTTTATTCTCTTTGTATTAATGTTATAGATAGACATTTCTAGATCAAGAACATGGAGTCCACTATTCAATTGCACACAACAATAGAAAATTTCATTCATATAAATTGAACAACTTTTGTTCTTTATTACAAATGAAAAACCTTTCTTATCCAAGCATGAAACAGAAATAATGTTCTTACTAATAATTGGCACGAAATAAGAATTATCAAGTTCCAAAATAAACCCAGTGGGCAAAGTCAAATAATAAGTTCCTATGGCTAAAGCAGCAACTCTTGCTCCATTACCCACGTGTAGGTTGACTTCGCCTTTGGTCAACGGTCTACTACTTCTTAGTCCCTGCACATTAACACAAATGTGAGACCTACATCCAGTGTCTAATACCCAAGATGCAGAAGTAGATAAGTTAACTTCTATAACAAAAATACTTGAAGTGGAAGTCTCACTTCCCTTCTTCTTTTTAACCTCCTCTAAGTACTTTGGATAGTTTCTCTTCCAATGTCCTGTTTGCCCACAATGGAAACATGTTCCAACCTTAGCAATCCCTCCCACTGGCTTCAAGCCAGATGTACTGGACCTATCTTTGCCCTTGCCTTTTGGGAAAGTCTTGGGCTTCTTGAATTGCATCTTGCCCTTATTCTTTCCTGGCTAAATCATCATAACAACTTTTCCCTTACCTTTACCAATGCTTTGTTCAGGTGTTTTCAACATGCTAAGCAATTCTGGAAGAGGTTTGTCAATTTCATTCATATTATAATTCATGACGAATTGACTGAAGGATTCTAACAACGATTGCAAGACAAGGTTAGTAGCCATTTCTTGGCCTAGTGAAACCTAAGCCTTTCAAGATTCTCTACATTGGTAAAGGGCTTTTGATGCTCCACATCTTTCATGCCTAGCCTGCCTTTGATAAAGGCTTTTCAAATGTACGATCATATCGTATGCGTCCATGTTCTCGTGGCTTTTGAAGCTCTGAGTTCATGGCTGCAAACATGAAGCATCCTACATCAAGAGCATCATCTTAATGCTTCTTATGAGCATCCTTTTCAGTTCTAGGGGCAGTAGTAGGGGGTACTTCATGAATGGGTTGTTCCAGGACATACAACTTCTTTTCATGTCTAAGGACAATCCTTAGATTTTTGTACCAGTCTAGAAAGTTTGTTTCAGACAACTTTTCCTTCTCAAGGAAGAATTGCAATGACATGTTATTAGTATTGTTTGCAGCCATGGTAATCTATCAACAAAACAAAAGCATATAAGTATTCATGTTATAATAATTTTAATAAGGTCTTTGATTAAAATATGCCCCCCTACTATTTTGTTTAAAAACAATGACCCTCAACATTGATAGATTTCTTTTAGTAGGCCAAGATCCATATTTGACTTAATCATAAGTCAACTTTGGTTGAACACTTACGAGTAGGCTATTTAGGTAAAAAACACTTCTCAATTGTATCTTATACAACTCTTGGATAGTTGGGTGAATAACTCTTATTCTAATTCATCTTATGAACTTAAGCCCAACCTAATGCCTCTAGGTTTTTCAATCTTATTGAATTTAACCTAGTTAAGTCAAGACCCAATGACTTAACATTTTGGATATTACAATTATCCCATCGCACCTCACTAGTATAGATAAAGGCACTCCACTTTGGCAGACCCACACTTAATAGATACTAGCCTTAACGAGTGTCATGCATCGGAAGGCATTATATAAATGACTTAATATTTATCTTAAGGGTTTTTTATTTTTTTTATCATAAACATCTTTAAAATTATCTAGTCGTTAAACACTTTAACTAACTAACAAGCATGCATCTCATACATAAATGTGAAATAGTTATGGCCTCCTTTAATGCATTCCCAACAAAAAAAAAATACATAATCTCATTAAAATAAAGAAACCTCATTTTATATACGAGGGGAGTGAGATAAGACGAGAAATACATCAGACTTTTGGGAGATAAGGCACGACATATAGGTTGTATTTTTAACCAAAAATTACTAAGACCATAACCATTCACCATGCAAATATATCACAAAATATAAAATCTATCACTTTAATCACATTGATATAATGTATTTTATGAAATAAAACCCTACGCAGAGAAAGCACGGGGGTCCCACTGCCTAGTCACCAGGTGGGGTCAAGGGGAGGTCGCCCCTTGCAAAAAAAAAATTAAAATTTTCGCAAAAGAAACTCATAAGCAGCTTCATCAATTTCTAGGGTAACCCTTAGACGGCTAGGGTTCAATATTTGAAACCCTATTCGCCATCAATCTTACAAGCAACCCTATTCGCGGTTAACCTTAGACGACTAGGGTTCAACATTTGAAACCCTAATGACGTGTGCTAATGACGGCCATAGTTTAACTCTTAAACCTTTTTTATCCCTAAAACATGAACTTTTCATGTTGTACGCATTCAAACATATACAAAATCACATATCCAATAATATGAATTTAAAGGGCAGAATATCACATATCCGAATAAAATTGAAAAACCGCATATTCATGTTATCAAATAACGAATTCTAAATACGCAGGGTATCATATATACATGCTAACGAATATTGAAACAATACAGAATATCACAAATTCAAATACCAACATATACAGTCCAAAATGTGCCTTTCATTAACCAAGCTCTGATACCAATTGTAGGATCAAGACGTGGGACAATACAACGGAACCAAAATTGTTTGTCCCCTTATTATTCAAACGAATGGCACAAATCAAGGCTGCTAAAATATAGAATAAAATAAGAGTTACCTCTTGATCCACTGAACGATGCAAGTGAGCAACGTCTCTATAGGTGTGCACATAGACAAGCACGTGTCTCCACACTCGCCCTAGGGTTCCTCTCTATTTGTTGTGGTAGCCGCAATCAGAAGGAAGTGACGGTTAACCCTAATATTTGTCTTAGTGTATCGCATACTGCCACACCTCTTAAAACATTTATTAATAGGAGGTAATTAGGGTTAAAGGGCGTCACTCATAATGGGCTCAATTCTAACGAATTGGCCCATTAAAAAAGTTCTGGTCCAACCAGTTTTTATTCCTAGTGGGCTTGTCTTGAGTGTACAACCCTATAAGATTTCTTAAAAATGGGCCTCAATATTAAATATCAAGTGCATATACCAACATAGTCTTGTCTTTCTTTGAAGAGAGAAAAGTGTGATAGTATTATTGATTAGAGAGTTTTGCCCAAAAAGATGTACTATTTCTTCTTACGCTTGTGAAGGTTCTTTTTTGCTTTTTCTTCTTTATCATGTAAGTTTAAGGGCTTGTTAGCAAGATAGTTTGACCTGCTTCTTTGAATTGCTGGAGACATACTATGTTCAAGTTTATATTCTCTTTTTATTAATGAAGACTTTTTGAAAAGAGATCATACATGGATAATACAAGTATTTGAAAACTTTCACAACTATTTACTCTTTATCTGAAAAGTGTTTGTCCAAAATATATAAGACAAACACGTGTAAGTTGTTCAATTGAAAAGGATTTGTCCAAAGGTAGATTGGACGCTTCTTTTAAAAAGGTATTGGATGGTTACTTAAAATGAACCATCGTATGCTTCTATAAGCAAATATTGGACGCTTTTTACAAAGATGAGCAATGGACGTTATTTATAAAATGACGTGTATTGGACATTTATTTATGAAAACATATAATGAATACTTATAACTTATTTGTTTTCAAAAAGACTGAATTTATGTAAGAAAGCATAAAAACACTTATGACTACATAGGAAATATATGGTTAGGTCTAAGTATATCTCTATTAGCAATTTTTAATATTCTTTGTTATCATCAAAATTTTAGGGATTGGACGCTTTATATATCTTTGATTCCAACAGCAACTAGTATAATCATTTTCCAATTTTGGGCTAGTATAACCCTTTGGACAATCATAGGGCTCCGGTTGGTTCTAGTATGTAAGCATGGAGTAAAAAGTGATAACATTAAAATGTTTTTGTTCTAGTCAAGAGGTTAGTTTCCAAGGCTACTTTTCAGGAATTTTACCTCATTAGTGTAGTTTCTTTTTTTTTTTTTTTTTTTTATAGATTCTCAACCGTGAACAAAACTTACAGCTTTTTAGGAATTTTCAACTACTATAGGTTAGAAGTCCCATTTATTTAAGAAGTATATGTATTTCATTAAACTATTGTATTTTAATAGTTCTTTTATTTAATGCACATTAGTACTCAACATTTAGAAATAATTTCGCAATAATGATGAGGTTAATATTTAGCTTCTGATATTTAGATTATTTTATATCATTCCGCTTTTAATTATTTCCACGTGAATGCAAAACTAAATAAATAAATAAAATAAAATTAGTAGACAATTTAGGGTGTTACGATAGGAAGAGTGCTAGCAACATACTCTCTAACATACTCCTAAGACATACTCTATTATAAGTTGAAATTTATTGGAAGAGGAGTGCTAGCAACATACTTTCTAACACACATTCTATTATTCATTGAAATTTATTGAAAATTATAAAATCATGAGAGAGAGTTATTAAATAAGATGTGAGACTCACAATTTTTTATAATTTTTAAGAAATTTCAACCAACAAGAAAGAGTGTGTTCAAAAGAGTGTGTCAGAGAGTGTGTTACTAGCATTTTTCATTACAGTAGACTTCATAAAATTGTAATTTGTGAATGTATTATCTATTAAAAAATATATTTAGTATATTAATTTAAAAGTATGACAATGTTATCATTAATCATTAGAATAGTACTCTCTTCAAACTCAAGTATAAACAAAATTAACTAATTTTGCGTTAAGTAAGAAAGTTAGTTAATATCATTTAATTTTACTAAACACATTTAAAAAATAATTTTTTTCCTAAAGTGTCTTTCATTGAAACTTGATATGAAGAATGAAAAAAAGTCATTGAAAATAGAATTTCAATTAATTGATATTATCATTAAATAAAGTGAAAGTAATTAAAATTTGCTTATATTTGAATCCACTAAACCTTTTTTTTTTCTTATAATTGAGTTCGGAGGGAGTATAATATATTAAGAAAATAATTATTTAACAAAAATATTATAGATATAATTAAAATTAATATTATATTATTTATGTGGCTAAAAAATAAGAAATATATTTGAAAAAAAAACCCATAAACTAACTCGTAAAGGACAAGATTGAGCTACAACAATAATAACCCGTAATTAAATTAGCTGATCTAATTCAATCCAAAAATACTAACCCGTAATTATATTAGCCTGACCCATCATAAACAAGCTCAAATGAACTGGACAAGCCCAAATTAACGACTCTATGATTAGTTGATTACGTCTCTTTATAGCAAATATTGTTCAAGTTCCAACTCAGATAAGTGCAACTAATTGTAAAATAATTTATTTTTTTACTTTTTTTGTTTAAATGTTTTTTTAAATTGGCAAGTTAACTCACTAACTGGTCAATTCACCTTAAAATGAGATGGGTTGTAATTTTTAGATTATGTTTGGAAAAACTAGCTAAGAGATGAAAGAATTGTTGATAGTCAAAAGTTATTAGTTGAAAGTTTGAAATAGCAAGAGACGCACAAGAAGGGGGGTTGAATTGTGCGTTTCAAAACTTTTTAAAAATTAAAACAAGTTCGAAAACGTTTTTGAGCTAAAGGATAGAGAAGACAAGCACACAGAGAATTTTATACTGGTTCACTTAATCTCGAGCTACGTCCAGTCCCTTCACTTAGAAGGTATGCACTAATCAACCTTGATTACAAGTATTCTTCATAGCCTTTTCAAGCTGTACAACGCAATCACCCCAAATTGCTTAATCCAAGTATTCTTTCTCACTAAGCCTCTCCAGGCTTTCACAACAAAATAGTTGTTTACAAAGAGATTCAACTCACATAGTGCGGATATAGAATATTAAGCACAATTGCAAAATTGTTTTAGAGAATACAAAGATTGTCTAGTGGATGCAAGAAAGTAATATGATTGTTTTTGAGTTTTTCTTGTTGTGTCACTTAGTTTTTTTTCGTGTTCACATTTCTCTTCTTGTTTCTTGATGAATATATAGTCTTCAGCAAAAAAGAGTCATTGAGGATGACTTAGCTTCAGTCTTCAAGAAAGAGGTGCGCATATCGAGCTTCCAAACAGATCAGAAAGGACAGCTTTGAAACTTGCACGAAAATGGAAAGAGCAGCTTTGTGCTAGAGGTCTGCTTTTCTAAACATTCTTCATTCAGCTTGGCAGTTTGAAAAGTTGGCTTGCTTTTTTCTGCCTTGCTGTGCTTTTGCACTAGAATGTTTTTGTCTATCATTTAATGCTTGAAATATTTGAATATTAGATCTTAAAACGGTAAGATACTAGTCTCGAGATATAAAAGAAGGATGCATAAATTGGATGAGTATAATAATCTTAGTCGTTAAAGAGCTTACGTCTAGACGCTTCTAATATGAGTGTCTAGGGTTTAAGACATATAGTACATGAATGAGACTTACTCTTGGACAGTCATCATATATGAGTCTATTGGACGCTCGTTTGAGATTAGTGCGTTGGATACCATGAGGTTGGACGCTATGAGTCCGTTAGCTTAAAAATAGAAACTTAAACTTTAATAAGTTTGTTATCTTCAAAATTTGAGGGTTTAGATGCTTCAACGTCTTTAGCTCCAACAAAGTTATTAAATTGACTTATTAAATTATAAATGTTTAGTAAAACTATTTATTGAAATAGCTGATAAATATAAAATGACAAAAATTGATATGTTTATATGATATTTTATATAAATTTTAATTTAATTTTATGGATAAAAACATTTTTTTGGTAATTATAATTTTAGTTTTTTAGTTAATTTTGAACTCTTATAATTTTTTATTTGAAGAACAATTATTTTAATTACATTTTTTAGTTTTAATTATAATTTTTTATATTGTGTACTCTACTATTAATCTTATATTATAATATATTATATTATATTATATTATATTACATCCTAAAGTATTTCTAACCAAATTTAAAATAAAATAAAAATAACATACACTTAACTATACCAAATTTAAAGGGTGAAAGTAAAGAAACCAAAAAAAAAGAAAATTTACCTTATATATAAAAGGATACAAATAAATTTAACAAATAATTTAAGGATAAAAAAGAAATAAATTATAAGAAAGAAGTTAAAATGCTACTTGACATTAATAAAAAATGCTATAAACTACTAAAATAAATTTATTTAATAAATACTACTAATACGAGGAAGCAATCTTTTTAATTATTAGAAACTAGTTAAAATTTGTATTATTATAAAATAAAATAGGTTGAGTCAAACACTTGTGTTTTTACGAGTCAACGATGAAATAAAATAGGATGGCTAGCCTGTTTTACCATTTTTGCTTTTTTTTATTTATTTATCAGTTTTGCCATTTGTACCTGACACCGAAGTTCAAACTTCATGTGTTTATATTTTTTTGTGTATTCTTTTCATTTTTTTTATTGTACCTTTAAATCTTTATTTTATTTAATTTTACATGATTAAATATAAAGGAATATGGTAGAAATTGTATTTTTAATTTTACACGATTAAAAAAATATATAAAAAAAGATATGGTTGAAATTGGATATTCTTGGAATACCCATCCAATTTCAGCGAAGGGTCCATTTCATCACGGAACCGTTCGCATGATATCGGTACAATCCAGAAGCAAGAAAAAAAAAACAAAGGCCCTACCTTTTAGTAAAGGAGAAATAGGGTAAAGAGAAAAGAAATAAGTGAAAAATAAAAAAAGTGAGTGTATTTGGTAAAAGAGAAATAAGACAATTGAGAAATAAAAAAATGTGAGATCTACTAGTTAGTTTCACCCCATTTTTTACTATTTCTATTTACATATTTAACTTTAACATGCAGTTTTATAGATATTGTTTGTGTTATTTTTTAATTAGAATTAGAGTTTTACGTCAGTAATACGTGCAATAAAAGTTTGTAATAAAGTATTATGCAGATTATTGAAATAAAACTTTAATTTTAATAAAAAAATAGTATAAACAACACTAAAAGAACTATATATAAGTTTTGTCCTTCTTTTTTTTTTGTCTTAAATCAAATACTTTTATTTTTATTTTATTTTTTATCTATTTTTATTCTTTTTTTTTTTATTTTTTTTGATTATATTTCTTACTTATTTTTTTTTTCCTATTAAAGGGACTCTGGCATCATGAAAATTCAAAAGGCCTTCTTATTGAGAACCAACGGGCCTGGACCGACCCGACCCGACCCGAAATATCAGAACCGAGATCCAAACCCACAAACAACCACCACTACACGCAACACAACCCCACCTCCCACCTCCGCACTCACCGCTATTTAAATTTCCTCACAAATTATCACAAAAACCACGTAATTCTCAATCGAAAATCTAGGGTTTTTCTTCCCCCATTTCCAATTCCGATTCCTCGGATCTTTGATTGCCGCTAGGGTTAGCGTTCTTCTCAACGATGTCGCTGAGGCCGAATGCCAGGACGGAGGTTCGCCGCAACCGCTACAAGGTGGCGGTGGACGCCGACGAGGGTCGCCGGCGGAGGGAGGACAACATGGTGGAGATCCGCAAGAGCAAGCGCGAAGAGAGCCTCCAGAAGAAGCGTCGCGAGGGCCTCCAAGCTCAGCAGCAGTTCCCCACTCCTCTTCAAGCCTCCTCCATTGTCGAGAAAAAGGTACTACCATCATCGCATCGCTGAAAATTAGGGTTCCATCGTGATCTTGAAATTTCGGATTCCGATGCTTCGAAATCTCGATTCTCGAATCGCGTTCCGGTGCAATTGGGATTTTGGATGTTAGGTTACGCGGTGGTTAGTTAGTTAGTTAGTTACGGGAGACGGTTATGATGGTTGGGTTTGTTTGTTGGTGTTGCAGTTAGAGAGTCTTCCTGCGATGGTTGCTGGAGTGTGGTCGGATGATAACAGCCAGCAACTGGAGGCGACTACGCAGTTTCGGAAACTGCTTTCGATTGGTAACTGTTGGTTTTATTTGATGCTATTGACGAATTGTTGTGTGCCTTGTGTTGCTTTGGTTCGTTGTGTGTTGAAGTTGTTTTGTGTGGTTTATGATATGTAGAGCGCAGCCCTCCTATTGAGGAAGTTATTCAAGCTGGGGTTGTGCCTCGATTTGTGGAGTTTCTTGTTAGGGAGGATTTCCCTCAACTTCAGGTTCTATTTTTTTTTTTTCCTGTGTTGGAAGTTTTTGTGTGGTGTAGTGGGGATGGAATTTGTTGTGTTGATTAGTTGTTTGTGTGACTTGTTTGTTTGGTTAGTTTGAGGCTGCGTGGGCTCTCACGAACATAGCATCTGGAACTTCTGAGAACACGAAGGTGGTGATTGATCACGGGGCAGTCCCGATATTTGTCAAGCTGCTTAGTTCGCCCAGTGATGATGTTCGGGAGCAGGTGTGTTGATACAAGAATGTGGGAGTGCTAGCATTTCTTTTTTTGGATTTTTACTGAACATTCCTGAATGTTTAAACTCTGAAATTCCAGGCTGTGTGGGCGTTGGGAAATGTTGCTGGAGACTCCCCTAGGTGTCGTGATCTTGTTCTCAGCCACGGTGCCCTGATCCCACTGTTAGCCCAGTTGAATGAGCATGCAAAACTTTCGATGTTGAGGAATGCCACATGGACCCTGTCAAACTTCTGCAGGGGCAAGCCACAGCCTCCATTTGAACAGGTAATTATCTTTTTGGTTAATTTAAATTGAACCTGTTAGAGAACCTCTTTTGGCATATGAATATGGGAATTTTGATGGACAGGTGAGGGCAGCGCTTCCTGCTCTTGAGCGATTGGTTTTTTCCAATGATGAAGAAGTCTTGACAGACGCATGCTGGGCACTATCATATCTTTCTGATGGAACAAATGACAAAATCCAAGCCGTTATTGAGGCAGGTGTATGTGGCAGACTGGTGCAGCTCCTCCTGTGAGTATTAAATCTACTATACCTGGTCAACAAAGATTCTAATGTTTAAATTGTTGATTGTCTTGGCCCTAAACTTGTATGCTTGTTTTAAAGGCACCCATCCCCTTCAGTGCTGATTCCTGCCCTTCGCACAGTGGGAAATATTGTGACTGGAGATGACATGCAGACTCAGGTAATGACTTGTAAACAGTCGTAATAATTACTTGGTACCTAATTGTGTTCTTATTCAAGTTTTGTGAAGTAATAAAAGTTAGTGACTTAGTGTCATATAAGTAATTTTGAAAAATTAAATTAAAATATTTAAATAACTTCTCCCCTAATTGTTGATAGGTTAAATACTTAAATTTGCATGTTTAATATGATTAAGTAATCTTGAAAATTTAAATTGAAATATTAAAATAACTTCACCCCAAATTGTTGATAGGCTAATTTTGCTAGTCTAATGTGATTAAGTAGCAAAAAGCCAAAAATGCTGCTGATATAATATAGGTGTAATGAAACTCTGTACTTAACAAAATTTTAAACGTAACTGTATAACTTTGTTGTTGAACTTGTGGCTGACTTGGGTGGAGTGTTGCAGTTGGTCTTTCTATTTTTGTATTGAACACACTCAATCTCTTTCATGCGGGTTTGGGGGGGAATATGGTGAGTGATTTGCAAAGAGTGAAAAATTATACAATGATAGTCATTGCATCTGCCATCCACCAAGGATTTCAATTTGCATGTCTCTCTCATAGTTTAATGGCTTTTAGCACTTGCACATGCCAGTGAGACACCACTACTACTTCCATGAATCTAGTGTCTGCTTCCCTTATATTTTGTGCATGCATCACTAGTGAGAATTTCCTGATTTTGGTGCAACTCTTTTCATTAGACTATCATCAGTCATGGTGCACTCCCATGCCTCTTGAGCCTGTTGACACATAATCATAAAAAAAGTATCAAGAAAGAAGCTTGCTGGACCATATCAAACATTACAGCAGGAAATAGAGAACAGATACAGGTAAGCCAGTAAAGCCCAATTAATTGTTACTTGATGTAAATTCGTGTGTTTAATCAAGTCTGCCATTGAGTATTGATCTTTTTTTATTGTTGATGCTTTTGTTTAAGTTTGATGTATTGTTATATCCATGCATATTAAATTGGATTTCTCAATGGAGATATTTACCGTTTAAAGTTTCAAGTTTCTTCACCCCTTATTGAGTGTTACAGTTGCTGTGGTTCTGTAGTATAGGAAGCTAGATGTTCTTTAACATGGAAATGTGGTACAATAATAATCAATTTAGAAATATCTAGTTCTCATATATATATATATGTGTGTGTGTGTGTGTCTGTGTGTTTGTGTGTGTGTGTGTGGTTTGCCATAGTTGGCACATGTTGTCTCATAAGAATTGGAGTATAAGGCAACTTTAAGCTCTTGAACTTTTATGACTCATCAGCTGGATTTGCTGAATCTGATTTTTTTTTTTTGGTTTTATATGATAAATATTTTAATTTACAATTTGTTGCAATTACATCACTGAAGAGAATCTTGTCTTGCTCAGTGTTGTTAAATGGTGGCGCCATGGCAGAATGGCGTGGCAGATTTTTTGCCAACCGCCATAGGCAATTTGTGAAGGGAGGCCTGCTATGGCGGCGCCATAGGCCGCAACAGCGTGTTTATATGGCGGAATTTTGGCCTTCCGCCATATGCCGCCATCCACTATTGATAACACTGGTCTTGCCAGAAGCAGGGCAGTAGTGGTTTTATTTTGTGTTTCGGATCTTGATTATATTCTATATGCATTTTATTGTAAAGGATAAAATTTAGTTTGCTTATTCATTCAAGAAGCTCACTGAACTTTATACATTTTATATATGATGTAGGCTGTTATTGAAGCTGGTCTGATTGGCCCCCTTGTCAATCTTCTTCAAAATGCTGAGTTTGACATTAAAAAGGAAGCGGCTTGGGCAATCTCAAATGCTACATCCGGTGGTACCCATGAGCAGATCAAGTATGAATTATTATTATTTTTTTCCTCTGCTTTATAATGACAAGTTGGTAATTATTGGGAATTATTGGGAATTTGTGTATTGACTTATCATATGTGGCTGTAAGGTATTTGGTGAGCCAGGGTTGCATTAAGCCTCTCTGTGATCTGCTTGTTTGCCCCGACCCAAGAATTGTCACTGTCTGTTTAGAAGGTCTTGAGAATATTCTGAAGGTCGGGGAAGCTGAGAAGAGCTTGGGTAACAATGGAGATGTCAACTTGTATGCTCAGATGATAGACGACGCAGAGGGATTGGAGAAAATTGAAAACCTGCAGAGTCATGACAACAATGAAATATATGAAAAGGCAGTCAAAATTCTTGAGACATACTGGTTGGAAGACGAAGATGAGACACTACCTACGGGCGATGGTGCTCAACCTGGTTTTAATTTTGGAGGCAACGAACTTCCAGTCCCATCTGGTGGATTCAACTTTAGTTGAAAATTGTTGTGTGGGTAAATGTGCATTGTCTCATTTTTTCCCTTTAGGGTCATTAATCACAATTTCTACTCAATTTTTTAATATAAATTTCACAATGTTCTCTAAACCAAATTGGTTTCAATAATTGTAGGAACCTGGTTGGATGGAGCAGGGTTGATGCTTGGGTGACTGTTGGAGTCGAGTCTGGGTGGGGTGGGGTGGGGTTGGGTTGGGGGGTGGGGGGGTTGAGTTCGGTCCTTGCACCTCATAGTGTCTGGTTTAAGTCTGGTCTTGTGTCTGTGGTTAATGGGGTGCAGGGGTGGGTCAGTTTAACTACCATGTCCAAATAAGAAGGGGGGTGGTGGGTTCAACAGCAGCATAATGACCTTGTTAGCAGTTTATGTTTGTTAAAAATATATATATATGCTGGGAAGAACTACCGGGAGGTTCTATGTTGCAGTAGCAGGGACCGTATTATGTGGCAGTGGATGGGTTTTCTCGAATGCGGCTTTTGAGTCCTATTTTTTATTGAGTCGTAGTTGTATTGGTAATTTATACAGAGTCAGTATTTGATTGAGTGAATACAATATTCAGAAACCGATTTTATGGTGTATTCAAATGAAAGAATTAGCGATATTTTTGCGCTTGCATATATCCTTTGGCCATTCTGAAGCCTTTTACCTCGAACAGTTCACATCAGTGCCTACAATGCGTAGTGTCAATAAGCCTAAATCAACACTGCTGCCTGAAGTGCTAGAGCTCTCTGACGATGAGAGTTGCAATGTGTATATCCAATGGGAAAGAATGTGTGTATCTAGTGCAATCAATTCCTTTTGGAAAGAAAAAAGTGGAGACTTAAGTAAATTTGGTATCATCCCTTTTAGTTAATGATGTATATGCCGCAGTTAGAGTGCTTGGAATAAGAATAAACTAGACTACGTACCAGTGTTATACGTGTCTTATTACTCAAATGAAATTGAAACCCTTTTATACTAGGTTTGAAAAGCATAAGAAAACTATTTACATAGGCACCAAGCTTCAAGGTTTCGGAACTGAAGTTGCTGTCTATCATTAACGTGAGTATACCTCCCTTTCTCCTTGAAAAGCTGGGAGAAATGATACTTGAGTACACAGGCTGCATAATTTGTTGGGGTTATGCGACAACCACAGTGTGAGCACTGGAAAATGATTTGTGATGGGGCGGGGCTTCCATTATTACATACGCTCAAAATCAGAGACATATTCATAGACACTTTAAAATTAGAAAACTCGGACATTCTAATTACGGTTAACTCTGCAGTGTGCAGAAATAAAGATTTGTAGTAACTAATAAATGTATCCGGTCATTCGATGGCTACTTAAATATTATTTAATATTTTTATTATAAATGGATTATTATATAAAGAAAATTAAAATAATGCAATAAAAATAGTAAGATTCCAAGCAGAATAAAAGATCTTCAAGAAATTTGATTTTTTTTAAAAGATATTGAATTTGAGAAGAGAAATAGAATAGAACGAAATGAAACAGACATTACTTCTCAATGTTTGAATTGTTTAATATAACATAAAATGTGATAAAATTTAATGAAATGTAATTTTTTTCATTTTATCTAATCAGGAATTTAATTAGCATGCGATAGCGCCGCAATAATGTCGTAGCAAAGCGACATAGTCCTAACTGCTATAGGGGTTTTCATAGCAGAGCAATTTACTATTGTGACTAGAGTGGTTTAAATAGCGATAGTAGCGACCAGAATAGCGGTGCTATGTTTTGATTTTGAAAAAGCTCTCTAAACACTAACGTTAGGGCTTGTTTTGGGGCTATTTTTGAGATTTCAATTTCCTAAATTTTTTTGCTTGTAATCAAGAAAAAAATGTAGTTCTTCACTTTCTCACTTCGTATAAGAATTGACATAGGCAAACGATATTTTCTTATTAGAAATTTCCTTTAGATTAACCTATGCCCTTCTTTTACCTCCCCTAGGAGACCTATGGACTCAAAACAGATTGAAGAAAAAGGGGTAGGAAGGATTTTGACCTAAGTTTTGACATAGTAGTTGGAAGTCCTTTAAGAAACCCTAACCATTAGGATGAAGCTGAGAAAGCCCAATGTCAAGTCTTTGAAGAGCTTGCATCTCAAACTTAGTAAATGAGATACAAACAACAAGGTTTGTAAACATTTAGTCATAAATGTAAGTTAAAGGAGAATCATACTTCTCTAGTAAGTCAAAAACTTGGCCATTCAATTGAGGTACTTTTAGTAGGTACCTATCCTTTTCCTCAAGATCTGAGGTTAGGATCACAACTTCCCCGAGACGATCTTGATAGGAGGTGGAAAAGCAAGTGAGGGTCCCAAGTATGTCTTGGTCTACCCAACCATATTGGTTCAAACCTATAGGTATGGCGAAGCTCCTTTTTGCCTACCTCATAGTAGAGTTAAACTTGTAAGGACCGAGTTAATAATGGAAGTTCATAAGGGAAGTAGAGTCAAAGATTGAAAGTCATTACAAAATTTTGACAGTGGAGAAATGAAGTTATCCTATTAACTTAGGGTTTTCCTAAGTAAAGGGAATCGACAACATAAGACTATGGCCATAATGAGGGAAACTTTATAAATACCACCAAAGCTCCTACCATTCTTCAATGACCTTGTAAAACCTAAATATAATATATGAAAGGCGAAATAAAGGAAAATATAAAGGAAATGTCTGGAAACAAAAATGGCCTGAAAATGAATGGGGGCACTGGAGTAATTGGGAAATGGCAGTCACTGAAAGTTATAGAGGATGAAAGATGAAGAAACTTGAGAAGGAAGAAAAGCAACAATATAAAATAATAAGGTTGGTGCTATTTATGAAGAGGATTTATGGGGTAGAACTGGCAAAATGGGCCCAGCCTGATTGGCCGGCCCAAACAACTCAAAAAAAGGGATGGACTTGGCTAAAAAAAAAAGGTGGCCCAAATAAGACCGAGCCTTTTTG
The DNA here is from genome assembly GCA_004329165.1 of Spatholobus suberectus. Classification (NCBI taxonomy): domain Eukaryota; kingdom Viridiplantae; phylum Streptophyta; class Magnoliopsida; order Fabales; family Fabaceae; genus Spatholobus; species Spatholobus suberectus. Next base: position 28,053,917 of record CM014729.1, read on the forward strand.
GCCCCGCCTGTTTAGCTCGATGGGCCAAGTGGGCTCGAGTCTGGCTGGTTCGTAGGGCCTTGGGATGGCTCGATAGCTAGCTTACTCTTGTTAAATTTAGAACATGTCGTTTGCTTTGAGTCATGTACTATGCAAAAAAGAGGCATTGCACAACCTACACAAGTTAGTGGAAAGCTAATTTCTAGCTTTTAAATATTACATGGGTTTTAAATTAATAGTGAGAAAAAGGCTTAGAGGAAGGCTACTTCATAATTGTTGGTCACCTTTATATTATTGAATGTGGCAGGGGTTAACGGGCTCTAAAATGGGAAAAGGTGGCATATAATTGACTTATGGAGTTGGCTGGATATGCAAATAGCACACCAATATCCAATGTCAAACGCAATAGGATTGATAAATGTTTGGTGTGAAAGGTGATACCAAGCAGTACAAAAATTTGAAATTCAAGGAATTTTCAAGGACGCAATATAATTTTTTTAATTCAAGCTAATTTGGCCCAGTGGCCCGACATAGGGTTGGGCTGTGCCTAAAAAACACTAGCCTGAAAGGAATACTCCTCGACCTGACCTGGCCTGACCTAGTTTGATTTGGGCTAGGCTGCCTGTTTTGCCAGCTCTATTATGAGGGCAAATGAGAAATTTTAATGTTAAAAACAATGATAAAATTGGTGTCTTGGTTAAAATTCAAATCTCGTGATCATTGCACAAAGCCTGGTAGTTATCACCTGTGAAGCCTGAGGGCTAATATCCAATTAGAACTTGCCATGTATCCCACTTACCTAAAATTAAACTCAATTAGGAATCAAAAAGACAATGTCATTGTAGCCACTAAAGGACCTCAAGACAAATTGCAACTCGACATGCATAGCTTCCAAGCATGCCGAGTTAGGGGCCCAACTGTTCTAGATTGGACTTGAGGCCTAATCCATGTTGTGAGCCATCTCGGTTCCAAACCCTAGATCAACCTAGGTTGAAAATGTTGGCTAAAGTCAACACCCAAGTATAGAATTTCTAATATACATTTGTGAACAATAGATTGCTCTTCTGCCTAAAGTAAAATTACCCTGTTGCTATACCAAGACAGGGTATTATTGCCCTTGAGAGGCCTTGCACTCTATGCTAGGAAATTCAATCTATCTCAAACTCTTATAAATATCAACACATTGTTGTAGCATGTAATATTTATTATATATTATCACTCTGGTGGAATATTTACTGAATTAAGTGTCAAGGTACCTATTGCAAGTTCCTATTAATTTTTCACAGTCTCAACCTTATCGGAGAATTACAAAATTCATAACATTTCGGACCTCGATTCACTGAAGAGTCTTTATTTATCCAACATTGATCAAAGTTTGAAAACACGTCAACTTAGTTCATTTTAGATGCGTCACATTCATATTTTTTTAACTAATATGTTTTTGTCAGCCCCATTTATTGGGCTGCGACCTTCGAAACCAGGACTAAGCAGTGATTAATCATAAAATTTGCATGCTACATAAAAGAAAATAAACAAACAAAATTTATTTTTTATCTTTTACTTTGAAAATAAATAAAAAATAACACACGTCTTGCACATGTTGAAAAAAAAAAAAAACAAAAGGTTAGAATTGATCCTCATACTTGCTTGTTTGTGAGATGGGCTAAAAACAGCAGTCCATTTAGCATTCGCATCATGACGCCAAAAAAAAATTAAAAACAATGATGCATAAAATACATTTACTCTGAACCGATAGAAAAATATTAGATATGTTTAATGCTTTCGTATTAGAGTCGTCAAGTGAATTTTATTTTTTTTGACCGAGTCGTCAAGTAAATTTTGAAAACCTCAAACGAGTTTTTTTTTTTTTATTAATTCAATATGTAAAGTATCATCATCATCCGTCATGAGAACTGTAGTTTATCTTTGGATTGAGCGTGAAGTACTTTTCAAGACATCTGTCCCTATTGGGATGTGTTTCTCAATTCTTTCCAATGATAAATGTTATGGATCATATCACATACATTCTTTGGGATAATGGACGAAACATCGTCAAATTGGTGTTTTACTTTGTGGGTTGTGTGCATTACGTGATCAAGATAGTTGTCTTTTAAGTTTTAATTGATTATATATCTCTCAAGCCTCAACCTCCTCAAGCCAACCATAAGTCGATTTGAGAGAAGTGAAATCTCAAAAACTGTCTTGCCAGTGCCACGGGATTAGAAGTCGAGTATTTATGCAAGTATTATAGTGGATATTAGATTATACGCGCACCGTTAACATATTGATTTTTAGCCAAGATGTACCGCTTGGACAATGTTATGCCAGTTTAAAAGCTAGGCTTACAAATTGTGTATTGTTGATTTGGCACACTATCAAGGATCCACGTTCCTCGAAGGAAAAATATTTCTCAATCTCAAAAATGAAAGATATGATATTTTATTTACAATTGCCAATTGCTATTTAATATGGTGTACGAAAAGCGAGTGTGAAAACCAGAAATAGACATCAAATGGTGAGACAAAATTCACTAAAAAATTACTTTTCTGCTCCTTTTTATGAAAACTTTTTTGGAATATTTATTCAATTTGGTCATTGTATTAATTGATTTTTCTAAACAAAATTCTCAAACAGAAATATATTAATTAATTAGGCGAAAAGAGATTAATGTTTTGTTTAAATTAAAAGTGAAATAGAGAGGAAAGAACTAGGAAAAAAAAATTATGAAGAATAGAAATAGAGGAGAAATATAATGAAAAATATATGTTATTTGGATGAACAAAAATATGAAAGAAAGAAGCAAAAGAATTTCTCTCTTATTGTTTGGATGAGTAGAAAAGATAGTATTAAGAAATAAATAAATTATATAAAAAATTATACTAATTAAAAATGTAATTTTTTAATCAATTTTTTTCTTAATATAAAATTATATATTATTTTATTAAATCTTTCTATATTATAAAAAAATTAAACCAAAAAAAATAAAAAAAGAGAGATTAATTTCCTCCTACTTCATTCAATTTGGAAGGAAAGTGTTTTTCTGTTAGGTCTCACAAAAATAATTTTTCTCCTTTATTTTTTCTTCTCAAGCAAATGGTAGAAATTTAACATTTCTATCATATCTCTCTCCAACTTAATTAAATTTAATACTGTTAACGAAATTAACTAAATTTTGTAATTCTTGTAGTAAAGTTAAAAGAGCTTTATATATAGGACCAAAAATACTAAAAGATAATAACAGTAAGAGAAATGTCATTAATGATATCTTTAATTTACCTTTTTATTATCTTTTTTATTAGTTTAAATTTATTGGGATTCAAGAAATTATGTAAATCTCATTTTTATTTAAAGAGTCTCTCTCTACACATAAATTTCTATAAATTTTAGTCAATAATAAATAATTTGTTTAAATGAGTATATTACTAGTATTCTATTCATTTTGAAAGACAGAATATAAGTTAAAAAAAATAATTAATATCTTCTTTTATATTAAAATTATTTTCAACTTCTTAATATAACTTCTATTATCATTTCCCTTTCATTTATGGTAAACATGTAAAATACTACTGTACTATTACAATTACTAAGAAGAAGAAGGCTCGATTAAACTTATACTTCTCATGTTTTAACCTTTACATGATTTTGCTATTCCTAATCATAATTGTTTGAATTTAATCCTCATACTTTTGTAATTATTAAAATCAAGCCATTTGCTCTCAAAATTACATTTAATAATTTATAGAAATGTAAAATGTGGTGTAACATTGATTTATATAGTTTCACAAAGGAAAAATATAATATAAGATATTTAAATAAAAATAAAAAAAGAAAATGATTTCCATTATATTTTATACATTTTACTTTTATTTAAATATTTTATTCTCTCTCTCTCTCTCTCTCTCTCTCTCTCTCTCTATATATATATATATATATATATATATATATATATATATAATGTATACACACTTGTTTTTTAGTTGAAGTACGTTAGCAAACTACACCGTAGGTGTATTAAGATACATTGTAGTTATAACTTGTTAATATATTCTAACTAAAAAACAAGTGAGTGTGAGTTAGCAAATCCTACAAGCATTTGTTAACGTACACATACTTATATTTAGTTAGAATACGTTAACAAGCTACACCATTGGTGTATTTTAAGATATATTGTAATTATAACTTGCTATTGTACTTAAACTAAAAAATAAGTGTATGTACGTTATCAAATTTCACACATATATATATATATATATATATCAATGATGTCATATTGCCATTAATTATTGGATGGAGTGTGGTAAGCGTGTTTTATAGGACATGTTGGGATGGACTAATTTTACTTCTTATTTGACTCAATTTTGATAGAATTTTTTATTTAAACTCAAATTCAACTTCATCAAAGACTAATATGAGATAAGACTAGATTGACTCAATTTGTAGATATATTGTTAATTTTAATATTATATATAGTTAAATCATAAAATTAAAAAAATATAAAACTAAAATTAATGTATTTTTAACAATATATATTTTAAAACCAATAATATAAATATAAACATTATATCATATTATACAAAATATTATTCATTAAATCTAGACATATTAATATAATTCAAAATTATTTAAAACTATAAATTTTAAAAGGGTATAGAACATTAGACCAAGTTAAGATGACTCAAAGTTTAACTCAAACTTATTCTTAAAATATACTGAGTCTAATTTTTAAAATTAGAACAAGTTAAAATTAACTTTGGATCATGATTAATTAATGGGAGGGAACGAGTCATGAAGATTCATAAAATATGAGTTGAAGGACTTAATTTTAATAATTAAAAAAATTATAAAAACTAATTATAAGTATTTAAAATTAGAGAAATTTTTTTTTGGATAAGCAAAATTTTATTCATAGACTAAGTGAGAGCACAAGAGAAAAATTAGAGAAATTAAAATTGCTTATAAATTAAAATTAAAATATGGAAATCAAACGTGTAAATAAATTTGGCAAAGTCAGGTTTCCTAGCAAATATTTGTTATCGACAAAACCGATAAATACTTCGCATTTATGTTATGATAACCTAAAAAAAGGTGTAAATAAATCTAATAATACTAATAATAATAGAAACTGGCCGATCGGTCCCCATTGGAAACAGTAACACAATGAAGTACCGTTACGCATGGTTTGGATATGGATGTCAATGGCAAGGGTGAATCACAAGGAGGCCCCCTCCAGCATCATAATAATGTGCCTTCCAGCTAATTGCTCCCATCACACATGTCTCTCTACTTTTGTTTTACTGAAAATATATTGCATGTTTCTTTCTCTGTTGTACGTGTAAATTAAAAGCACGTCTCGTTATTTTTAAGCAAATGTCCATTAGCTTAATTATGTTTTTAGTCTCTCAAATTTGAAAAATGTATTTTTTTAGTCTCTCAAATTAAAAATTAATCTTTAGTCCCTCAAATTTTGAAAAATATTGTTTTAGTTATTTAGGACCACCTACAGTATCATTTATAGGACAGATTGAATCAACTGTACAGCATTAGTTGGGTTTGGTGTGATGTTTTCACTGATAGGAACATTACTGGGTGGGTTTTGTGTGGCAGATTCACTAACTGCTTTTGGGAAAAAGGACCAAAACATGAATTTTTAAAATTTGATGGACTAAAAAAATTAATTTTTAAATTGGGGACTAAAAAAAATACATTTCTCAAATTTGGGAGACTAAGAACATAATTAAGCCTAAATTTATTTTAAAAGAATTTATCTTTTCAAAACCACTCCATAATTTTTTTCCCCTCAACAATTTAGGGAAGGAAGAATTATCTTATTTTTTAAATTTGATATTATGTTATGTTCTGGGGGCTACCCCGGCACTTTGGCATCTGACTTAAGGATTGCTGGACTAACTAACAATAGCATCAATAATCAAGGCTAATTCGGAGTTTGTTATTTCGCCTATAAGAAGATACCATCTACCCCAGACATAATTATATTACCTATCCCGGTTGTGAATTTTATGACCATCTCAGTCACAGTAAGGAAAATGCTCAGTACGACACTCAAATGCACGCTGTCACGTACCATTCGACGTGGCATCTCAAATCTTTTTAACAATTTTTTTCTCCAGAATGCTCTATTTAAAGGAACCCCCCCCCAGACACACATTAGGTACACATAATTCTCTCATTCTCACTCACTCTGATATTCTTACTGACTTAAGTATCAGAGTCTTTGCAGGTGCCACCACCGAAGACGTTTGCAACTACTGTAGAAATTTGTTAGAACTCTTTCTTCCTCCTCCTCGTGCTCTACCTCACAATATGTTATAACTTTCAGAAAGATATATATAAATAAAAAGTTATTATGAACAAAATGTTTAAAAAAGGAATGTAAAAATATTAAAATTATTATAATTTAGACGTAAACTTTCTTTTTTGGTGCAAGTTTAAAGATAAAAGCTTACATAGAATCACAGCGGTTACTTCACAGAGTTAAAAGAGTGAGGAACTATTAGTTTGATGATATTTTATTGTTTTTCCTTTTTCAAGGAAATTATTTAGGACAATGTTCGTTACGCTCATGAAAAATGCTAATTGAAGCACATAGAATTTTGTTTAACCAAAATATTAACTGTAAATAAAGTGTTGGTCGACGATTTTCTGTCACTTGATTGGGCCATGAATCCACTCAGAATCCTTTGGTGTCAGAAAATTGAGCTGCCACTCTCATTTGATGGACACAATTGTAATTATCCTAGTCAAGCATATGGTGAAACTTGTCTTGCACATGATCCCTTATCGGATAGGTTAACAACAATAATTCTTGGTTGCCTACCATAATAATATTAACCAAAGAAAAATGTGTTATATAATATTTTCGTATAAAATTTCGTATAAAAAATTCAAATAACTTTTATGAATAATATAGTTCATCAATTACGTTCATTACTTACACATTTATTGTTATTATTATTATTATTATTATTATTATTATTCAATTAAAATATATTAACATTGTAAACAGGTTGAAATGTATAATAATAAAATTATTAGTTTTTGTAATAATTATTTTAAAAATTTTATCAATGGTAATTTATAATTAGTGTAAATCTTTACACTAATAATATATGAAACTTAAATTATTATTATTATTAAATGTGTCTTTACATTTATGCAAAATTAAATCTGCATGAAGTAAATGCAAGCATATCCTTCTCATTAAATATTTCATTCAAATTATGCAGAACAACTGTTGTGCATTTATAAAATGCTTTTATCTTATTTTAATTTTTTTTTTCTTTCAAGTAATAGCGATAAAGATTCGTCAACTCGAAGAGACTCCTTTAAGACGCTCCCAGATTGAGCGGGCCGAGTTAAAGAAAAATAAAATAGAAATGAAGCAAACAATGTTTATTATTATTAATTGAGTCTTGTTAACAAGTACTATTTCACAAAAATATTAATTAAAGAATTAATAAATAAAATTATTATAAATTATGATAAGAATACATTTAAAATTAAGATAATAATATATTAACAATATTTTCCACAAAAAAATTAATTTTAATTTTAATTTCTTGATTAGTGTCCTAAAGTGATTAATTAACTAACATACAAAATGAAAAAAAAAAAAACATTCCCAACGTATCAATGAACAAAGACCCTCCTCTAAAATTAAATTAACTTAGAACTTGGTTTGGTTGAAGTGAACACCATTCAATTCAACTAACTCTGGAATTTGATTTGAATCAAATTCCTTCCCGTGCAGGCTACGATCCCTTTTGATTGTTCCAACAGTCACCCTATCCATCATTACTATCATTATCAACTACATGGGAACACCTTCAATTACTGCTTCACAACGTGGCCTAGTTATTTCCTTTACATAGCTAGCTAGCCGCGCATACAATTATTGCCCCAATAAACCCACCTCATACATAACCCACGCCAAAATTAACCATCACAAAGTAAGTAAACGGAAGCGAATAGAACTTCCTTTAATATATCATTTTTTTTCATACTAACCAAAATCAAGAGTCTACGTACAATTACAAATTGTCAACAAATTGCAGATCAACCTACGTTACATTACCACCAAGAAAATGATACCATATGATACTCGAAACTGAAACAAGTTCAGGGGCAAAATGGGAAATAAGCACACTGTCCTTGCACTGCCAGCTTCAAGATCTACCTATTTGGCACTTATTCCCACAATTTTTCTTTTTTTTTATTTTCTTTTTATCAAAGCAACGCCAGAAAAAGAGGTGACAACGAAATTGCGCAGACCAAAGAAGCTCTCAGCGGCGGAGGAGCGGCCGTGGACGGCGGCGGAGGACTGTAGTAGTAGAACGGAAAATAGGGCACAATTGGGTTGGGCGGCGGCGGCGTTGGGTGGTACTTATTCGGCGGCGGGTAATACGCGCCGCCCATGCCGCCTCCGGCGGACGCCGGCGGAGGCGGCGAGGAGTAGGTGTACTGAGAGGGTGGCGGCGGGGAGGAGTAATAGTAAGTGCCGCCACCGCCGGAGCTTGGAGGAGATGGCGGAGGAGGGCAGTTGGTGGTGGTGGGAGCTGGCGGCGGCGGCGAGGGAACTTGGCGGCACGGGGTGCATTTGATGTCATCCTTGGACGAATTTTTAAGGTTCTGATCTGCCATTGCTGTTGCAAGAGCAGTGAGAGAGAGCAAAATCATGAAACAACAACACACTCTGGTTCCCATTTTCTGAGGATCCGAGAAACGAGGTTGTTGCTTAGAAAAGAAGGATGGGAGAGTGAAAAGTGTGTAGAGAAAGAAAAGTGAAGGGAAGGGTGTTGCTATTTGAGGTGTAGTGGAGTGTGGTGTGGTGTTATGGTGTGGTTGGAGCAGCGTACTCTTCTCATCTTTTAAATTGCGTTAGGCCTTTTTATTGATGCACCCCTTGTTCTGTTTATTTATATAATTTAAAAAAAAATAAAGGAAGAAAAGAAAGGGAAAAGGGAATGATATCGGAAGACAGAAAACAATGGTGGACACCGACACGTTTTTACTTTAACAGAAAGCAGCCATGTTTGAACACGGTTAAGCGAAACGGAGGCGGTGGTTAATTACTTAATTTAACTGTCAAACACAGTTACGTAGTTCTTGGTTTCACTTTTTTACTTTACCACTTTCAGTGTTGTGCTTTCTTTTTAGTGAGCGAGGTCCGTTTTAGAGTGTGAGTCAGCTAGTGTGTCTCACTCTGACACTAACGCAGTTGTTTATTCAGGTAAACAAGGTTAAATAAGGCTAATATATGGTGTGCTTATAATGGGATAGGATGTGTCTAGTAGGAGGTAAATAATAAAGTCTTGGATGGTCCTAAAGGAGAGACGTAAAGGAAACGCAAGAAGTCATTGAGAGGTGTAGATGGCGAAGCTAGACGAATTCATCTGATTGTTTATTTGTTTCGGGGAGGAAATGCGTTGGACCTGTGCTATACGAATTGCTTCTTCTGTCCCTTTGTGCGTATATATGTTTATTGCCACTTTGATAATTTCCTTCAACCGCATATGTATATATATATATATATATATATATATAGGGATCTAGTTACTTTAAAAATAAAATAATTCTTAGTATATATTAATTTTTAACTATCTAACTGTTAAATTAAAAGATTATATTGAGTAAATTAAGTTTATAAATTTTTATAAAATTTGAAAATTATTTGATACTTCATTAAATAGATTTAAATTGACGTATAATATACTTTTTTAAATTATAAGTAAATGTCGATATAAAATCAATTAGTTATAAATGTCTGATTTACTTAAAATTTAGTGTGTATAATCATTAACATAATATCAAAATATTCAACAGTTAGATTGTTGAAATTTAATATATACACACATACACAATTTATCACATTTGTTTGAACGTTTAAATAACAGATGTCATCTTGGGGCATCAAATTAATGTAATTTGAAATTTTTTGGTACAAAATGTAATTTGAAATTGATACTACTAAACTACTATTAATATTAATATGTTCGATAAGTCTGGCACACAATTACGTTATGATTTTGAGTGGAAATTTGTGGCCACAATACTTTTCGATGACGTCTATTTTATTTTATTTTATTGTATTTTTTTTTTGGAAAAACTTTTACGCTTTTTAGTTTTTACAATCAAAATACTAAAAGTACAACGAAACACTTTTCAATTATACATTACATTTTTTGTAATGTAATTCAACCAACACGATCTAAATTTCTACAAACTCATTCAATTGAACATTAGTTACTTTTCATCCGCCATCCGTTCTTAATTATTAAAGGTCCGTGTTTCCTTCGTTCAAACGGCGATATGTGAATGGCTTGAAAGTCATAATGCCAATGGAACCATTTTCAAATAACAATCCAACGATAAATTAAAAACAATAGAGAAGGCGAAGCACCCCTACGCCAAATTCACTAATCCTAAAGTTTGCTTGTGGTAAACTTATTAACCATTTGTCAACGGCAAACGGTGTTAGAAAGCCAATTTTCCACCACAAATGGCCGTCCGTGGCTCCTTTCCAGCCTGGTTTGCCTTTTAATTAAATAATCCATAAAGTTACACACACTCCATTGGCCTCAGCTGGAGGCTCCCCCACCGAAGAATAATTTTTTTTTTTAACATTTATTTCTAGTTCATTTTTTCCGTTTAGGCAATCGTAGTTCTTTTCCTGCTGTTTAACCTAACTTGAGACTTTCACATTTTCTTTTAGACAAAAAAGGTCATACATCGACAGTGTAAAACTGTTATCCAATCACAAATTAGTATGTATGGTAAATTTGTTAATTTTTACAATAATAGCCTTAAAAGTCATACCAACAGTGAGTTTCAATTGGTTGACAGTGTAAAACTTTTTATACTGACAGTGCATAGTCAATTTTTTTAAAAGCTCTCTGAGATATAATATTATTTAGGGTTGCAACAAAATAATACACTCATAATTTGCATTGAATTAATAAATGGGTCCACATATATCTCATACCAACTGTACAAAATGAATTTTTTATTCCACATGGGTACTGCTTAACATTACCCTGTTTGTAGTTTAGCAGAAAGTGAGGTGATCGTTCCGATCATAATATACCAAAAAGAAAACAAAATGAACATTGTTTTGTATATTTTGTATGATGCATATCTTGCGCTTTGTTTGAGCTTGTTCAAGGATGTAGAAGGCTCCAACTGGACCTAAATTTGTCAAATGCTCATAAGGGTAGAAGGGTACGCTGTCTCGGACGGATCCAGAAATCTATTAAAGGGGAGGCCACATTTTATTTTTCTTGTTTTGTAATTATTTAAATATCTATCTTCTAACAAATAATTAGTTTAATTATTCAATAAATAATGACTTTTACAAAAATATTTACTGATTTTATACATAAAACTAAAATTAATATTCATGTTGCAAGGACATAATTATCGAGAATTATAGAAAACCAGAAGAAAATAAATATGTTTTTTGATTGAAGGAAGCAACGATGCTACCATGATATATATACTTTAATAATTTGTTATTGACATTGTTTTGGAGTTGAAATAGTACACCCTTTTCAATGTTTGAACAAATGATAATATATATATATATATATATATATAAAAGCTTGAGGGAGGGGTGGCTAAATCCGTTCCTTCAAGTCTGGATATGGGTAAACTACTCACTAACAATCATCTTTATTGAGCATAATAACAACATAGTTTAGAGAGAACATTACAAGAAGAATGCAAAGCAATTACTATTTGTAGGGATGTGGAATCCCCTTAGAAAACAAATAATACTCATACCTGAGATGAGAATTCAGTCCTTATCTAATAATTGAAGGGAGGTTCAGTTATTTTGAGGGTCAATCAAGGAGTGTTCCAGCTGGAAAACCTCCTAAATTACAGGACAAATTAAGGGTTCATTTTGATGGTCCCCACTTAAACATTTTCTTGGGACTGCTCTAGTGGTTAGAGCATTAGTCTTACAGCATCATACACCTATACAGTGCTTTCGCATTTTTTTTAGAGTAATAATATATCACCACTCACCATAGTATAAACACTTCATCGATATCTCTTATTTCTCTTTTTTTATCACACCATATAATTTATCGTATTTATACTTTTATCTTTTCTATCTCTTTCTTTCTTGATTGTGATTAAACATCAGACATTAAGGATCATTTTTGTATAGTATATAAACACCCATATATCACAAACACTCTTTTTTGTTTGTACAAGAAAAGTTTAGATTAGGGAAAGACACACCATCTTGCAATGTTAGTAAATACCACCAACCTCAATGAGAATTTATAGTAGAATTTACATATTACCTATCAATAAGGGCAGGAAATACCACCAATCTCAATGAAGATTTATAATGAAATTTACATATCATCTACTAACAAAACAAATATGAAAATCAAACCCAAGTTATAGCTAGTATAAGCAAAAAATTCAATTAAATGTACCAACTCCTGTTAGCCACAAACACTCATTTGACATATCTTATTTCTTTCTATCTCTTTTTTTTTTTTATCACATTATATCACGTATGATATCTTTTCTTCTCTCTCCTCTCTCTTTTTCTCTCAAAGTTTCCAATAACATGAGATATCTATATATCTTTATTTATTTTATTTTATTTACTTATATCTCTATTTCTTTCTATCACTCTCACAGTTCACATCTTTTCTCTTGTTTTTTCTTTTCTTTATCACTTTCTTATTTCCATCTCCTATGGCTCAAAATATACACTCATATATTCCTTAATCTTAGCCAGCATGGACAAGCCATGCATTGTTCAAACTTTCAATTGCTTTTATGCATTTTCAATGGCTGTCCTTGTCCAAGGGAATTTCTACCCTTTTTGAGATATAATGATAATGTATACTTATTTTTACTTTGCAAGCGTTCTTTTTCATGTGTTTGCTCGGCGGAAAAACGCCCTAAACCACTCCCCAGAGGGTGCCGAGAATAATGGGGCACACTCGGCAGAATATTGCCGACGGTGTCTAATCCTCAAATCTCCCTTTGGGGTCATTTCGATGGGATCCACGTACAGAATATCCAAGTGGAAAGAATATTGGGGCAGCTCGTTTTCTGATCTTGAAGAACATATAAACATGCAATATGCATTTACCACGCAAGATCTTACTTTGAAAAGTTGCATCAATGTTCATCATGTCTGAACCGATCTTGCCAAATGTATTCCTCCTTGTCTGGCATTGTAATTGATCTTTGATCCGCTAGTCATCTTAACTGTGCCTTTTGACAATAACTTAATCATTAGCTAATTTACAAATTAAGTGTATGTCTGATTTTACTTAATTTTGTTAGCTTTTTAGTACAAAATAAGCTATTATTTACAGAAAATTAATCTTTCTCAAACATACTATATTGAACAAATATTAAACTCTAATTATTTCGGCTTCTCAAAAAAGGAGCCTCTACAAATGCGATCTGTCATTTCCCAATTGCAAACTGAAAAGTTCTTCTAAGGTACTTCATCCAGAATCATTTTGATAATGATAAGTATGTCATTATTCATTTTATTTTCATCGTATAAGAGAAGATCATGTTAATTGCAAACTTAATGGAGCGGGGTCCGTCTTGTGTGAAGTTATGCAGGATCGATGTTGACCTCAAATGTCTAAGTCATACACTTTGTACCCATAACGGAAAAAAAAAAATGCTTTTTCATCAATTAATGACGCCAAATGTCAATAAATTAGCTCAGTGACCGTGATTGATTAAATGCTTAAGTAACATGAGTTTGGAAAAATACATCTCAGAGGCAGGTGGCTGGGTCACGAGCACTGGCCCAATTGGGGTCTTCATGAACGAAAACAGCCAAATTAAGCTCCTTACCCAAATTACTCCTGGTCCCTCAAATCATTTCCTCAACTGAATTTTCCAGTGCACGTTTTTCTCATCCCACGTGCCATTTGCATATGCTTCAGATATCGGCCCCCATGAAATTCTTTGAAATAAAAGCCTAAAAAATTAAAGAGAACACAGACACATAAAAGGTGAAATTAAGTAAAAGCCTAAAAAATAAAGAGAACACACACATAAAAGGTGGACTTAAGTTACTCTAACAGTAACTCTAATTTCTCTCCAATAACACATTTACACATAAAAGGTGGAATTTATTCTAACAGTAACTAATGTTTCTGGGATTAAATTACACACACTTAAAATTAAGGTGGGATTAAGTTATTTTAAGAATAAATGTGAGACCAAGGAGGTTTAGCTCAGTTGGTTGAGCAATGTGCAAGAGTTGTTGTAAACTCCTTGGTAGTGGAGTTTGACTATTCTCTTTGAATAAAAAAGAAAAAGAAAAAGAAATAAATGTGAGAGTACATAACTCTAATTTCTCTTTAATAAATCCTTGTGTGTGTGTGTCTATATATATATATATATATATATATATTAAATTTCAATAATCTAATCGTTAAAGAAAAAGTTTTTTGTTTAATAGATTAATTTTATAGATTTTTATAAAATTTTAAAATTATTTGATACTTCATCAAATAAATTCAATTTAATGGGAGGGGAGACCTTATAAAGGTGGTCAGCCAAATTTTCTGTCAGAGATTAATCATCAGCAAAGTTGGTAGATATTTTGCACTAATAACATGGTTACTCATTTTTTTTTAATTTAATGTATAATATACTTTTAAAAATAAGTAAATGTTGACTATAAAATTGCATAATTTTAAATGTTCGATTTATTTAAATTTTGATGTACATGATCATTAAAATAATATCAAAATATTCAACCGTTAGGATACACACACACACTTATTAAACAAAATAATTCTATCAATAGTTATTCTTGAAGTATCTTGATACTAACATATATATACAGGGAATATATATAGTAAGAGGACTATTTTTATGTGAAAGTGAGATGAATAAATATTAATCATTGAATTTTAACATTAATGGTCAACATTAAAACATGTCAGTCGAGTGAGTTTTTTCAAAAAGTCACATGCTATTAAATCTTGATCATCCATATATGAATATATGACTCAAATTTACTCCTTTGACATTCATATAAAAATGACACTCACTATATATATATATATATATATATATATGGAATGTATCAAATGAGAACTGTAAATGAGAAATGATAATATTTGAATGGTCAATATTAAAAGAAAAATACACATAACTTTTTTAAGTGATCATGTGACCCTTAACTAACTTTTAATCTTAATCATCCATGTATGATTGTATAAAATAAATTTATAATTCTCATTTTTCATAATAAAAAAAGTTCTCACTTATAGAGCATGAAATAAGGGATCTAACACACACACAAAGAGATAGAGAGAGAAAGGATCTAACATTTAAGGTAGAATTGCACTTACTCCCCTTAATAATATTTTTGGCTTAATTGTCCTTTTGATTCCCATAGTACAATGTTTAAGCAATTTTGAAACCCTAATTTTTAATTTCTCGATTTTGATTCACCATATTATAAAAATGTGCAATTCAGATCTATCTATTAACTTGACATTCAATATTTAATGAAAATGCTAATGTGACAGTAGAATGCTATGCTAATATGGAGTTAAAATGCTGACAAGGATGTTGATGTGAATCTATATTTTTATTTGCTTGACTTTAGTCTATTTTTAAATTGTGCAATTTTGATCCTCATATTTTTCAAACACCCAACATTTAAGAAATGTAAAAGGTATCAATTCTCATATTTAAACCTATAATCACACAAGCATGAACAAACAATAAAATATCTTCACCACCAAATATATTTAGTATAAGTTTACCAAAATTATTACTTGTAAAATTCTTAAAGGAGCTTTAGAGGGCAAACACCGATAAGTCTTATGTTATTGTTTTTGTATGTAACAATTTTCAATTAATAATATTATTTCAATGCTAAGTTATAAATATTTTCATACTTCATACTAGTAGCGAAAATTTTAAGTACTGTTTAAATAAATTAAAAAGAATAACAATATACTTCAATTGAATAATTACGGGAAAATTAACATTGATTTGAATTATAATAATACTAATATTATTACTCATGCACAAAATTATCATAATATTTTAGTCGTCCACTTTTTATTTATTTTATTTTTAGTAAAAAATTATAAAATAATTTGTCATTTAATACATGTTTGTTTGTATTAGACATAAAATATTAACATTTTAAAATTAATATAAATTTTTTAAATAATGTTAACAAATAATTTAACCTTTTTTAAACTAATTTTTTATATTAAAAAATTAATTCAGCCCAATTTTATATTTAATTAGTATATTAAATTTAAATTTAATATACTAATTAATTAGTCTATTAAAGTTAGTATATAATTATATACTAATTAATATATTAATTTAATGTCCAACCATACTTTGAACATGATTGCCTGTGAAGGAGGACACTTGCGGTAAACTAAAAAAATTTAGTATATTAAAACTAATTTTCTAATTGTTATATTAAATTTAATTTAACATGATAATTAAATTTAAATTATGTTAAATTATTATTTCATATATAAAATTAGTTCAAAAAATTAAATTTTTTTTAACATTATGTAAATTTTTTGTATTAATTTTAAAATATTAATATTTTGTATCTAATACTGACATACATATATCAAATGACAAGTTATTTTAGAATTTTGTACTAAAAATAAAACAAATAAAAATTGAATAATCAAATTATGAAGATAATTTTTGTGTACGACACGAATGACAATGTTAGTGTTATTATATTTCAAATTAATATTAATTTTTGCTCAATTAATTATTCAATTAAAATATATTTTCATTTTTTTCAATTTATTCAAACAATACTTAAAAATTTGCAAATAATTTTAAGTACGAAATAGTAGTTAGCATTTAAATAAAATTATTAATTAAAAATTATTATCTACAAAATCAATAATATAAAGTTTGTTAGTGTTTGCACTCTACAAAATTATTAATTACACAAGCTCCCTTAAAAATTTTACATATAATAATTTTGTTATATTTCTACCAAATGCATTAATTAGGTGATGTAGATTTTTTATTGCTTGTCCACACTTGTGTAATTATGAGTTTAAGTACGTGAATTAATTTATTTTTTTTTGCATTTCCTAAATATTGATTGTTTGAAAATATAAAGATCAAATTAAATTACATAATTTGAATAATATGGGGAATAAAGTTAAGCATTTCAACTCCATATCAACACTTTGTACATTTTAAAACTACTGAGAGATAAAAATTGTCCAAACACTGTTAAAGGTTCCAAAAAAAAAAAAGTAATTAAGCCTACATTTTATAAAACAGAATGTTCACAAATGCAACCGTTAAATTATGTATGTGCGTTTGGAGACAATAGTCCATTTTAATGATTAAACTTTTAGTTTATTTTGTTAAAGAATGGCATATGTTATTTTTGTTTCTTAAAAATTTATTTAAGTTAATTACAAATATGAATTTACAATTTGAAACATTTCTAAATATTTTTTATTTTATCCTTTTAGACTTACCTATATTTAGGCTTTATTTAGTGTTGCTCCTTTAAAAAATGTTTCATTTGTTTTTATCCTCGCAAATTTTGAATTTTTAATTTTTTTTTTATTATTTAGCATTGATGTGTCATATATTTAGTCATACAATGTTAATATTATTACTGGTGCATCTTATTTTTTCACTATAGTTGATGATCACTCACGTAGCATTTGGGTTCACTTGATGAAATCTAAAAGTGAAGCTCCCTTAATCTTTATGCAATCTGAAAAACTTTAGGAAATATCAGTGTAATTTATTCTAGTTCTTATTATGTAAAGCTAGATCATCATATTAATCAAAATGCTTAAGAATTAAAATGAAAAAAATTAACATTCACTTTCGTTGTCTAATGAATAAAACGAAAGAAACAGATTAAATAAATTTACAACTTAGGTTATAAATATATTTAATCCTAAGATGATGCAATTAATATATTATAATTATAGCACTACAGAATAATTATCCTTTGACAGGATAAAAATTATTAGATGTTAGGATTGTCACTGTTGATATAATCATTGTTTAACAAAAAAATAATTTATTAGTATAATACTGTAGCTCTACACTAGCATGATATATTATACTAACATTTATTGTATCAATAATATATATATATTACTACTAATATGTATGATGTTGTTAATACAGGTCTCTAATATTTAAATTTCAATTATATAAAAATTATACTAGTAAAAGCTAATATATGACATTTTTATAGTCATATTTTTTTGCTGTACCATAATAGTACTAAAGTTTGAATCTAGAACGTCATACAAATTACGTAAATTTCTCATTACTAACCTAACTCTAGTGGGTTTATTTTTATAGTAATATAATCATGTAGAATGCAAGCGTTAATAAATACTCCATATTAACAAAATCTAATGATTGATAATTGATCAACATAACATTATGTCGTTTGCTATTATTTGATACAATTTTAAATGAGAGGGCGATGAAGATATTGTTATGTAAAGGTGGTAAAATGGTTTGGATTAGTTGGGTCAGCCCAAGCACTTCCAATGAAATATAGAATTTGAGCTTTAAATTTTGAGCATAAATTAAACACAAGTATTTTTTTAACTTGATCTGATCATAGCTTGATTTTAGCATAACCTATAAAAACCCATCAAAAGCCCAAAAAACTAAACTTTTACTGGGTTTGGGCTTTATTTTAAAAACTCAAAAATTGAATCCAGACTTTTTTACTTAACCTGACCCACATAGGATCGACTCAATGGGCCGTGTAACCTATTTTGTTATATCTACTATTATAGAAGGTGGCAAAAAATTGTCTTACGACTAATGAGTTCAGGTTCAAGTGCCATTTATCTAACTCTCCTTTTTGTCCAAGATGCACCGACAAGTATGAGACTGCTCTTCATATTGCTCGTGGCTAGTGCTTTGCTAAACAAGTTTGCTCATCCTTTTCAATGAGTCATTTGGTTCCAAACTTTTTCAATTCTGCTTTGTGATTGGCTGACCCTAAATTTAAATCCTAATGTTAAAGCTAATTCTTTTTGGAGGTTGCAATTTGGTTTGGTTTTGGATACTTTATGGACAGCTAAGAGTTAAGTGATTTTTGAAAACAAACATATTGATGTCCAGGGAGTAGTAGCTTTGGTGAACCACAAAAACCGTGACTACTGCAAGGCTTGTACATTGATCAAACCTCTTTAGCCCAATATGAATGCTATGTACAGGTTAGATCACATATATTGTATGTCACCTACTGCTGGGTGGATAAAAATGAACTGTGATGCTAGCTAGTATTTCAGGGGATAATAGATTGGCTGGATGTGGGAGGGTGTCAAGAGACCATATGAGAAATTTCATTGCTGCTTTGCTGTTAATTTGGGAGTGTTCTATCACCCCAACTGAATTATGGGCTATCTTCTATAGCCCTAATATAATTTGGGGGAGAGGGTTTAGAAAGCACAAAGATCCTCTGCAAAACTGTATGAGATATCAACCCTTGATTTATTTTAATATTTAATAAATTTAATATATAAAGTATTAAAATAATATAAATGAATGGTAGGATTTGTATATAGGACACTCTCCAATTTTTTTGAACTGGAGAGGATTTTGGTCCGGTTTAAAAATATCATGCTTGAGTCTATAATAGTTAAATTAATTTCCAATGGGTGTCCTTCTATTCACCCATCCTTTCCTCTTGTCAATTAAGTGTGCCGGATGCTTCAAAATGGAGATAATGTTCAGCTCTCACATACTTTTAGAGAACCTAATTAAGTGGTGGACGTATTGACGAAGTATAGTTTTAAATGTGAAGTTCCATTCAAAAATTTTATTTTGTTCCTGATTTTATTGTTATTGCCTTGTTAGCAGATCCTTCATCCACAATTTTCCCTCATATATTTAGTTTGTAATTTTTCTTTTTTCACAAAAAAAAGATACATTATACAAATGTTTTTAAAATCAAGTATAATTTAAGAAATAATTACGAAAAAAGATTTAAAATTATAAAAAAA